>VXAC01002564.1:161098-214097 GCA_013399225.1 Rhipidura dahli
AGCCAGTTTCTCCAGGAGATGCTGTGGGAAACAGTGACAAAGGCTTTGCTGAAGTCCAAGTAGACACATTCCCAGCCTTTCCTTCATCCACTTCATGGGTCACCTTGTCACGGAAGGTCAGGTGGGTCAGGCAGGACCTGCCTTTCATAAACCCATGCTGGCTGGGCCTGATCCCCTGGTTTCCTGGATGTGTCCATGATAGCACTCAGGATGATCTTCTCCATGACCTTCCAGGGCACTGAGGTCTGGCTGACAGGCCTGTAGTTTCCTGGATCTTTCTTTTGTCCCTACTCATAGATAGGCATCGTTTTTGCCAACCTCCAGTCAGCTGGAACCTCCCTGGTGAGCCAGGGTTGCTGGTAAATGATGGAAAGTGGTCTGGTGAACACTTCCACCAGCTCCCTCAGTGCCCTTGGGCGGATCCTATCTGGCCCACAGACCTGTGTGCATCACAGATGTGTGCATCCAAGTGGTGCAGCAGGTCCCTTACCATTTCCCCTTGGATCACAGGGGCTTCATTCTGCTCCCCATCCCTGTCTCACAGCTAACCAGGCTGAGAACAGCTGGTGTTACTATTATAGACTGAGGCAAAGAAGGCATAAAGTACCTCAGGCTTTTCCTCCATCCTTTCTCACAATGTTCCAATAATGGATAGAAAATCTCCTTAGCCCTCCTTCTTCTGCTGTCTATATTTATAGAAATATTTTTGTTGCGTTTTACAGCAGTAGCCAGATTAGGTTGTAGTTGGATTCTGGCCCTCCTAATTTTTTCCCTTCATGACTTCACAATATCTTTTTAGTACTCCTGAGTCACCTGCCCCCTCTCCTACAGGTCATGAACTCTCCTTTTTCCCTGACTATCAGCCAAAACTCTCTGTTCAGCCAGGCCTATCTTCTCCCCTGCTGTCCCATCTTTCAGCACATGGGGACATTTCTGCACCTTTAGGATTTCTTCCTTGCAAGATATCCAGCCTTCCTGGGCCTCCAGCTCCCCCTCTTTTTTGACCACGCTGCATGTATTGGTGTAAAAGCATTCAGTTGGGATATTGGTCCCACAGCCTTTTTTTGGAAGAAGCTGTAATTCCTGTGGGACCATTCTCAGATGCTTCTGTGGTTTCTGGTACATCACTAACCCTTGGGTCTTTGCTGCTGTGGCTCACCATCCCCTACCCTCACTGAGAGGGCAGATCAAAGGACCTCACTAGTATCCCTCAAAGATGAAATCACCTTTTTCTGGATAATAATTGTCACAAGGCATATGTGGTTTACTCTGTTCTTTTGGTGTGTTTTAGTGATTGTTCTTCCTTTGTTACTTCTTTGCCAAGATCCCACTTAGTGTCCAACACTAACAAGTGGCTTTAAAGGCTTATGAAAAGGATCATAAGCATGATTTCCACTCGTGGAATTACATATTGTTAGAAAGAAAACAAATAGCTTTCCCATAAAATCTCCCCATATCCCATGCCCAACTGGCCCTGGAAGTGTAACTCTGCACTCTTCCACTTGTTGCCTACGTGTTGGTAAATTATTTTGTAAATCTTTATTTTCTTAATGAAGTCACTCTTGGGTTTTGCACCCTGTCTTCATCCAAAAACAGCATGAACCAAACCTTACCTTACCTTACCTTACCTTTATATTTCTTTCTCTTCTAGACTTGATAATGGTAGATCTGTGTTTGTACTTAGTAAGGAAAAGAAACAAATACCTTTAATCTGTGCTGGTCAAAATATAAAAGAATTAAATCAACTGTATTCAAGTCCTTGTCTTTGCCTGTCTAATTTTCTCCTGTATTGATGGAGTAGACTGTGCTATGTTTAATATATATTAGTTTTTTTCTTCTCCATAGAACTGCTGTTTTATTTTCATCCAAGAAGAGCAGGGATGAAGTCCCTGATTTTTATAAGCACAGTGTTAAATTTGTAACCCATCCTGATAATGTAAAGTGTCCTTACTAAAGATAAAGTTTTATATTTCATTTCCCAAATAATGCAGTTCTGCTCAGGTGATTCCTTTAAATGCTCAGATTGCTTTATCAGCTTCCCAGTGCTGCCTGGTACTGAGGGGCTCCACATCATAGGTTGTCCTCAGCCTTCTTGTCACCAGATGGCTTCTCATTCAGGTGGTTCCATTACCCAGCTGCCAGCCCCCTCAGTCGTGCTTTCATGGCCTCAGGGGTGTCTCACCCTCCTCTGTTGCGTGTTTAACCCTCAGTCATCCACTTTGATTTACTACGAGTGTTCTTGGATCTCTTTTACAAGTACAGTTGAAGAATGATCTAAGTTTGAAGGCACCTCCAAAGGCCACCTAGTCCAACCTCCACTCTAAACCAATCTAATTAAATCAGGCTGTTAGGGACATGAGTAGTCACATCTTGGAGGATGGAAAGGACATGGTTATACCTCCTCAGCTGGAAGATGAAGTACTCAAACCAAGCAGCCAAGAACAAGAACCTTGGGCAGAACCTGCTGAGAAACTGAAGCCAGCCAGAGATGGCAAGACCAGCATGGCCTCAAGTGCCAAGGGGGCAAACATCAGCCAGATGCAGGGACCCCAGGTGCTGAACCACAGGGTAACAAGTTGGAAGTCAGGCATTTCTTACCTGCACTTTTACTGAATGCTGAGTCTGGTTTCACATGGGTGTATCTGAGGGAGAATAGGATGCACAAGAAGGTGTCAAGGGCCACAATGGCATGGTGAAAGACAGTGAATTCCACTTTGGTGGCAGAAGGAAATCTCTCTCTGGTTCTTATAATGCAGGAGGCAAATTTGGCTTTAAGGGAAGTGAGAAAAGGCGAAGCAGGCCAGGAAAAAAGAGTTTGGCTGTAAATGAATTGCTGCTAGGATATGGTCTTGGTGGCACACTTTGTGGCAATTTCATGGCTCTGAAGCTACAGGTGACTCTACAGGAGTGGTGGCTTTGCCATCACGTGGACAGATGTGATGTCACAGGGCTGCTGTGCCTGCAGAAGGCAGGGAGCCAGCAAGTCTTATCCTGTCCCGAGCAGCAGGTCACTTCTTAAGCCAGGTACACAGCTGGGCAAATCTGAGATGCTGCCCTCAGGAGTTCCCCAAAGGTGGCCTTCATGGGTCAGTCAGAAGCCTTTCAGTTTGTGAGCACTGTGCCATGTATGCTCAGGGTCAGGCAGGCTGGCTTCCCCTTGGCATTTGGGAATAGGGCCAATGAAATTTGGCAATAGGGCTGATATTTAACATGGGGCCCCACTGTGTGTTTGTGTGTCAGGAACCCAGTCATCAGTACATGTAACTGCACTTTTAAAAGTTTAATCTTGAAATACAGAAGCTCCTGGAGGTCCTGGTGGTCTGGAAACCTATCTGAAACCTTGCATGTACTTCTTCCTCCTTTTCAATTCTATTCTCCGGGTTACTTCTTTTTATTGAAGACTTTACATTATTGTGAGCCAACACAGGTTCTTCTTAGTGGGCAAGTAAGTGATGTCCTTTCTGGCTCCAGAGAGTTAAAATCTGCTGTGGTTGTTCCTGCTGCAGTCCTTTGAACACAGAGATCCCAAAGTATTACTGTATGTGTCAGTGTCCCAGTTTTACTCCCCAGGTTATTGCAGGTGACAAGCATAGATTAAGATGAACAGAACGGGACATTCTGCACATTGCAGGTGATTGTAAGGTGATAATCTGAAGAGACTCCTTGTGTAAGGCTTTTTCTTCCCTGCACTCCTTCATAAGGCTGCAATTGCACAGAGCAGTTCTGCTCTGAGGTCCTGCATTGGAAGGAGCAGCACTGAGCCTCCAGAAAAGAAAACTAGCTTGAAATCTTGTGGATGGTAACGTTCTCCCCCTGCTGCATTAAGACTTCAGTCCCTTCACATTCTGAGTGCCTCTTATCTGTATCTCAAGCCTGCAAGGTCAGACCAGCATTTCTTTCTTGCACTGACCTCTAGGAAAACATTTGGATGAATGTTGTTAATCTCCTTGGTGCCCTGCATGCCTAGGAGATGTCAACAAAACAGCACGCAAGCAGTGCTTGGAATGAACATAATGAGGCAGGTTGGATCCAAATAACAACGGAAACCTGTCACACCTAAATAAACAGGGGATCATGCCAACAAACACAGCAGTTTGCAGGGTGATGGGGTAGGAGCCGTCCATTGCTGACAGGATAGTCAGGCTGAAGGCTCTTCAACACAAAAATGATGTGGGTTCTTCTGCTGGGCTCAGCCACCAGGCTCTGGTTTTATTCAGAGCACCACAGAAGAGCTGTAGTGTTGGTGTTTTTCCTCTTCATCCTCTCTATGCACTGCACAAACTGTGGCCTCTACCCTCTCTTCTGAGAGATACTGGGCCATTTCCTGTTCTGCAGGTGTGGCAAGGAAGCACAGCTAGGCTGGCTGCTCTGTGAACAGAGCAAAAAAACCCAAAAGAATCCCAGCAGCTCTAAGGTGGACATAGAGTGAAGTATCCAGGCTGAGCCGTGGGTAGTCAGCAGCTGTGCCACGGCAGGACACAGGCTGTGGAACTTAGGCATGCGTGTCTTGTGATGCCCCCTGTGCTGAGGTGGAGACCTCCCACACAGAAAGCACCAGAGGAGACATGACCTGAGGTGACCAGTACAGAGCTATGTGCAATCAGATGAGGAGCTGACTCCTACTTTTGTCAGGACTTACGTGAGAGGCTTTGGAGATAAGAAGATGACTTGAATTGAATTGGAATAGGAGAAACAAGTAAAGAGAAGGGCAGGGTTTGGGTGCCCTGTTGCACACAACTAGCAGAGAGGAGCAGCGTGGGACATCATGCCTGCTAGTCCCCAGCACATCTGGTTCGTTGGCAAAGCAAAGCAAAGCCTGGGACAATCTGGTGGCAGAAAAAGCACTCTGCCTTGCTGCTGGGCCACGTGCAGAACATACATGTGTAATCAAATAATCCACCTGCATTTGCCTATGTCCAGGCAGCTGCCCTAGAGAAGAGGGTCTACTATAAACTGTCCAAGTAAGACCTTTGTATCACCCTTTCCACCTTTTCATCCAAAATCATGCCTGCCTGTGTCTAGATGGCTGTTATGTCAAAGCCATAGGTGGATCCAAAGGAAGCCAGGTCATGATGGCAGTGAACCTTGTGGGGGTTTCTTGGATGAACAGCAATTCCATTTAAGCTGTATAAATAAAAGATCCAACTATTGTGAGAAAACACTGGGAAAGCAATAACATAGGATACACCCTTACAAGCATATCTTAATCAATTAAAAACCTGTCTCTTTAAATTTAGAAGTGCTCTGTGTTTGTTATCACCTCAAAAGCAGCTCTCGTCTGCAGCTGTACATTGAGTTAAGGACTTCATCTGTAATAACTCAATCTTATGTCCCTGGTCAATCAGATACAGCACCTGCATTTTTAACATGCATTTCCTGTTGTGAATTTTTCTTCCAGCCTTATTGTCCCTCAGTTATCTCTTCTGGACTATGTTTGACAGCTGCTCATTCCAGGCTTATAAAAAAAGCCTTGGATAGGCTTTTGCATCCTTTTGTATCTGAGCAGAGATTTGCCAAGTCCAAACAGCAAACCTGGAAACCTTGCTTTTACATTGGTCCTGTTTAGTAACCCAAATCAAGAAGCCAGGACATCCTAGTGGTTCTGTGCTGCCCTTTGGTACTCTTGCTTCATCTCCACATCCTCTCTGTTAATCTACGAAATTTAAGGAACATTGACTTCTGCCTTCACTCTTGAAAGGCTTCAGGCAGCCATACTGGTGTGACAGCTGCACATATCCAGACAGGCATTTAAACAAGATTCCCTGAAATGTCTTTAGAAATGTTCAGCTTTGAAGAGCCAAGGCAACACAGCAAGAAGGGATATACTTTTAAAAACACCCCATCTGCAAGGCATAAGCCATTAGCATGGTTTGTAAGTGTTCTGTCACAAGTTAAATCAAACTAATCCTTTCATTTCCCACTACATAAAGGCTACTGGGAAAATGAGTTTGTTTATCTAGTTCTCAACAACTTTTACAGGGACCATGAAATCACTAATTTATTCAATTTTTGTGCTTCTTCAACACCTTCCTTTCCAGGATCACAGTTTGTCCCCTGGCTGGGCTAAAGAAACTTCCTGTATTACTTGCATTAAATTAAATTACTTGCTCACCATGTGCAAATAGGAAGGGAGACCCTGTCACTGTATTCCCGTGCTCTTCTGACATTGGATTCAACAACTTAGAAGAGTTTCCAAGCTTTCCAGAGCAAATTAATTTGGAAACTGTTTGTATACTTATTTATACTTTATCCTGTTTGTATACTTATTCAATTAGTTATTAAACATTTCAGTTTTCCTTTATTACTTTTCCACTTTAGAAAGAGCCCTGTTTTCCCTGCTGCATATGACTGCATAAAATCCATGTTCCAGAGTTCAAACCCTCAGCCCTTAACGTGTCGTCTCACATGTCTCTATGCCCACTGCCCTCTGGAGCTGTGGCTCACTCTCCCAGTGTGAAAGTAGCAGAGGACAGAGCTCGATGCCCTTTTTCATTTTCTGTCATTTTCCTAGGGTTCTTTCTGCCCACAAGAGGTTCCCCCATGTCTCATTCCCAGCTGTGTGCTGATATGTTGGAGTTAATGATCCTGCTGAGCTTTAGACCCCGGGAGTCAGGATTTCCTGGTGCTGGCTGCGGACACAGATTCCTGACGCTGCAGCACTCTAGTGTGAGAATAGGGGAAATCGATGACTTCTGAGGGATAAGTGATTGCTTTTTGTTTACTTTGGCTTTTGTTTGTAAGCCACGCAATGCGCTCTGCAGTTCTTTAACTCTCCCATCACAAGCTTTCCGGGCAACGTGGAAGGTGCTCACGTCTCCCCAAGTGCCTGTGTGTCACTCCTAATGTGATGTCCCCCCAGTGCTGCTTTTGGGCTGCCTGCAGGTGAAGGACTCTGCCAGGAGCCCCTCAGGCCTGAATTTGGACATGCTCATGGGACCAAACCTTTGCACCCTGGCACTCAGTGCATCTCCCTGGTACCTCAAAGCAGGACAAAGCCCCTTCGAGATGACCAAGGCTGTGTGGTCCTGCCATACCCTCAGCCCCCTTTGCAGTCCCTTGAGCCCCAGAGCAGCTGAAATCCCACGAATAATTCTCTTTGTCCCCCACCCCTCCTCTCTCTGCAAATCTCTTATCTCTATAAACACTTCCTGCACTGCCTGAGTTCTCATACTGCCCCAGAGCTCGAACACAATTCAGCTGATTCGAACACAATTCAGATTACTGAACTGGGAGATTTATGCTGTTTGTGAGTGGGACTACAGGTTGTTTTTGTTCCAATTAAACAATGGGAATAAGGAAAAAAAAATGTTGCTGTTAAAATAATCACAGAATCCATGTGATGTGAGAGACAAAGATGAGGTTCATTGCTACTTTGCGTATGTGTGCACACTCCTGTATATAGATTAATTACCAATGAAACAAAATTAAATGTATTGCCTAATTATCAAATACTTGAGGTTACACTACTTGCTTAGACCTAATCTAAAATCTAAATCCCAGTTTTCAAACGAGAACCCAAACACACTGAATATTTTTGGTTTTAAGTTTTATTGTAGTGCTCGAAAGCTCACAGAACATCCTAGGTTTTGGGAAAATAAAATTCAAAGCAATCTTGTGCTGTACTGCAATAAAGACTTTCACTTACAAATAAATGAAAGTTGTACCAAGCTTTGAATAATCACTTAACAATTATATTTCCCCTAATTTTTTCCCTTGCCTTTGTGTAGCTGTGAGAGCCTGCTTGTGCTATTGCTTTTTTCCAGCTGTTTAGCAGATACCTTCTGCTGTCTTCTGGCTGACCGGGTGCAGACAGCTCCAGCTGGGGCATGTTGTGCTAGGCCACTTGTAGACAGATTTTGAATTTTTTTGGGTTTTGTTTTGCTTGTCCCTAATGAGGTTTGTTTATTTGGGCAGAGATACCTGCCTTTTCAGGCAAAGCAATAAAAGACAGCAAAGGGGACTCTGACATCATTCACGGGGCCATACCTGTTTAGAAGTTACCTGTCATATGCAGGAGATAATGTAATGTATGTTTACAGCCAAAAAAAAAAAAAATCTGCAAAAGAATTCTCATCTGACCTGATGACTTGAGCAACAAGCCAGAACATTTGTCCATGCAAAGGATAATTTTTTACATATTTAAGGATTGTTTTTATGAAGAATACCACTGCATGTATCCTCAGAGGAGCTTTTTACAATACTGTACCATTTACAGCAGGAGTCAAATTACTTGTCCAGTTTTGCAATTACTTGAGAAAATAAGATATTTAAACATTCATCCATAATTCTTGAAGGGATAAGGACTTTGCAAATTATTTGTTTATTGTCTTCTTTTTCCAATAGGATTGGAAACAACATTAAGACCTAGATTCATCCTACATAGCAGCAGGATTCTGAGGGAATAGTCTTCACATGATGAATGATGGAAGATGAGTTTCATCCGAGACTTCCACATAGGTTCTATGCAGGGAGCCTGAATCATTCCTAATCTAAAAGGAATTAAATTGATCCTTTAGTGTGACTTGTGTGTTCATCAATGCAGCTGTCCTGGGTCAGACCAAGGTCTCCTCCAGCTTAGTATCCTGTCTCCAGCAGTGGCTGTGATAAACAGTGAAAAGCAATGCTAGAAAAAGCAAGTGGGATGTTTCCCTGGAGCATCCTCCTAACCTCTGCCTTCCGCTTGGGAATTTCTTCAACTGCTTGGGTTTTCTGTGCATTTAGTAACCCTCAGTGGATTTCTCTTCTAAGTACTAACCTGTTCTCCTCTTAAGCTGAGCTGTATTTCACAATTGTCACATCATCTCCTGGTGGGGACACCAAGTGCAGTCTCCATGTGGGTGTTTCAAACTCTGCTGACAGGAGAGTCTCTGAGATCTTTAAATCTGATGACCCAAAGAGATGTGTGTGAACACAGTTGGTACCTCTCAGTTCCTTTCATCCTAGGAAGCAGCTGGAAAGGTGTCAAGGCACACAGGCTGCCCATGCCCTGTGCATGCCCAGGGGCTCTGGGGTTTGTGCTGCCCAGGCTCCTGGCCAGCACTCACTTGATGCAAACGGGCATTTTCCCACAGTACTGAGAAAACAGTCATTGTGAAAGGGAAGTGGGAATCCTGGCTGAAGTCTCCTCTGCTTTGCCCATCAGCTCCAGTCAAGCACAGGCCATTGGTGCTGTTCTGAGCTGTGCTGTTGAAATGCCAGTGTGCAGCCTTGCACCGTTCTCAACCTCACCCCAAACCACTTACTTGCCTCCGTAGCTTGGCCTCAGCTCTGCTTCATCACTGTGGACCGGTCTGACGATCATAAAGTCATAGAATGGTTTGGGTTGGAAGGGACCTTGAAGATCATCTTGTCCCAACCCCTGTGCCATGGGCAGGGACTCCTTCCACTACCCCAGGTTGCTCCAAGCCCCATCCAGCCTGGCCTTGAACACTGCTGGGGATGGGGCAGCCACAGCTTCTCTGGGCAACCTGTTCCAGTGCATCACCACCCTCAGAGTTAAGAACTTCTCCCAGATATCTAATAAAAGCCAACTCTATTTCAGTTTGAAGCCATTCCCCTTTGTTCTGTCTCTAGATGCCCTTGTGGAAATGGCTGTGGCTGACCCTGTCTGACCATCCATGGACTTGAGGAACAGGGCTGTTGGTGTCACCTCCCTTGTGGTCTTGTCACCCTTGGCTCTGGCTTGCTGTCCCTTGCAGAGCATCCTGCTCCTGCTATTTTCTGGCATGCCTTATGTTCTCCCCAGTGCATTACCACGTTCTCGTGTCATTCTGGATTGACAAACAAATCTAGGTATGTGACAGCAATGTCCTCCCTTCTTGTCCCCAGCCCTGCTGCAGGTACAACACCTGCACATCAGTGACTGGTCGAGATGACAGTTTCATTCCTTGGCCAGACTCTTTCCTTCATCCCACTGCACTCTCTGTAGGAATGGCCCAGCCTGACTCATATGACTTGGCTGTGAACAAGCCTAATCACTACTAGGCATAAAATAAGGAAGTTTTAAAATGCATCTGTACCTTCAGTTTCAGCATGTCAGAGACATAAAGAGAATGATGACTTTGAAGATGTGTGAGAAATGCCAGAGAATTATGGATCTGTTAATGTTTACAGTGACATTTTTATATTATTTTATCAGTTCTCACTTGAGAAAATTAAGGGCATGATAAAGTGATGCTCTTACAGTCTGCATGGAAATATATGCAAAGCAATCAGTCTTTAAGAAAATGTATTTTGAAATGGTGTTGGAAGCTGTATTTTCTTACAGTTTTGATGGATCAGTATCTGAGTTTCTGGAGTTATTTTAGAGTTACTGGATTAAGAGAGCCATGCTTTTTTGTGTTACTACAAGTTCTTGCCTAAAGTGCAATGAAGGGGTGAAATTTATTTGCTAGTTTGAGCTGCTCTGTCCTGCTCACTCTCCTTGCTCCCTGTTACAAATGCTCTGGCCAGGTTGCTAGGCAGAAGGGAAATAATGTCATTTGTTAAACAAAGCAGACAATGCCTTTCTTTGTAGGCTTCGAGCATTCTTTCAGGGGCGTGAAATCCGTGTTAGCAATCATCTCACAGTGAAAAGGTCCCAGTTAAACATTACCACAAGAGCTGTGAAGTTTGTGTACTATCTGAAGATACGAAACATGCCATTTCCTGAAAATTCACCTGGATCCTTCACCTTGGTCAAGGAGCTTGCTGCCAAGGGTTTCTGACAAGGAGAAGCAGAAACATGAGCCATGCTGTGTGGAGAGGAGGAGGACACAGGACAGACACCTGGCAGTAAGGGTGACACAGGTCCAGCCTGTGTTAATTTTTTCTTCCCTTGCCCTCAGAGTTTTTCTGATATTTTTTCTAGTAATTTTAGATTTTTTTTTTTAATTATTCCACTATTGTTAGGAATAAGGAGAAATACAGTCTGTTTAAGGATAAATCTCCTTGTGAGTTGTCCTGGGCCCTTTAAACTCCTCTTACTGCTAGGGTGCCCTGTGCAGTCTCAGCTCATAGATGGGCTTTGTGCTTTGCTGAAGGACATCTTCAGGGACTGATGGACAGGGAGACTGTAGGAAATGCCTTCTTATAAAGACCTGTATTTTGAGTGGTCTTTTCTTGCCAAAGCTTTGCCTTTTCCCTGCCTAGACTGCATTGGAGGGAGGCAGTTCTTTGTGTTTTAAGGGGATGAATGGAGGATAGACACAGCTTTAAAGGACTCACATCTCAACTTTCAGAAGGGAAAGAATGCAGATCTTTCCTGTGATCAGCCATATCTGACCCAAGGCTCTGTCGTGGTCAGCAAGTATTTGTTGTGTGCTGACACCATCTCTTACAGGGAATGTTGTACCTCTCTAACAGGGCCATACCAGGGTGTGATAGAAGAAAGGAATTTGAATAAACCCTTTCTTTCCATTTACATGACTTCTTAACACCTATGCTGAAGCTTCAAAGATGCTGCTTCAGCTTCAAGCACTGGGAACTAACTAGGCCACTTAAACCCGAGGATGGCCTCTCTGCTGCTGCCCATTTGCTGCAAATTTTTAAGACCAGAAAGTCTGGTCTTTTAGACATAATTTAGTTTGATCTGTTTAAAATTCCCTGTATTAACCACTGTTTTAAGTAGGTGTTCCTGAGTTAGAGAATATTTTTAAAAAAAATTTTGATTTGCATTTCCAGGAACAGTATCCACCTCATGAATACATTGCTTTGGTGAATAGCTGTCTTTATCATTAAATCTTTATTTCAGTTTCCAGTTAAGCTGATTTAACACCTATTTTCAATAAGTGGAAATAGGTCAGTATGATGCCGTTGTTCTAGTTTATAAATCCAACAAGCCAGTCTCATTGATCTCAGATTTGCACTGGGAGAAATGCTTGGTCTGTTGGCTAAAGGGAGCTTCCCTTTTTAAGTAGTTTCTTGTCAGACAAGTTTATATATTGATAGAAATACAGATGTGTGTATTTGTGTATCCCTGCAGTATTCACGCTGGGGCATGGACTTCACACATTGATGGAGAAGTGCAAAGATGTTTTATTGTGTAATAACCATTCCCTAAATAGCAGCCCACAAACAGGATATCACCTCATATAAACAGGAAAGATGCTTCCCAGAGTGTCCCCCAGTCACGTGAAGTATTGCCTAGATAGTACCTATTATGGTAATAGGTAAACAATACCCTATAATGTTACAAACCACAATCTTCCCACACAATTGGTCAAGAAGGCCACAAACCCATAATTCACTTTTCCAGCCCATCTCAGGTGCCCTGGATGTGTTTCCATGGTGCCGCGTCCGGGGGTGAAGGAGGATGGAATCCTCGGCCACACTCAGTAGATAGCCCTTAGTGGACAGCTCCCAAGCCGAGGGTGGACACGACCCCGAGGGATCAGACCGGGCAGCCGCTGTGGCCCGGCAAAGGCGGTGGAGACCAGTCCAGTGTCCCCTGCACGTGTGTCACGGTGACACCTCGCACAGGCAGTCTGCTTTCAGTCCCAGAGAGGCACACCCCTGCTGGATGCCAACACCACCTGTGATGCCAGCAAGGAGCTTTAGGGCCTGCTCGCTAAGCTCAGGTGGAAGGAGTGGCTCTGTCCGAGGAGCAGTGGAGGGAAGAAAGAGAGAGGGAGCCGTCCGTGGGTAAGGCAGGAAGGTTTATTCGGGGAGAAATCCCAGAGCAACTCCACTGATTCAGGAAAAACCAGGGATTTTATACCCCATAGAAATGGGGACGTTACAAAGAGCACAACCAATGAACATTAACGTCCCCTCATCGTCTACCAATAATATCACAACTGTTGGAAGGGGTTAACTTGTCAATCCATTTTGACCCAATCACTCGATGCCCAGGGGAGAAGATTCTAGAAAACTGTCCTTGACAGGCACCCCAGATCCTCCCACTTGGCGTGGATTCTTCTCCCCATCCACCCCTGGCACCACCCCAGGTGGAACCACTCTATTCCTTAGGGTGGAGGGGTTATACCAAGTCCAAAAACAAGGGGAGAAGGAGGAGAATTCCTTTATGGCTCTTCCTCTGGGAGGCTTCCTGATCCTGGCTTGTCCAGCCACCTCAGAGCTAGGGCCGGGGCAGCCAACGGAGCCTGATTTTGTCCAGCGGGGGCTGCCTGGGTCCCCACACCATGGTTACCTCTGGGCCTAGGGAAGAAGCCTATTCTAGGCTTTCCAGGCCTGCTCTTCCATAACACCCATGGTGTAACCCTACATATCACCAGTAAGTTCCAATGTCCTGAAAGGAGGACTTGCTTACGTTGGAGTGAAATTAAACCCATGGCAACTTGTTTGCCTGAAATCACCAGGCCAAGCACCACCCCCTCCAAAATATTTTCCTGAGGGTTTGGTGTGGTACCATCTTTTGGATTTCAACACATCACTGTGAGGAAGCCAGGCCAGACAAATTAAATCACTGGAAGAAGCATTGCAGATCAGCTACAGTGCTCTTGTACAGTTATTCTCTACTGTTTCCATTTAAGTGACCAGTGAACTCACTCTCTCATCTGTTTGGAGCTGCAGGGCTTTCCCTCTCAAATTCTTGAACTTCTCCAAGTTTTGACATTGAGCAAGATTTTTAAAATAAAAAGTTGTAGTTCAGAGCAAGATATTGAAGTGGCTTTTACACATTTATTCTGTGGGGTCAGTGACTGGTTCTTCTCATCATGGCAGGGCTGCAGCTTCTCTAGCTGAGATGTGTGGATGGAGTCCACGCTTGGCCAGATCTCTCTGTTCTCTGAGATGATCACAGCCACTGTGTTTTACTCTTTGAAGTTGACTTTGGCTTTCCTTGGAGTGTGAAAAAAGCTTTAACACTGCTGTTACTGCCTCCCAGGAGAAGCAGGAGAAGGACATACACTCGTGTTTTTCTCAACTGGCACTGCAGGAGAAGAGCAGCCCCACTCTGGTGACCTTGGTTATCCCCCTGGCACGGACTGGGGAATGGGGCAGTCTGTGTACAAAGCAGACAGTTAGGGCCTGAACATCTTCTGGGTCATTAAAGGGACAACTCAATCATCAAAGTCAACTACCCACCAGAGGAGAAACAAATAATAAAAGCAAACTGAAAACAGAAAGGCAGAGCAGGTATGAGCGGATTTCCTGGTCCTGTCCCTTGGGTCATAGTAAGGTTGAGCTCCACCACACTTGGCATCTACATTTCACATGTTTGCAGCCACCAGAGTGTCTGTATTCCTTCTTACAAGCAAGAACAGGAAAACAGACTCTTCTGGGGAAAGTTTGTGTGAACTGCAAATAACCCTTTGTGTCAAAACATTCCCCAGGAACCTGGGTGGTGTGTGCCAGGTGTAATGCATGCTGCGAAGTAGCTGCTGTGCCTACCCTTCAGCAGAACCGTGCCAGCCATGTCTCCCAGCACAGATTCACCTGGGCTTGGATGGGAGGTGGCATTTCAGTTTTTGCTGCAGATAAGGCCAGCTCAGTTGTGAACACAGCAAAAGAAAGCCACCCTCATGAGCACAAATGCTAAAGATCTGACACACGTGCTCAAAGAGCAAAGAGATCACCAGCACCACAGCAAAATCCTTCCAGATATCCAGCTGCCCATCCTCAGCCTCCAAACCAAAGGGTAGCCTTTGAAGCCTGGGATGCAGGACTGGAATGAGGATCAGGCACACAAGTGCTTTCACCTCATTTTTGATGGAGGAGCTTTGAGCTGATGTGGAAATCATTTGATCTGCCTGACCTTTCAGAGAATTAATTGCTGGCTTAGAATTTAAAGTTAATAATTTGTTTCTAGAGAAGCTGCAGCAGCAAGGCAATGTTGGAGCAAAGGGAGGGCTGGGTTTGAAATGGGAAACATGTCTGCCAAGAGTGGCGTTATTTTGGATGCCTTGGGAGGAGAACAAACTGGATTAAAGAAAGCAAAATAAAAGGAGTCTTTCTCCTCCACTCTCAATTGATTTCTACAAGCCAATTCACTTTGAATCTTTTTAGGATCTGGAACATTATGGTTCACTTTGAATCAAAATAAATTTTTCTGGTTTCCAAGCTGATCTCACGGTATTTTCTGTTAGCAGAGGAAATTCTGAAAATCTTGTAAGACATCCTGTTCTCATAAAATGCCCAGCCCAATTTTGTAAATTCAGGAGGTTTTGGCTAGGCCAGATAAGCTTTGGAGAAGCATTTGAATATTCACTCAAGCTGAACCCACACTCCAGACAGTGGTGTGAATAGTTTCCTGCATTTCTGAGCTTCTGATGCTTTGAAAAAATTTTACTGATTCTAGAAGCACAAGGGCAGTGAGAAAAAAACCCAAACAAACAATCTGTTGCCCCTCCATGGGTAGCATATTGGATAAAGAGAAGCACGTTTCCCAAAGGCTGATGGGTGGGATAAATTCAGTGTAAATGTCCTCTCCTCAGTGGCATGCAAATAAGCAACCACAAAAGCTTCCCAGGTTCAGAGATGTCTTGGGAAATAATAGTTATAGAGGATGCTTTGCTGGTGCTACTTTAAGGTAAAAATTGCCTAATAGTTACTGCCACTGTTGCACATATAAGACATACCTCCCACAAGAAAAAACATGTCCCCATTCAGCCTCAGTGTTTATGCAGCTCCCATCACAGCAGCACGGCACTGAGAGTCTTATTGCTGCATGGGAAGCTGCTGGAGGTAGCAGGGCTTGTTGGAAGTCACTCTTCCAGACAGGGGTTTCATGCCCAGTTGTTGAGTAGGACTCACAAACCTCCTGTGAACAGTCAAGCATTGAGGAAATGTCCTTCACATGACTTCAACAGCAGTGGAAGTCCAGGTTTTCCCTTTGTTATAAAATAATTCCTTCAGTGTCAAACATTAACCATGCTATCAGCATTCTGATGTTAACAAGCTCTTGGCCTTAGCCCAGCCAAGTCTGGGGCACGTGCTTGTCATTAGCATCCCCAGTCCCTGTTTTAGGAAATAGTGTGGGTGCTGTGGCAGAGCTGTAAGCATTCACTGAATACAGTGCAAAGAAATTCAGACAAACACGCTGAGGGCTGTAATGCTTCCTTATGTTAGCACAAACATGTCGATGGATCAAAGGTTCTTCTCCAAAACTGTTAGTCAGAGTTTTTGAAGTTTTTTTAGTTTGCAGGAGTCTGGAAATTTTCTAGTAGAAATGAAAACTCCTATGAAGTGAATATAAATCTAATAATATGATAGATTTGCATCTTTCATGTACCTTTCCAAGTATCCTTAAAAAAAATGTTAGAAGAAAATGCAATATAGAGAGAGTTTCCCATGATTGCTTCCTCTTCTGAGATAATAATCTCTTTTCTTCAGTCCAAATCACCCTTCCAGGGGAGATGATCCAGTCTTGCCTGTCTTTCTGAAGGCAACCTGTGCCACAGATTTGTCATCTCTTAACAACCCATCCCAATACCAGATCCCAGCTTGAATTGCTGTCTATGCTTGTTGTTGTTCTGCGTTTTGAAGCAGAAGCTGGCAGTCAGCACCTGTGGACAATGGCAGCACTGACAACCAAACTGGACAGCAAAAAGAAGGTAACATTACCAGCATAACATGACCTTGATGTCTCAATAGCAAACAGCTAAGGAAACACTGGAATTAAAGTTAGCTCTGGAATTTCAGCTCTGTCCTCTGCTACAAAATACCTTTTCATTATGTTGATGCTTTGCCCTAGCTAGTTATTGATTTTCTAATGTGCTTTTCTTCCCAAGATACTCTGCCTTTAGAGTCAGGCTCTCAGGAATAATTGACTTCCACAGCATCATTCAAATATGAAGAAAATTAGTCCCTTTTCACTTACTAGCTGTGAAGATTAATGGAAAGAATACATATTAATTTTGGTGTCTGGGCTGGGACTGTGCATTTTATATATTAGATGTGGCAGGCAAAAATTCTGACTTCAGGCTCTGTGGTTTGCTTCAGGGAACCAGGGCCTCAGGTGAGAAAAGACTTGTCTGGGCTCCTCCTTTCCCCTCTTGCTTCATTTCCCCCATTCTCCACAGCTCCCACATCCCTCTGCCTCCCACCCTGTCCTGCCTTCCGTCCCACACTGCTGCTCACATCCACATGCCATCCCCAGCCTTGTACTTCTGCTTGTCTTGTTGGGAGGATTCCTGAGTCTTCCCTCCCCCATCACCACCCACACTTCTGGCCCTTGTTCTTTCTGCATCTGAATCCAGGAATTTTTCTCCCCTACATTGTCTCACTCCAATGAATATCACCAGAAGTGCAAGAGACAGACTCCTGGCTCTCCTTCTTCAGGTGCTTGGCCTTGTCGTGGGCTGTGAAAGTCTGCAGCTGAAACTGCAGGGGAAGTCCTGCTTGAACTGTGCTTGGAACCTGCTCAGGGAGGATGAAAACTTCAGGAGTTCAGTTACTAAAATGAAAGGAATCTCATAGTTATCCCCTGAGCATGTCCAAATTCAGCTTCCTAAAGGCATATAACATAGCCTGATCTGGGCAGGTTTTCAGGAGGGCCAAGGGGATATCTCTGATGAAAGGAAACCCTCTCCAAGGAAGAGAGATGCCAGAGCTTTTCAAAGGAAAGGTCACAATTGCTTTTTGACTTGGACAAAACATTGAATTTTTCCTTACCCTCATTATTGGAAACAGCTAAGTTTGTGGACATTTTCCAGAAACTTCAGCCTGAGGCAGATACCTGGCATGGAGAAGTTCATTCCAAATGGTTATAGTTTGGCAACGTTGTAAGTGCTTGAAAATAGGCTCTTACAGTCCAAAGGATCAAGCTTTCCCTGCAGTGTGGAAGGCTGAGCCACTGGCCCTACCTGCAGTCACAGCCCAACATTTTGCCTCATCACCTGCTCTGCAAACAGAGCAGGGATACCCATGGAGGGGTGGCTTTCCATCCTGCTCAGAAGAAAATCGCTGGGATTGATATTGAAGAAATTGGTTAGGATGAACATTTTGTAATACACAGGAATTTTTAGCATAGAGGAGCTTCAGACAGCAGGGGTTACACAGCTCCTTTCTGAGTTCTTCAAGCCTGCAGAACTTGTTTACATGCATTCATATGCTTCAAATAAATGAGGTTTTCAGTATTCTGACAAATGTGTTAGCAATAGCTTACCCACACCGTCCTGGTTTCCAGCTCACTCGAGCTGGTTTGTCACTATCATTAACCCAGCCATCCATTTCCTTCTTTTATCACACCACCGCCACCACCTCTGCCTTGTCATGATCTGGAGTAATTAATGCATAGATACAGACAGCCCCCAAGCAGAATTAGAGCAGCTGGCTGCTGGTGTTGCATGTCATGGGAATTTTCAGGGAGAAACCATCAGCCCCTTCCCAGCAGATCTTTCCCTGAGTGTCAAGCACCGTCTCTGGCTTTTTGGCTGCATTTCTCACACCATGGCAGATGAAATCCTCTTTAGAGCTGCTGACACTTTCATGAGTAACAGTCCTCATCTTCATAAAAAGGTTTTTTTATTGCCCAAGTTATTTTACTTTTTTTTTTTTTTTTTCCTGAATAGTGGTAGATAAATATAAAAATCTGGATAGATAATATCTTTATGGCCAGCTTATTGAGACATCAGAGAGGGGACAAAGGCAATGGGTGTGTAGTGGTGCTGTTGATGACAGCCAGGGCTACCTGGACTGCCTGAGGAATTGGCCTGGCAAAGCTGGCGATGCAGGAGAGAGGGGAACATTTCCAGCCCTTGTAGAAAGAGGATTAGAGGCAATCACAGCAGCATCTGACTAAAACCAGAAATGACTGAAATCAGAAGAAAGGCAGGAATCGGGATGAATAAAACACGAACGGCCTGACAGTACAGTAAAACACAGTTTGCGCAGAAACACCAGCCTTTTATCTTATCCCTCGAGTGAAAACAAAGGTGTTTTCGGCAGGCAGACGCTGTTTCGGGAAGGTCCGCGCAGGCTGGCAGCATCAGGAGCGTCCCCGGCAGCTAGAGGGCACCGCCGGCCGCGGCATGGGAGCCGCAGCTGAGAACATTCATTGCCTGGGGGCTGGAAAACCAACGAGGTGAATTTTGCTCGGAAGATCATCAGGAATAAAACCCCCAACAACCCGGTGATACCGGAGAGCTCACCGACAGGTCTGTGTTCCCAGGCTTTGCTGAGTAATCTGTCTCGGTGCTCTCTGAAGCACACGTGTTTTCTGGAAGAGTTCTAAACGTTTAAAAAGAGACAGCGCTATTGTGAAAAATGTTTTGGTTTTACTTTTGTTTCTCCCGTGCCGCTGTAAGGCCAAAAATTCGTTTTTGTCAATTGGCCTGGAGGAGGTTCAGTGCTGCTACATCAGCAGGGTAACAGCACCAGGGGACCCTTCTGGCCATTAAATTCCTGCCCTTGCTCACTGAGGTGGGTACAGTCACATTCCTCAGAACTTAATGGTGTTTGTTGCTAGGGAACATTTTAATACTGCTTTCCACCTGGACACCCTTTTAGTCCCCATGAGCTACATACCTGAGAGCTTGTCATGTCCTGATCCTGCACATGACATGAGAATTTATCAAACCACCTCCATAAGAATAAATTCTATTGCTGGAATGAGAAGAAAAGAGAGGATTTCTGTTACGTGTTGCATTTGCAATAATCAGAAAAACACAGTTTGCTGTGCTTTTACATTCCTTACAAACCTCTTCAGCAATTTCTTCTGGTTAATTTCCCCCTGCTTCCCACTGATCCCCTGCATGCACTTTCTGTAGGGAGCTAAGCAGGATGATGTCAGGGAAATGGCTCCATCCTTGTCTTCATCCATCCCCTGACTTGTCTCAGGGTGCTGTGGGTGTCAGGGATGTTGTCCAGGATCAGTAAGGCTTACTGGTGCCCTCAGGGCCTTGACAGCAGCTTTAAAGTGTCAGCTGCTGCCCACAGGTCTTTACAGCAGCAAAATACTCACATGGACAAACAGCCAGCAAAAAAACCCACAAAACAAACTCCCACCCCCTGCCCCCACCAGACAAACCATAAACCACAAAACCAACCCACAAACCCCCAAAACTTAGTTTTCCTTTTGGGACTTACTCTGTTCAATTCTAACTTGACAAATTCCAGCCACAGCACGAGTTGCAGAGCCAACTGTGATGTGTCACCCACCCATGACTTTTAGAGAAAGGGGCAAAAAACTAACAATGGGTTGAATGAAGCCAAAATGAGACCCCAATGGTCTCTGAGTCACAATATATTAAGTATTGTGAAAAAAATGTAACATTCTCCCTGTCCCACAACTCCATGCCCTTGACAGAAGCCCTGTGGTGCAAGCTGCATGCTCTGCAGGAGGGGTCCTGTCCTACCGGTTATCAGGCAATGATCCAAAATGCAGACCCACCCCCCGCTAGATAGCTCCAGGGCTGTTACACAAGTGAAATAAAATACAGCTGAGCTCCAACAGAGGAAGAATCTGGATGTAACTGGTTCAATACCACACAAATAATGATTTCTTATTGTATTGGGCTTGCAGGGTGGGGTTTTGCTAACCAAGGGGCTACAGGGGTGGCTTCTTTGAGAGGCTGCCAGAAGCTTCCCCTGTGGCTAGCAGAGCCAATGCTAGATGGATCCAAGATGGACCTGCTGCTGGCCAAGGCTGAGCCAGCTGGTGACATTGACAACACCTCTGGGATAACAGTTTTAAGAAGGGGGAAGAAACCTGAACACAGAGAGGAACAGCTCTGCAGACACAAGGTCAGTGAAGGAGGAGGAGCAGGACCTGCTCCAGCTGCCAGAGCAGATTCCCCTGCAGCCTGTGATGCAGCCCATGGTGGGGCAGCTGTGCCCCTGCAGCCCTTGGAGGTCCATGGGGGAGCAGAGATCCACCTGCAGCCCCTGCAGAACCCCACACTGGAGCAGGGGGATGCCTAAAGGAGACTGTGAGACCATGGGAAGCTCAGCTGGCAGGACCTGTGCCCAGTGGAGAGGAGCCCACACTGGAGCAGATTTGCTGGTAGCACTTGTGACCCTGTGGTGGCCCACACTGGAGCTGTTCCTGAAGGTCTGCACCTTGTGGAGGGGACCCAGAGTGGAGCAGTTCATGGAGAGCTGCAGAATGTGGGAAGGAGCCACAGTGGAGAAATTTGTGGAGGACTGTCTCCTGTGGGACACCCTTGTATGTGCCCCCAAACTCCCTCTGAACAAGCCCAAATTCATCAGTTGCACGCTGTAGAAGCACCACGGGGGGCAGTGCATCTGGAGGAGCTCAGGGAGCTTGGAGAAGAAGCTTTGCAACAGTGCCATCCCTTGCAAGACTCTGGCTTTTCCCTGCAGCTTCCAGGCAGAATTAATGATGAGTTCCAAGCCAGCACACAATGTCATATGAAAAGAAAAAAACAGACCAAGCAGTTCATCTCAACAGGAGATGGTAAAATATCTCTGCAGTGGGATCTTTTACTCCTGATGTTTTACTTGCTGCGGCTACCTCACATTTGGAGGGAGCTGTGTAAGCCAATACATAAAATTGGTGTGAAATCCATAGAGCAGGGAGTGTTTTCACATTTGTTTCTCCTACTCTTGCTGTGTATAGGACCAGCTCCCCCTCACCAACCTGCTCTTTCACCCTTACTCTTCCCTCTCAACACAACTCTTTTCCCTGCTGTCTCATAAACATTTCCCTCAGGGTCTCTGCAGCTTACTATAGCTCATTTTTCTCTCCTGTGTCTGTCCTCCAACTCAAACATTCTTTACAGAAGGACAAGAAACTCTCCTGCACAGGCTAAAAAACATCCTCTAATCTAGGCTAAAATACTTTCTTGATCTTGGCTGTGTACAAACTCAAACCATTGGTTCAGCAAGCCATCCTGCAGGGCTTCTGCATCCCTGCCCATGGCTGCAGCCCCAGCAGTGCTCATTTGCCCCCACCCAGGAGTGGCCCCATAGCCTCTTGTCCTACCAGCCCCAGTTGGTCACCATGCAGTGACGTCCTCAGCCCAGAACGACATCCTGTGGTTTGGGCTGGAAACCAGAACACAGCTTCTTACCAGAAACCCTGTGTGTCATGTTCCTATTACACACTTAAATTGTAGGAAACTTTTTTCACTATTGGTTGATGGACCAAAGAAACGTTCATTTTAAAATACCCAAGAGATGTGGTATGGGCAGTTTTGCATGAGGATGTGAATAAGCAATTTTTGGAACAGCACAAGAAGCAGCTCTTTCCTCATCCTGCACCTTGACTTGTTACTTAAAATTGCTTGTTTGAAACCTCTGCTCCTGCAAACCAGTCTCTTGTAGGGATAATCTCTTTACAGAGATACTTAAACCCTGGACTCCTTGGTCACTCTGTTAGCTAGGCCAGAGAGGCACTGAACAATTCCCCTCGAGAAGGGGAACTCCCTGCTGCTGGCGGTGGCTCAAGCATTTACTACAAGGGGAGAAGGGTGCACATCTGTGCCGTGCTGGGCGCAGCAAGGGCTGTAGCCAAACCCAAATCTGTGTGCTCAGCCCTCCAACGTTGCAGCTGTGCCTCAGTCTGATGACACAACACTCTCCAAGCACAGAAATGGGATGGTGAAACTTGCCACAGCAGCCCTTAAGCACTCTGAGCTCCAAGGCTTGCTGTTTTTCTCCAACAATTGTTGAAATACATTCAAATATAATATAAGAAGTGATGTTGCATCAGTTTAGACAAATTGCTTTTAGTGTAAATCTTTGGTCTTGCATATACCATTTAGGCTGGTTCGGAAAACATGTTTTTTTTTCCTTTTTTTTTTTTTTAAGTGTGGGTCTAGGGTGAAAAATAGCTTTTTTTGGTTATTGAATGAAAAAACTCTCAGTATCAAGGGATAATTGTTTCCAATACATGTAGGTCAGGGTTAATATTGTGTAATCCTTAACTAGACTACTTAATGACTATAATATGCAAAGAATTTCTATTTCCAAACCAATCCAAGCCAAAGGTTCTCCTTAGCAGCATCATAAAATCCCTATGACGTCCCTCAGTAAAGAAAAGGAATAAATGTGCACGTATACTTTATTAGTTATAAATCTTTGCCTTTCACTATGATTTTCTTCCTTTTTTCATACTGACTTGGAAGAGAGGCAAGGTCTCTCTTTGTCCAATCAGCCTGTACAGAAATTACACCATGTTGAAAACATGACAACTAAACTTTGTGAATTTGTTTTTGGTATTGACTAAACCATGTTTATTGCCTTCAACTGTGACCACACCAAGGAAGAACCCACAGATGTTTAACTTAAAATTCTGCTTTACTGTGCAGTTCTGACAGCTCCATGAAATTTTTTGTTTGTTTGTTTGTTGTTGCTGTTGTTGTTTGGTTGGTTTTTTTTGTAGATAAGCCATTTATTGTTTGCTCAAATGACATTTTGCCTCTCAGTCCTTTCCCAGCTGCCACCAGTGCTGATCATGTTTAAAAAACTCAACAAAACAAAAAGTCCTCTAACCTGAGTTGTAATCCATCACCTTTACTGAGATGCTCACCTTTCCTTCCACCTTCTTAATTCTCACCAAAGAGGTAAAAGGAAGAGTGTGGAGGGAAAATGGCCATGAATCTGCTCTGCTTGTCCCAGGCCCTGTGAGGTGTAGGAGCTGTGGTTTGCTGGTGGTGAGGTGACCACCACCACAGAGGATGGAACTGTAATGAGGAAACTCTCAAGCATGGCTGGGTATGGGCACTAAAATTCCAGAACTGACTTTGGAGGTCTCAGCATCCCTGGATGGAACCACAAGTTGCAGAATGTCTGGCCAGCATGTTTCTGTGGAAAAGTAATCAGTGAAACCTTGTAGTGAGGCATCCTGTGGGCTGCTTTTGTTTTTTTTTCTGCGTATAATGCACAAATGTGTATTTCACTTATTTTTTTGTACAAAAGCATGAAAACCATGCTGCGGGGCAATGGAGGAAAGTGGATAGACTGAAACCAACCAGAATTTTGTGAGCCTGCTGAAGAGATGTTGGCTTGATCCAAAAGTAGCAGATAAGGACCTGTGGAGAAGAGGAGAGTTCATAGCTGTTTTTTTTTTTTCCATTTTTAGCACACATGCAGATTGAAAAAAAGCATTTAGTAATATTTCTAAGCAATTATTTAAAACTCCAAAAGGAATCTATGGTGGAATTTGCTTTTCTGTTGTACTTTTCCTCATTTTGAACCTGAAGGTTTGTGTGGAGGTAATCACTGCAGCACTCTGTTTCCTTTTTAGTGAAGACGAATAGGTAAACACATTTCTCAGGCTAACACTTGGGCTGAACATGCTGGGAAAGGAATGGGAATGTGGAAGGATATTGGCTATAGCTCCACAGGTAAATGGCAACCGGATGCAGACAGCTCTTGCCAACACTTCAGCCATTTACTCCAAAGCCATTTGTATGACCAGATCTGATGCCAGAGGAGCAGTAATGATACAGGGAACTTTACATTTCCCAGTTTAAGAGAATTACAGTTGCCCTCCATTCTCACAGTGGAACTCTTTTCATGCCATCTGCAGAGGGTCAGTCTGTTGGAGTACATCAGTGCAGCTCTGGGCAAGCTGCAGAGCACCTGTGGCTGCAAGACAAGGGAAAACAGGGAAAGGAAGAGTGTGTGTGGAATTGGGGCTTAAATGTTTTCAAGCTGGATGGTTAAGGCAGATGTGCTGCACCCAGAGATGAGAAACTCCTTGAGGAGAAGCATATTGCAGGCAGCTTTCTGGGAGATTTCTAGGAATTGCACAGAAACATCAAAGACCATGCATAAGGAAATGGTATCAAGACTGTCCATGGAGGAAAGAAGGGCTTTTCCATTTCAGAATCAAAGGAAGGTTAGTCATACACTCTGCACATTCCATGATGAAAAAAGATTACATTCCCTGGGATAGGAGCTCTTCCTCTGCTCGTCTCCTCTGCTAAAGCATAAAGTGACCTTTTTTTCCCTTCAGGAGGGAGAATTTCAGAGTTCCTAATTAAAGCAAAGCTTACTGCAGTATTTGGATTCTATCACTGTACGTTTTGAAAACTTTCTCTTTAAAATAACAGCAGCCCAAGACTGTCATTGAAATAGACACCGTATTGTTGGCAAAAGTTTATTTTATTCTCTCAAAATTTATTTTGAATGCTTAGGTTTGTGGTTTTGTTTACTTTCAGTGAAATACATTTTGGCTGTTTTGCTGGCTTACAGTAGTCATTCAGACTTCTGCCCAGAGGCTGTAGGGCAGTCTTCTTTTAAGGCTTCAAAATGTTCATGAAGCAAATTATTTTCCTTTAAAGACCATACCTTTGTTTACCCTCTCTCTAGAAAGTCAGTCTCTTTTAAAGGATGACGTGTCTTGGGCACTGTGGATAGAAGAAAGTTATAATTGTGTAATGCTGCAGTTTGTGACCTTTCCTTCCCCTCTGGACCTGCTGGTCTTGCTCTCATCCCACTGTGCTCACAGTCACCAAGAATTTGCAATGCCGATACCTAATGCAATGACTAAAATGAAAGGCAGAAATGTGGAGTTGGTGTAATAATTGCCATTAATTTATTTTTTACACAGAGAACCCCAAAAGAGATGTACTGAGATCATCTGCTGCTTGCTGGAAGATGTTGGCTTCAAAAGCAAAGAGAAGTGCTGCTTTCCTTCACACAGAGAATGCTCCCCACTAGATGGAAGGGATAAATCAAAATGTAGTAAATAAACTACTGGTCTAGGTCTGACCCTCACCTTTCCCTGGTGCATAATGAAAATGAATTGGAAATATTTTTTCTGCTTGTCTAGACCTTGGGCTTTGATTTTCAAGTGGGATGAGAGAAGCAAAGCCAATGAGGAACAGAAAAAATTTAATGAGGTGCCATGGGGTCAAGTCAGTCTCCCCCTGATAATTACCGGTTCTTGTGTGGATTAGGAAAGAAATTAGAAGGTAAGGGAGCCTTCCAGGAATGGCTGCCCCAGCAGGACAGTGGATGTACTCATTGGAAGAGGTTGGCTCTGACCTTTAGGCATGATGTATGGATCAAGAGAGTGCTTTTGAAGACAATGCCCAGTTTGTTCCCATTTTCTGGGGTTTGGTTTGAATCATGGAGCAGCGTCCAAGTCTAAAAACTGGGCTCTCTTTTTGGTGACACAAGGATGGAAAAGCCTTAGAAGAGCTGGAGGCACAAGTGGGCATTTGGTCCCTGGCACCAGACCAGAGCTAGGCCTGTAAAGACAAGACACCCAGAAGGGTGCACAGGGCAAAAGTTAGGTCATCAGCCCCAACTCCTTCGGTCCCTAGTACAGGTTTGGCCAGTGTAAACTTCTCTCTTTGGCTATTATTATTCCCTGCACCCAATACCAAACTGTCCCAGGGACCTGGAGGCTGGAGGATGACTCAGAGTTGACCCTGCCAGGAGAACACTCTTGGAGGCTGCTGTCCCTCTGGGAGAGATGTGGTTGGGGCTGGAGAGAGCCTGGCATGTGGTTATGGCTTTACTTCTTACCAAAATATTTTGCTGGTGGATGCTGAGTAAGCTCATGGCCTTGGTGACCCCATTTGCAGAGAGTAATGGCTAATTAAAGGGTCTCTTCCTTGCTCTTGACTAGTTTTTCACAATCTAACCATGGCCTAAGGACATAGAAATGAGGTGTAGAAGGTCTTTAAATAGCCACTGATTTATTAGACTGACAGGCCTCAATCTCCCAAATGAACACATTTGTGCTTTCTTTGTTTCTATTTTTGTTTGGTTTTGACCTGAAAAGTGTCAGAAAGGCTTGATTTGCTTGCTTGCTTGCTTTCTTCTTTGCTTTCTTGCTTTTTTCCTCGCTTTTCTTTCTTTCTTTCTCTTTCTTTCTTTCTTTCTTTCTTTCTTTCTTTCTTTCTTTCTTTCTTTCTTTCTTTCTTTCTTTTCTTTTCTTTCCCTCATTGATGAAAAATGAACTCATAAATTTCTAACCTTCTTAGCTGAGAGGGATGAACTTAATCCATTTCACATCTTTACAAGAACAAGTTTAGCAGAAGACAACAAACCATCTTGAGAGAGGGGAGCTGTAAGAGCTGCTGGAATTCCTATTTGTTCTACCAAGACTGGAGAAATTTCACCAAGTACCCAGCTTCATAAGTTTTGAGAGCTTCTACATTTCTACTTCACAACATGAAAGTCAGATTTTCACAAAGAAACTAATTACCCATTTTAAGACACTTAAAAATGACATACAATACTCAAAAGGGTCCCAGTTACATGTGAAGAAAGAGCCTTTTTAATGTCTAAACAGAAGAAAAGTATCTGCTGTATTTCTACAAAACTCACACTAGCATTGTTGTTCATGGTACATTGGTGGACATTGATGTTCATGGTACCTAGAAAATAATTTCAAGAGTTTGGATTATCTCCAATACACTTATGAGAGACTTATTATAACATTTCAAAAAAGGGCCATAAAACTTTATGTGACAGCTTCACAGATGGTTAGAGAACCACAAAAACACTCCACTTTTCTGCTTGGATATGCTTTCACTGAAAATTCCCCTTGGAAGTTTCATTGCTTAATCTTGGCAAAGAGGATTAATTTTATGTCTTTCAGTTTGTCCTCTGAGAAAAGAAATGATGGAAAAGCAAGATTTTCATTAAAATTATTATTAATTATTAGCTCTCACACTTCATTGCACATTTCTGATCTCTTTCACAACATGCTTTACAGACTAATGGAAAATTTGTTGTATAGAAAATAATGACTAGGATAAGTAAAAATAAATCTAAACCAAAAACTTAAACTCAAGTTCAGGGCTAATTTCAATTTTAGAGGGAGGACTGGTACCTATGAATCAGTGAGTTTTATGACATATTTCACACAGATATTAACAACTGATAGGGATTAGTTAAACATATCAACCTTTCAATATTTTGGGGTTATATATAAAGGAGAGGGTTCTGTGCTTATGGAGGAACCTGACACCCCATGTAGAAGCCAACTCATACCTAATTCTGTAGCATCACATTCATAAATGTTCTCAGCACATTTTTCTTTAGCTTTAAATTAAAAACTCAACCTACAAATAATTTCTGCCGGAGTTACATCCTGCTTCCCAGTCACAGCGGTGCAGACATGCACAGAGCATACACAGGGAGTTAATGTTACAGTAAATCCTTTGCTGGGCTTCTGTGGCTGCATCTTCTCCCCAGCAGTTTGTTCCTTGTGTATGCAGGGATGTCCTTTCTTGCTTTAGGCATAAAATAACCTGAACTGCCAAATAAACGACGCTTCCATTTGTTTTTGCTTTCTTTCCTAATAGTATGTTCTGTAAGTTGTAGCTTTTGTTGTGCCATCCAGAAAATCACGTCAGTAAATAGTAGTCAGCAGGGAAGATACTGGTGTTATGTTTGCTTGACACCAAACAGATACCTTAGTGCAGTCCAAGGGCTGCTTGAAAGCTTCCTGGCAAGATATTATGGTTTGGACTTCTGACACTACCATGAACATCGCATCGTGTAGCAAATGGTAGAACTGCACACTGACAAAAAAATTTATGATTCTCTCAGGAAGGCTGCAATCAAGAATTTATTGCTATTGCTGAAATACTGAAGCTTAGCATTTGAGAATTTTTCCTTACTCATAAATCAGCAAATCTGGTGCCATGCTTGTTGTTTACAAAGTTTTCTATGAACTTGAAAGGGGTGAATATATAGAAGAGTTCCTAAGTAAATAACTCAAATTTAACCAGTCAAGTACATACTAAGAAATTCTTCCAATTCAGAAACAGAAACTTGCTAAGATGGAACAATTACTCTAAAACAGCACAAATAAGTTATTTCTACCCAGAAAGCTTGAAACTTCAAATGACTGCATAGCTATCTTTTTCTTTTTGCACTCATTGCCTTTATGTGACTCTTTTTTTTTTTTTTCCTTTTTTTTCTTGGGAGTTCCTATACAGGTAGTTATGTGAAAAAAAATAAAAATACAGATTTTCTGTCTTGAGAGAAGTACCCACAGGATGTGCTGCTAGTCAGAAATTGTACTATTTGCTACCTATGTTCAGAATTTCTATGCTGTTAGACCCTTCAAACAAAATTTTCAGTCTATTTATGGCATACTATCTATGGTTATGATACTTTAAAATGAACATGAGGCTTGTTTAACAAAAGATGATTACAGTGTTCCTGTATTTGAAGAAGACGTTTGCTCCTGGGCAGCAGCTGCAACAATAGGTTCTGTCTCATGATCCCTTCTGATATCCTTCAGATTTATACAAAAAGCTGGAATCAGAGAAATGATAAAAGCCTGAGCTTGGCTCAAGTAGTTCGACATCCACTCATAGCAAAATTTATTCTCAAGCAGGATGTGAAGAAGTGAATTACCTCCCAACTAAAGAATATGATTCTCCAAAGAGTCCTTTGAACTGTTAGAAATTCTGGGAAAGCTTTTCCAGAGATCAGAGTGACCAGGAACCTCTCCTTCTCCAAGATCTTTCCTATTCTTCTTCTGACCAGCCCCAGCATAGACACTCGGGGAGCTGGTGTGGTATGGAGTCCACCCAGCTGGCTCAGCAGCAGAAATCAGATAGATCAATACTTCTTGCTTCAGATTCCACTTGGGATCCCCTGAGTTTCAAAAGAAATACATTTGTGTTCTTGATGGGAAAAATGTAGCCTCTTAGAACAAAGGAAAAATTAAATTCCAACCTTTGTCCAACAAACCCAGGACCTGTGTGTGCAGCAAATCCAGTGTGAGCAACACTGTCTCTCTCTCATTTTTTAATGTTGTTGTACTGATCTCTTTGGATGAAATCACATTAGTTGAACTTTTACAGTGAGCAAATGTTCAGCTACACTGGTAAAGAGAAATACTCCATGGCCTTGGGCAGTAATTGTTGCATGACATTATCTTTGTATTCCTAGCGTTAGCAACAGGACAGGATTTCCTTAAAGAAGCCCTAAAAGCCATTTTTAATTATTTAATAATAGCAATGTTGAGATTTTAAGTGATTGCCATTATATCTATTTAAGCATTTATTGTTTAATCTAAGGGATCTGAATATGAAATTGCATCTTATTTTGCTCTAATGGAATTGAATTTTCCTTCAAATTCCTTGTAGACCTCTGGCAAAATTTCATGATCACATTTACATCTGGAGTTAAGCATGTTAGTTGTCATGATAACTGACTTCATGAGTGGTCTACTTCAGTTCATTCATAAATATGTGATTTAAATTTTGGGCTGTAAGCAACTGACTACTATTTACTGTTATTGTTGATGACACTGATATTGCTGGCTGGTAGTTATTGCCAAAATACAAATAGTAGAGTTGTACATATTCAAATATTTTTCAGCTCATCATTCAATTGTTTCCTTTTGTTCATCTGTGTAACTCGGCATACATTTTACTGGCTTTGTTAGAATCAGTAAGGCATCTAGCTAAAAGTAAATAAATCCTTTGGCAGTCCTCAAATATATGAAAGAGCAAAGTAGGAATGTGAATTTTGTTTTGTGGTAACAATTGGTAACTTGGTTTACTTAAGGTTGCCCTCAGCTAGTCCAGTGACAATTATTTCAATCAATATGATTTTCACTGACTATGAACATGAAAATTTTGATTCAGCAGTCTGAATCATGTTAAATGATGCTCAGCGGCTTTGTTGTTCCTAGATATGCTGTCCCAGTAGATATTCTACTTTGAAGACCTCTTAGTTGTAGGGGAGAAGTCTGTGCCGGGGTGCAAAGATTGGGAAAAACCGCTTGGTTTGCTTCAGCCCTTGCTGATCCACAGGGACTGCTTGGTATTCCTGTGGATTCAGAGCAATGCCATCCTTTCCTGATGTTTTTCTAAGATGCTGGTAGCTGCCCTTACCCTGGGATGTGCTATTTGTTTAAAGGCTGTAATAATCTGTTTGTTCTGGTAGGTTAAAACCTTTGATAAAACATTTTAAAACATTTCAGGAGAGCCTCTGCTTCCCCCTGTTGTGCAATGTTGCTGGGTACCCCAGGAGTTTCCAACAAGCCAGGCCTCTGCACATATAGTGCCTATGTATATGAAATAAAGGGGGGAAAAAGTCCTGAAGAGAGCACTTAAATGTCCTCTTTTGAGAGGCACTGAAATGCTCTATCTGCCATCTCATCATCCACCTTCTCCCTGCTGCAGCCTGCTGGAGGGCATGCCCTCACCATGATAAAGAAACACATTCAGCTCAAAATGACCTGCCCCGGTTTCCTGCCTGCTCCTCTGCTGGGAGCTTTCTGCTCCTGGGTGTGGAGGTCACTCACCCCATGACCCCCAGGATGGGGCAGAACAAGGAGGATCATTCTCCCACTCCGTGGGCTGACTCACGTTTCTCAAAGACCAGGATGCAAAGTGATTTACATTCCTATGCAGCAAGTCATGTTTCTTGAAACTAGGATGTGGGCTTCTAGCTTGGGAGCAATTTTAATAAAAGGCCAAATTTGTGCAGCTTCTGAGAAAGGAAGAAGCAGTTCACTGGGGATAGTGTGAGTGCAGACATTGCTCATTCCCAAGTGTCTTGCACAGTGGCTGGAAGCTGATTGTGACAGGAGGGAGCACAATCCGGCTGTAAAAATCACCCTCTTTGATGATGAATGCGCTGCCAAGAAATGATTGTATTTTAGGGGTTAAATCTGCACAGATGATAGAGTCAAGTAGCTGTGCTTTCTTCTAGATATTCTGGTCCCTTGTTCAGTGCTTATTTTCAGTTGCCAGGTTCTTTGAAGGTGGTCTATTTGACTTGCAAACCATGTGTCTATGTTTGGAGCAGTGGACATGTCTTAATGACAGTAAAACATGCATTTACAGATCTACTACTTCTCCTCCAAAGAGGAATCAATTTGATACTTAAACATAAATGAAATGAAGAGATGCCATTTCTCATACATACAGTTTCAGTGTCTGTTGTGCAAACATTTTCCTGCCAAAAGTTTCAGCTCTGGTATTATCTAATGAGCCAACAAAGATCTCTTCCATTTCTCCTTCAAATGCTTTCATAAGATGCTAAACCAGATCAACATTTTCAGTGATCACATTTTCAGTTTTTTAGTAATTTTGAATGTAGCTTCATTCTAGAGTATCCTGTCTCCTCGTTTTTGATCAGAGTCCAATTCTTCACTGAGCAGCCCATAAAAGCTTAATCAGCTCTCTCAGTGCTACCAAATCTTGGTAGTGCAGATCCCCTAATGATTACCCAAATTTGTGATTGATGAAACTTTCCACTATCTTTACAGGGGTTTTTAGCAGCAGTGATGCAACAACGGTTTTGTTTTGTTTTTACATGTGCTGACCTCACTGCCTACGTATTCTTGCTGCAAAATACTCCAGGAGTTGTTCAAGCAGTTTCCTAAACACCCCTTTGAGATGCAAGTCCTTACCAAAGCTTTAATTGCTCAAGCACAGATTCTTCGACAAGAATGAATGTTAAACCACAAAAATGAACAAGGTTAATGTTGCTTGAATGCAGGCATTGTTCTGCATTTCTTACACTTGGTTTCTCTTTTCCAAATAGTGAGTTAAATGAAATGACAAACTAGTCCCCGAGCTGACAGGAATCTTTCCAGTTTGCCCACAGGCAGTGGATTCTACCCAGCAGCAAGTAGCCTGCTGGGAGAAAAAAATGTGATTTACTTCCAGAAGCACATTATGATAGTGACATGATTACTGAAATTCACATATTTTGCTGCCTGTGTAGCTTATTTCCTTGTAAAAAATTGCATTCTATTCTTTCCACAAAAAGAACTCTTTCAGTATGATGCAAAACACTATAGAAGTTTATTTGCATCAGTTCTTAGCCAGCAGCTCACTCATTGCCCAAGAAGCCGTGTTGGAAATCTGATGAAATACCATGGCTTACCTCATGCAGCCCAGTTAATGTGCAACATGAGAGGCTCTAAAAATTGCAAACCTGGTTGTATGTTTGTGGGTTAATTCTGGCTTTACTGATTCAACAGCTGTTTGATCTCAGTGTGCAATGACTTCTGTTTCAGTATCCTTATGAACAGCTTGCATGCTCTGTTTTTTACCCCTTGCTCAGGAGATGAAGAAAAAGCCATCAGACATGCCTTAAAAGACTTCAGACTTATTACTGAAATCTTACAAGCTTCAAAGAGGTCTGCGTTTTTCAGATTTGAGCCTGGAAACTGATCTGTGTAGGTGCTGGGTTAGTAACATGTTTTTTATGTGTTTTTTCCCAAGAAAGAATGATAGGATACTCCTAGGGGAAAGGTAGGATTATAAATGAGTAAGCTAAGAAAATGAATTCTTACACTGAAAAATCAAGAAATCGTACATTTTTGAATTCTAGTGTAGTTTCATGACAGTTTAGCTGTTTCTTAGTGTAACACAATGCTATCATTTTTCAAGTCAAAGTTGATATGTATGGTCATCAGAAAAGGTTTGTCTCTTCTGTCAAGAATGTGGTGCACAAGGGGCCCATGAGCAAGAAACCAATGTCTGTGCTGCAGCCAACAGGGAAAACAGGAAATGTGGTCTAACCTATGTCTGCAGCCCCTGTCCCAGTTGCTCTGTGCCAGTGGTGACAGAGAAACCTGCAAGTTAAACCTCCGACTCTGCCTGTGTGTTTGCGATTCCTCTACATTTGTTATGGTGTTTTGTATGCACACTTTGGAAATCAAAGGCTCTGCGTACCTTGGTGAGGTATTAGGTGTGCAGGCTCTCTTTACTGTCATCTGACTTCATCTATCCTGACAAAATATGTATTTTTAGTTACTTTTTGTGACACAGTAATGATGATTTCTGTGTCTCAGACACCACTTAGTCTGTCAATAAATCCAAGGTTAGCAACAGTGGGATGCTGGCTCACAATTATGTAGGACAAATGCTTGGCATGCCAGCATTTTGAATTTATAAAAGTTGTACTTAAACTCAGTTAGAGGAAAAAGTGCAATCCAGAAACTTACTCCAAATATATGCTAATGGTAACTGATTTATCTCCATAGTATAATCTCTGTTGCGGATTTCAGTTTATACAATTGTTGGTATCAAAACCACCTAAAAATATTAGACTAAAAGTCTGAAACTAATAAAGATATAGGTCAAGAGCTGATATTTCGTATCTTCATTACATTGCTGTTTGAACTTACATCACACATGATGCTTTTTCTATAAAGCCCTTTACTACTTTATGCATCTGTTAAAAGATTTAGAATGGAAAAATCCAAGGTGTGTCTTGTGTGGAAAAGCCCAATAATAAATTCCTGCTGCTTCAGCACATTATTTTAACAAATATATTGAGTGGAAAGACTGGCTGAAGATTTAACATGGTACTTAAATTCTTACCACCATTATTTTCTGAACTTAAAAAAAAAAAAAAAAAAGCCATGCAATATGTATGAATGAATTTTGAAGTATCCATTGTTGGTTCAGGTGTTCAAATTAAGCTTTCCCTTCAATCAAAACTTGGCACTTAATCCAAACTTTCAAATGTGAACTAAAAGAGATTTTTCTCTCCTTTTAATAAAAGTGTGTGTGTATATATATATAGTCACATCACAAAACACTTTACATAGTGCAAATATAACCTATTTTACTTTGCTCTAGGGCAACTTCCATTCTGCAGCAAGAATTATTTTATCATCAGAAAAGCGTGGTGAGAACAGTTACATAGCCAAAATCCTGAAATGAAGTGCGTATTCCCAGCACAGGGCTTGTGACTTTCATGGCAATTATTACTTTTCTTTAAGAACTTCCCTTGCACATAAAATAATTTCAAATCTAAAGGTGTATGAGGTAAGTTCCAACAAGGTGACCAGAGGGCCTAGAAAGAAGGCAGTGTTAGACCGCAAGGAAAGGGTGGTTTCGGAGAATTTCTTGTATGCTGTGAGCACTGACCCAGTTCAAAATCTGGTTCTTGACATGATACTGCCATTGCCACTTCTGGGGTGAGGCTTTGCAGTTTGTTGCTTCCACAGGGTAAGTCATTCCCATCCAACAGACCAGAGTCTGGCCAAGGAAATATGAAACAGTGCGGTCAAAATGGCTTAATAGCCTCTAAACTGAAGCTTGGAAGTAAACTGTTTTTCTGTCCACTTTTATTTTTAAATATTTAAACTTACTGCTTTTCTACAGTGGGATGAAAACAAGATCATTTGAAGCTTTTTTGAGAAAAAGAGAGAGAGCAAAACACTCCTTTCCATACTTGTTCCATGCTGCAACTTATGACGCCTCTTGCTTGTGGGATGCTTCTTTCTCCTCCTTTGGACACAACCATGTCTGGAGAAGAGCAACTATGTATTCAGGAGAGGAAATGGAGGTTTTATCCACCATTTGCCCCAAGAAAAATGCAATTTCTCACCCTTCATGTCTGCTGGACAGAAAATTCCAAGCTCCAGAGAGGATTCTTTTGGTATTTACCTTGTCCCAGCTCCTAGCTGATTCTGGAGACACATTCTGAGCATGTCCCACTTACAAATAACTGGTCTCTGCTTCCAGCAGGTCTTTACAGATGCTCTCTGTATGGGGAATATATGTAATGTTTATAATATGAATTTCATATTTGGTGTTGAACTAACATCAGCCTGTTCCAATATGTCAGGACCTTCTCACAAGCCTGACATACTGAAAATGTTCTCTTTTTCTCTTGTAAATTATTATTTGAATAATTTGGCCCATTTCAGTTTTGTCCCTTACAAAAATAAACAAAGATGATAATTCTTAACCACAGAGAGGTTAGGATGGTGATAGTTCTGATTTCCAAGGGGCACAGGAGCAGGCAAATCCTAAATGTTGTAAGTCAGATGAGGCAGAAGGCCAGCTTGGCTGAACAGGGACCTTCTCTTGGAATTAAGGTGAAAAAGGAAGCTTTATGGTCAGAGAAAAACACAGAGAGGCTGCTTGGTGCTGTAGGGAGAAAATCTGTGCAGCCAAAGCTCAGTTTGAGGTGAAGTTGACCAGAACTGTGGAAAATAGATGGTTTTTTTTTAAATCAAAGTTTTTTTCAAATACATTAATTGCAAAAGGCTGCGACAAAATGGCATCAGCCCATCACAGGAAGACGGTGGTCACCTCACCAAGAAGGACACAGATGAGGCAGGTGTGTTTATTGCAGTTTTTGCCTTCATCTTCTGCATGGATGACCGAGCAAGAGGGTCTCAGTGGCCTGAGCTGCAGGACAATGACTGCAAGAATGATCAACTCCCCTTTGACTCTGAACCCATGTGAGATTTGCTGCTGCACCTGGATCCCTACAAATCTGTTAAGGGATTCATTGGAGAATGCCCAGAGAGCTGCCTGGTGTCCCAGCAAATCTGGATGATTTCTGAGCAGTTTTGGGAATCCAGAGAGGTCCCAGCTGACTGGAAGCAGCAAATGTTGTCCTGATTTTCAAGAAGGGTGAGAAGGAGGAGCCTGGAAACTACAGGCCTGTCAGTCTCACTGCTGTGCCTTTAAAATCTTAAAAAAAGATTCTTCTGGGAGGTATTGAAAAATACCTGGAGGACAATACAGACATTGATCACAGCCAGCAAGGTTTCATGAGAGGATGGTTGTGCTTCTCAAACCCGATTTCCTTCTGTGACAGGCTAACCTATTGAATTGGTCGAGGAAGGCCATTTGACGTCATCTTTCTGCACTTCAGCAGAGCTTTTGATACAGTCTCTCACAGGATCCTTCTGGACAAAATGCCCAGATAACACAGATAAACACATCGTGTGATGGGTGAGCAAAGGGTTACAGTGACTGGGGTGACATCAGAGTGGGGACCTGTCACCAGTGGGGTTCCACAGTGTACTTGTGGGTTCTTTCCAGCTCAGCATATTCTATGATCCTAAACATCAAATTAAATTTTCCCAATTCTCAGAAAGAACCTGTTAGGTTTGGCCTGGGAAAACAGTTCCTCTCTTCAGACACAAAGGTAAGTTTTGCAAAATCTGATGTAAGTAAAATGAAGTACTATGGAACAAAGTTTTCTATGTAATGAGATGAAAAGAGGATGTTGGCAAAATGAGTTTTGTAACGTGACTGTCAGTCACCACTCTGAAATAAGTCAAGCCATTATGGCTGAGTAGCAAAGGCCGTGTGCTCACAATGACTCTTGTTACTCTCACAAGGAGCTGTGAAGATGAAATGAGACTTTCTTTAAAGGTTTCTGGGTTTTCACTGCCAAGAGGGGAGAGACAAATGTTCAAAGGAATTCCTATGCAGAGAGGATCTTCATGGGCCGGGCAGGGCAGGAGGGCTGTTTGGAGGGTGGCTACAGCCCTGCCATGTCCTGTGGGATCTCAGTGCTAGCAGTGGGAGTAAAGTCTCCTCTGCTTCCTCCTAAATCCAGGCAAGGAGGATATTTTTGAGCTATAGGATTGAACTATAACCCCTTCATCTGTCAGGAACTGAACATGAGCAGCATCAAGAGCTCCTGTCAGCACCCTGGGGACCTGTGAAGATGAGGAGAGGCAGAGAAGGCAAAATGAAGCAGAGAGGCACTGTTGGTAAATGAGCAACTTTTACTAGCATCAAAATTTTTCTACATGAAATCTCATCTGAGCCTTGTTCCAGGCCCCTCTGTTCTTCTGCCAGCTCCTTTGGTCCTGTTGTTCCACAGATCTTGCTGTTTCACAATGTGCTGGCTGGTACAGCCTTGCTCAGTACCTCACTCCTGATGTACTGGGCTGTGTCCAGCAGATCTGTGGCATCGGCTGTTGGTTCCTGCTCCTCCCTCTCCTGGGCTGCAGATTGCATTGGAAGGTGAGGGCAGAGCTCTCACTGCCCTCCGAGCATGGCTCAGCCATCTCTGTCCAGCTGGGGTGTTGAAGACAGGAGGGGCAGCAAGGCTGTAGGCACATCCTGCAGGTCTTTCTGCTGCAATTGCTTCATCTGGGCTTTGTTCCCAGTCCTGCTGCTCCTCCACCTCTTGGAAGGGTCTCTGGACCACAAGCTGGGCCTTTTTTACAACCTCAGTCCTGATGTAGTCGGCCATGTCCAGCAGAGGTGGGATATCCACTGTGGAGGGGTGTGGGGCATGTGCTGACCTCTCTGCCTCTGCTGCTGTGCTTGCTGCTGCCATCGCCTCATCCCTGCTTCCTTCCTGCTCCCATGCTTCTTCTGGTTCCTGGACAGGTCCCTGGACCACAAGCTGGGCCTTCTTAACAACCTCAGTTCTGAGGTAGCTGGCCATGTCCAGCAAAGGTGGGATATCGACTGTGAGGGGCTGTGGGGCATGTGCTGGGCTCTCTGTCCCCTCTGCTCTGGCTGGTGGTTCTGTTGCCTCATCCAGGCTTCCTTTCTGCTCACACTCTTCTTCTGGCTCCTGGACAGGTCCCTGGACCACAAGCTGGGCCTTTCTAACAACCTCAGTCCTGATGTAGTCAGCCATGTCCAGCAGAGGCAGGTCATGGACTGTGGAGGGCTGTGGGGCATGTGCTGGGCTCTCTGTCCCCTCTGCTCTGGCTGGTGGTTCTGTTGCCTCATCCAGGCTTCCTTCCTGCTCCCAGTCTTCTTCTGGCTCCTCAACAGGTCCCTGGACCATAAGCCAGGCCCTCTTTACAACCTCAGTTCTGATGTAATCAGCTGTGTCCAGCAGTAGCAGAGCATCGGCTGTGGGGCTGTGCAGGGCAACTTCCAGATTCTCTGCCCCTACTGCTATGGCTGCATCTCTTGTCACCTTGTCCCTGCTTTTTTCCTGGCCCCACATTTCTCTTGGCAGCTTGTCAAGACCCTGGACCACCGGCACAGCCTTGCCCAGGCCCTCATCCCTCACGGACTGGGCTGTGTCCAGCTGAGCTGGGCCATTGGCTGTGGGGCCATGGGGAGCAGGTGCCTGGTTCTCTGCCCCTGCTGCTGTTGCTGCCTCCATGGAAACAGAAGACGCTGGTGGCTCTGCCTCCTCATGCTTGAGAGGTGTGTGGCACTCCTCTTCCTCAGGAGCTACATGTGGAGCAGAATCAGCCAGCTGGGCATCTGCTGAACACACTGGGGCAGGAGATGCTCTCAGCAGTTTGTCAGCTGCCTCTCCTGAAGCCTCTCTGCTCACACTGCTGGGGCTGCTGGGACCCTGCCTAGGACCATTGTGAGAGGATTTGTTGTCCTCCCAGCCCAAGGAATTAACCTGGTGATGGGCAGAAGGTGACCCAATGGCATCGGCCCCTTGAGACAGCTCAGTGTCAATGGCATCTTCCCATTCCTCTTCCTCTGAGAGCTCTGTGTTTATGGCATCTGCCCACTCCTCTTCTTCAGATAGCTCTGCATCAGTGCCATTGCCACGCTCCTGTTCCCTGGTCAAGGCCACTGGCTCGACGGCTGGAGCTTGGGCTCCCAGCTGCTCCAGTATCACCTGTTTATTCATAACCTTTGTGATAACCTTTGTGAATCTCCCTGTCACCTGTGGCTGCAGTGTGGTGCAGCACACGAGAGGCTCATGCCCCTGTCCCATCCTGTCTCAGGCTATCCCATTCCATTCTTGGCACTCACCTGCCCAGGTGTGCCATCAAGCCCCCCGGAGCGTCTCAGGGGGGAAACCTGTCCTTGTGTCTGTGGCTGCTGGAGCTCCCTGTCCTCCAGGCCATCCTGCTGCTGTGGCAGGGTGGCTTTCCAGACTGGAGCCTGTCCGCACGCGCTGCGGGCTGGGCAGCTCCCATCCAGCTCATCTGAAGGCCTCCTCTTGAAGGACACGATGATCTCCTTCACAAAAGACCCGTGCTTCTGGTGTCCCCAGAGCCACGTAGCGCTGTGGTAGCACTCAATGCACACTGACAGCCCTGCTGGCTCCTGCCTGGTCCCTACATCTGCATCCCTGCTCAGGGAAGCTGATACAGCCATGCCATGTGCCTGTGCAGGCCATGCTGCCAGCTGCTCCTCCTTCTCCATGGTTGTCTTTGGCATCCTCTGCTGCAGACCTGCCAGCATTGCCTGGGCAGCTGCTGCTCCCTGAGGGAGGTGCTCTCCCAGGGCACCACATCACAAATGGCCTCTGTCACACCAGGTCACTGTCACAAAGGGCCTGGAGGCACCACCCTCGAGGGCAGGGCAGATCTCTGTGATGCTGGCTGGGTCCTGTGAACTGCCTGGGCCATGGCACAAGGGAAGGCAAAAGGGGAAAGCCAGGTGGTTGCTTTCCCTGCCTGAGAGCCCAGGCTGGGTTGTAGCCACCAGAGAGCCGGGGAAGGTCAAGCTCCAGATCTTTGCCATTGGCGACTGTTGGTAGGTCTGGGCAGGGCAGGACATCTGAGATGGAAAAGTTAGTTCAGAGACTGTAACTTTTAGTATTTAAAATCTTGTATGATGATTAGAGAAAGAGATTAAGTAGGGAGCTGAGCCTTTGAGGAGTCTTAGCATGTCTTGGTTGGACTGGATATTGCATTGGGGCTGAACGTGGTGCTCTGCGATGCTGACCAGAGAATTGCAGTATCCCAAAAACCAGGTTTTTTGTAGGACTCCCTGGCCCTGGCTGATACAAGTTTCCCATTCCTTTTGGAATGGTTCAGTTTACCAATATTGGCATGAGTTCAAAGAGATTTTGTCTCACAATGTCACAAACATGGCCAGTCTTACATTTCTCATAGCCACAAAGTTCCTGTTCTATCACTGGAAAGGAAAAATAGTTGTAAGCTTCCCCTTGTTAGCAGATCTCTGACGAGAGGCAGTACAGGTGATTACGTGAGGTCACACGAAGCAAGGATCTCTATGACAACCACACTGCCAAGAGTAGTTACTGCTTCATACAGGATGACTTGATCAGATACTCCTAAAATGCCACAGGCAGTTGGTGAGATTTGCAAGCCAACAGTGTCTACTGTGGAAAAAATAAAGAGATGTGCACAACTATATGGCTTCCTGAGGAATGTGTTTTGCCCAGCTCCTGGATTTTCCTTGTCTTGGCTTGAGGGCTACAAAGACTCTCAGATGCTGCCTTTTCATCCTGAGGAGCCTGCTTGCATACCACAGTCATCTGATGCAGCCTTTTGGAGTCATGCCTTGTGTGCCAAAATGTTGGATGGCTTCATTTCTCTTCAGGTTCATAGAACCAAAATGTGTCAGGCCATCCTTGCCAGTTCTGTTGTCACCTGTGTTTTTCATGGAGACTCCTCCTGACATTTGAATAGTCCAGCAGACAGAAGGGGCAGCTGTGGTACCCTTCCATTCCCCTCAGTCACTGTACATTGGCAGTGAGCCTTATGACCTTAAATCAGGAAGGTTCAGAAGACACTCAGCAGCATCATAAAAATCCAGTGATTTATGAACTATGTTTTTAAAGCCTTTCTTTACCTTGTGGCATTCCCAAATCTCTTAATTACAAAACCCTGGCCCAATTTTCATCGTACAGTCCTGTAGTTGTTAACGGAAGTGTTGAAGAAGTCAGAAGTTGCCCCTTCAAATTTTCTCTTTTTAATCTCAGCCCGAAGCAGAAGCAGCAATGCAATTTGAAACCACTGAACTTTCCTTTTTAAAGAATTCTATTTTTTTATGATAGGAAGAAGGTGGTCACTTTACCAAGAAGGACACAGGTGAGGCAGCTGTTTTTACTGCAGTCTTTGCCTCCACATGGATGACCAAGCAAGAGGGTCTCAGGGGCCTGTGAGAATGATCAACTCCCCTCTGACTCTGAACATATGTGGGATCTGCTGCTCCACCTGGATCTCTTCAAGTCTGTTAGGGGATTTATTAGAGAATGCCCAGAGAGCTGCCTGGTGCCCCTGCAAAGCCTCTCTGGATGATTTTTGAGTGATCTTGGGAATCTAGAGATGTCTTCATTTTCAAGAAGGGTGAGAAGGAGGAGCCTGGAAATTACAGGTCTGTCAGTTTCACTGCAGTGCACTGTAAAAGTACGGAAAAGATTCTTCTGGGAGGTACTGAAAAACACCTGTAGGACAGTGCAGTCACTGGTCATAGCGAGTGAGGCTTCATGTGGGGAAAGTCCTGCTTGTCAAACCTAACTTCCTTCCATGACAAGGTAGCCCACCTAATTGATCAAGGGCAGCCAGTGGATGTTATTTTTATCTTTTTGCACTTCAGCAAAGCTTTTGATACAGTCTCTCACAGGATCCTTCTGGACAGAATGCCCAGCTCACAGCTGGATAAACACATCATGTGATGGGTGAGCAGCTGGCTCATGGGTCAGGCACAAAGCGTTACAGTGAATGGGGTGACATCAGACTGGGGACCTGTCACCAGTGGGGTTCCACAGGGCTCCATCCTTGGCCCTGTGATCCTCAACATTTTCATATATCACTTGTACTTAGGACTGGCAGTGATGCTAAGTAAGTTCACAAATTATACAAAACAGGGAGGAGCTGGTGACTCCCTCAAAGGCAGAGAGGTCCTGGAAAGACACTTAGACAAGTGAGGGAGATGAGCAATCACCAACTGTATGAAGTTCAACAAAGATCAGTGCCAGATTCTGCACGTGGGATGGGGCACCCCTGGCTGTGTGTGTAGACTGGGGAAGGAGGTGCTGGAAAGCAGTGCCACAGAAAGGCACCTGGGTGTCCTGGTCAGGGGCAAGTTGAACACAAGTCAGCAGTGCCCTGGCAGCCAGGAGGGCCAACGCTGTCCTGGGGAGCATCAGGCACAGCATTGCCAGCCGGGCAAGGGAGGGGATTGTCCTGCTCTGCTTTGAGCTGGGACAGCCTCACCTCCAGTGCTGGGGGCAGTTTTGGGTGCCACAATATAATAAAGACATTAAACCATTAAAAAGCATCCAAATGATGGCCATGAGGATGGTGAATGGTCTGGAGGGAAAGTTGCGTGAAGAGTGGCTGCAGCCACTTGGTCTGTTCAGCCTGGAGGAGACAGGGGAGACCTCACTGCGGTTACAGCTCCCTCACAAGGGGAAACAGAGAGGCACAGACCAGTAGCAGCTGGGGGAGCTGGGGTTGTTTAAACTGGAGAAGAGAAGGCTCAGGGAAACCTCATCACTCTCTGCAACTCTATGAAAGGAGGATGCAGCCAGGTGGGGGTCGGTCTCTTCTCCCAGGCAACCAGCAACATGACAACACTGCTTCAAGCTGTTCAAGGGCAGGTTCAGCTTGGATATTAGGAAGAATTTCTTCATGGAGAGGGTGACTGGGCATTGGAATGGGCTTCCCAGAGAGGTGGTGGAGTCACTGTTCCTGGACATATTTACAGAAAGACTGGATGTGGCATTGAGTACATTGACACAGCAGTGTTAGGTCACAGATTGGACTCGATGATCTCAGAGGTCTTTTCCAATCTGATTGATTCTGTGATTCTGTCATCTTTTCTTTGTGGTGACCAGTGACAGAACCCAACAGAATAGCCTGAAGTTGTGTTAGGTTGGATTTTAAGAAAATCTTTTCACCCAGAGGGTAATTGGGCACTGGAACAGGCTCCCCAGGGAAGTGGTCATAGCACCAAGCCTGGCAAGACTTCTAGAAGTGTCTGGACAACTCTCTCAGGCACATGGTGTGACTCTTGGGGTGGTCCTGTGCAGGGCCAGGACTTGCACTTGATGATCCTAGTGGGTCTCTTCCAGCTCAGGATATTCAGTGATTCTGTGATTCTGTGGTTTCTCTCTTCTTAGGAGGATTTTATTTCTTTGCTCATTGGTGTAAAAAAAACCTGCTGGTCTCAAATGGTTCCAAGTGTAAAATTTGCTCTTAAAAGTTATGAGTGCACCAAGGAATGAAAGCTAAACAACTGTTTGCAAAATCTTGATGAGATTTTTGAGAATATTGAAAAGCCTGAAATTCCACATATTCTACAGTTTGTGTCTTGTAACAGCAGCCAGCAGAATTTTGAAGTAGCATTTTTGTCTAGCAGAGTGTTTTGTCCAGTTAATAAAATTATGGAATTAAAATATTTGTTTAGCAAAAGGTCTGAAGTAATAAGATTTGGAAGAAAATGAAAAAACAAATGAAAATACAAGCTTTTTCCAGTGTTGGAATATCAGAATGTCTTGATTAGAAATATTAAAAATCATCTTACAGTGAATGTAAAAATTAAACTTTTTAAACTACTCATATGTAAAGTTTTAACCAGCTTGCAATCCAGAAATGTTTGGTTTTTTTCCCCAAAATAGTTAATTTTGCTTTGAAACAGTCAATCTGAAATATTTGCATAATTCATTGTGAAAACCTGGTCTTGTATTAAAATTTGTAATTAAATTTAAAAATGTTCCCTGTTCATTTTGCTAGTCAGCGTCCAGATGCTGATCATCCAAGCCAAATATCCATAAATTTTCTACATATTTACCTCAGATTTTACCTTCCTTTTTATTTTTATTTTAATAGCTTACAGAAGTATTCCACGGCAAGTACATCAGAAAATACAGAGCTAAGAGGGAGGTGAGTGTTGTGCTAGCCCCAGGCAGTATCAACTGCCCACAGATGCTCCTCTGACGTAGACCCCCTAAAGGCATAACCCAGCTTTGCCTGTGCTGCCATTTAAGGAGAAGAGGCTCTGCTATCCCACTTTGCATTTAGATTTCATGTATTTGAAGGCAATTGCCTTGTTTCAGCTGGTCTTCCTTTCCTCTGGACAAGAAACCTCTTTTTTCCCTTCTTTGAGTTTTTGGTTACCCATATCTTTTGGAATTCCTTAGGACCACCCCTCCTCCTAGACAGCAGCTATTTAATAACAGTAATGTTTTATACTCTGCTGGCCAAATCACTCATGAAAATATCAGATCAGTCCCCACTTAGGGAAAATTGACCAGAATTCCTGTTTGATTTTTCCTTGCAGTAAAAAACTGGAATGTATCCTGTCTGGTTTCTACTTGTTTAGCACCCATTTAATTGTTGATCCATCTAGAAAATGTTTCTTTGATTAACTTCTGAGAAAGCCTACTAACGGTTTGTGTAAATCAATATAAATGTAATTTCTAGCTTCTCTTCATCCAGTGCCTGTTTTTGACTCAAAGTAAACTGGAGTGGTTTCATGTCATTTGTTTTCAACATTTCTATGTGTCCTTTAATTTATTACCTCTTTACCTCGGGTACGGTTGTTTGTTTGTCCTTGTATTTTTTAGTAACTGGAATAAATCTGATTGGTTCTTTTTTTTTTTTTTTTTTTTTTTTTTTTTTTTTTTTTTTCTCTTTTTTTTTTTTTTTTTTTTAATTTCTTCTCCTTTTTCTATTTTCCTCTCTGCTAAAATACTGCATTTCTGCTTTTTGCAGCTTTTGGAAATACCTTTCTGCCCATCAGGCATTTTCTTCATGCCAGAGCTGTTAGCAGCTCTGCAGCTGAACCACCTCGCTACCTCATGTGAATTTCACCAGACCAGTGCATTTAAAAATCATGTATTTAATCCTTACCCTAACCAAAAATTAACTTTAAACCTACTAGTGCACTAATAATAAGTTGGGTCACGGGGCCACAGAGACCAGTGACCCTGTTCTGCCAGCTCTGGTTTGACCTCTGTCTGTAGGGTCGATGCCTTGGTGACTTATATGGCCCTTCATTCCTTCTCATCAGTAGGTCTACTGTCATCATGTCTTTCATAAAGGCCTTTCCTTTGATGAAAAGAGCATTGTGGGTTTTCTCTGTACAGCATATCTCCAGTTATGAGCTCAAGCAGACTGGGCATTGTTTTTTTTCCCCAAATCCAATGAAGATCCAAAGAAAATTCCAGAAACACTGTATTTTCCCTTTAAGCAACACCTGCAAAATATTTTGAAGTGTTTTAACCATTGCTATCATATGTATGTCAACACAGTGAAAATCAGAGTCAGGTTGCATCTTCAGCAAAGATCTAAGGCCACCTGGTACTTGAGGTGTACCTTTGGTGAAAACGTTGGTGCTGGAATGGAGAGGTCTCAGTGATGTGAAGTATATCCTCAAGCTCTTATTCTTAGGTACAGTCTTGCAAGGCTTCTCAGAGTTGTGAGCTGCTGATAGATTTTTTTACATAAACATTATTTTTCTAGGCCATTTCTGCAAGGTCTCTGCAGCATTTGCTGGCTGCAATGAGTGAAGGGGGTATGCTGAGAGCATGGAAGATAAGCAAACTTAGCAAGTGCAGGGACAGGAAGCTGTACTTCCTCCAAACCATTCTCAGCACTGTTTTTAAGCTGTTTACTTCCTATTTTGATACCTAGAGCAACAAGAGACAAGGTTTCCAAGCAGACTTCAGCTGGCCTTGGGCACTGTTCAGCCTCACTTCCTTTCAGGAAGCAATTGTGATAAGGTCTGGGACTTTGTTCTGGGAGTTTTTCCATCCATAATGTTGGGAACACATAACTACAGTTTTTCTGCTGGCTTATAAAATTTTTTTGAGGCACCTTAGTATTTTTAAGAGGTGTTCATGTGATAAACAAAGAAGTTTCAGTAAGTGCAGTATGGGTCCTTTCTAACCTAAATGATTCTATGCTTCTGTGTTTCTATTCTAGCTGTCAGACTGAGCGTTTTCTGCTTAGAGCATCAGCTTACTGCTGCTGGCACTCAAATACACATTTGTCTGGGGTGCAGCTCTTTCTGGTGTTCCAGCTGACCTGAAGACTCCTGATCTCTTCAGTAGGAAAAGTACTTTAAGCTCTGCTTGTGACTCTTTCTGTCCCTCTGTGCAAGTGGCCTTTATAAGTGACTGTAAGAGTGGCTTCCTAAGTTACAAAATCCTTCCCAGCAAAGCCAAAAGATGAAGGGAAACTTGGGTGCCTGCAAGCAAAAGTCATTGGTAGTTCTTTTGAGTGGGCTGTCTATCCAGCTACCTCTGCAACAAGGCTCTAAATAAAAAAGCAGTCCCCAGTGAGTAGTAAAGAAAAAGGCAGGGATGAATACACAGTACTGAAATACACAGGACGTACCCCTCTCAGCATCCTGCTCTGGTGTTTTAGCTAATATGGGAAATTACCATATTTAAGGTAAGGTGATACACTTTATTTACCATGTTCAGTTCTTGACTGTATTTAAAAATAGCTCTTCTTGTTGTCCCTCACAGTTCTAGTCCGGCTTCACCTCCAATTGAACTTTGGCCCAAAGAATTTTCTCCCTGGAGTAGCAAGCAGCATCTCTGTATTCTTACCACAGCACCTGACCTTCCTTCCACTGGGCATACACCTTCCTTTTTTGCTGTATTTCTAACACAAGGTCCCTGTTAGAAGGCCAAGCTGGCCTTCTGCCTCATCTGCTTGACTTCCAACACTCAGGAATTGCTTGCTCCTGTGCCCTTAAGAGATGATGCTTAAAAAGTGACCAGCACTGATGTGACCCCAGCCCCTGCACAAGCATTTTTCCAGGGGACTCTATTTACTAGTTCTTTTCATGACCAGGGCTGAAGGTCTGCTGGCACTTCTCCTCCTGTCAACCGAGGTTTTAGATTTGAACTATTTCTATTAGACAAAAACCATGTAAATGGTTTGAATATAATTAATTCATATCATTGAATGGCTTGGGTTGGAAGATCCAAGATTGGAAGATCATAATCTATTTCCACTCTCCTGCCATGGGCAGAGATACCTTCCACTAAAACAGGTTGTCCAAAGACCCATCGAACCCGGCCTTGCGCACTTCCAGGGATGGGACACCCACAACTTCTCTGGGCAACCTGAGCCAGTTCATCACCACCCTATATTAAATAAATTGTCAGTATTGAACTCTGTAAGGGACAGCATATATATATGCAAGACTTACCATAAGTTAAAGGCAAAACATGGATAATATTTCAGTCAGTAGGACTAAAGGCTTTCAGAAGCACAGCTTGAATTCAAGCACCCTGGGGCGAACAGGAATCATGTGGGGTTCTGAACCTTCAGAGGTGATCTTCAGACTGATGAAGATGATCTTCCACACCAGACATCCTTCCACATCATGATGTGTCAAGAAAAGTGAAGCTTCAGCAGTAAAAGATTAAGAGATACCATTCAAATATGACTTTGGAAGAGAACAGAAGCAATCCAAACCATCCTGAGGAACTGCTCTTAATAGCTCACTCAATTTTTCCACAGTGGAGTAGAAAGACATGAACCTATGGCGGGGAGTTACAGGAATGCTAAGTAATAACTAGGACTCAGTACAAATAATGAGGGACTGTAAAGAATGTATATAAATGGAATGTATAACCACAGAAGATTAAAAAGAACAACCGAACAAACCAGAAAGAAATTAAAAGCCAATACAAATTTTGCAGGGAGTACATTCTTGGCACCATCCTCTAGAGGGAAACTTGGAAAAGAAAAAACATTAGATGATGAGGATGGTAGGTGGGTAGGTAAAGGAGAATGTAGGTATTGAAAATAAACCCAAAAACTTTCGGGTATATGAGCTAAAAATGTACACAAGGGCATCAGGAAGAAGAAAATATTCAGAATCAAATGACTGTGGTTTCTCCTTCATCTGGAGAATTATACAGCATCCTCCTGACAGCAAGTGGGCATTGCATCAAAACTGTTAATAGGAGAGACTGTTTTCAGTTTGTGCTGTATAGCCAGCTAAGCTTTTTCTTATTGGGACAATACTGGCAAGGACAGGTTCCCTGATTGGTTTTGAACATACATGGAATTTGTAATTTTATTCTAGAATTGCTGGGTTAGAAACCACCTCTTATAAAGGCATGGGAAACATGTATTTTGCCTTTGCAAAGAGAGTAAGGGGAAGTACATTAGGAGTCCTCCTTTCTGTAAGTATGTCACAAGAACAGGATGGATGCAGTTCATCTGCTTTCATTCATGTGGCAATTTTCTGAACAGGAGCTGGACAGAGTGTGTGTATTTTCTCAGTGACTGCCTGCAGAGAATTCAGAAAGTCCAGAGTGCCTTTATATATACCACACTGCACTGAGTCTGGGTGTCTGAGGAATATCTTTTCTTATAAAATGTGCTTGCATGAAATTCAGCTTTTCCCTGGCTAGCAGCAATGAAGATAGTGGTGGGGGATGGCTGTGTGCTGCCATGGGTGTCCAGTCTAGCCACCACTGCATGTTCTTAGGTTAAATCTTTGTAACCTGTCGCTTCAGCAGAGTAGTTTTGTACCATTTAAACTCACATAGCTACACAACAGGTATAAAACCCTGTACATTACCTTTATGAAAAAAGCAGCATATTTGCAGTGTTTTGGCAAAATATTATCTTTGGCACAAATACTGTCAGATTGAGAAAGTGTTTAGAAGCTGCAGGTTGTAGATAAACACCAACTGGGATTGCAAGGGTGATGATTCTGGCCAGATGCCTAAAACCCAGATGGCTTCCATACTTAATTACCTTTGCTCTATGGGCCACAGAGCTTTTAAAGATCCATACACACTGTAGAAAAGAGTTTCCTGAGTGTACATGCTGCAGTTCAAACTACATCAGTACCTGGACATAATTTGCAGCATCAAACAGGTGCAGTTTAGAGAAAGATTATAAAATACATGCAGAAAGAATTTGTTCGGAGTTCAGGTCCATTTCTATAGATCTGTGACTTGTTAATTAGTGGCTACACTTTGCTATAAACTTACATTAGAAATGCAAAAGTCTATGTAGGACCTGAAAAGAGCAAGATCCAAAAGGTATAGAGAGCAATTGCAAAAAACAGACTGAGAGTCATCATTTGATTTCAATGGAAGGAAGAGAGCTACATGCAGAAAATCTTTCTGAATGAGCAGTCAGGTTGAAATTGGCTTATTTCTACTGTGATTTTCTATTTACAGAGAAATCTCAACTTGCTTTTACCAAGATTCTGGTCTAACTGCTCAAAACAAATTCCACCTCTTCCTGCACACCATTTGTGGAAAGCTTAATGGCAACCAATTCCAGCATCAGTTGTGTCCTGCAATGGGCCGAGGGCTCTGCACCACAGAGAGCCTCTGTCTACTTGGACACCACCATGTGCTGTTTTCTTAGTTTTTCTTGTTGCCTCTACTTAATGGGCCACCCCATGTCTCAGCAGAGAGACTTCCTTGTTGCGGAGCAAGTTGCTGTGGCCACTATGACCTCATCAGAAATGACAACATCTGAGTCCTGGTGGTCAGGTACCAACGCCTAAGATCACCTCCTTGGTGATGGTCAGCCCCCACAATCCTTTGTTTCCCTTAATTTGCTTGTTACGAGTTGATTAGTTATTGTTCTTCCCTCTTAGTTTTATGTATAAATCCATAAATATTTGTCCCCTTAGTTGATTATGTATTAGTTCTGGAAAGTTCGATTTTCCTCGATGCCTCATTGGATGTTCCCTGAGACCCCTCCTATGAGTTACCCCCATTGGTTACTTCCTTGTCAACCCCTCCCAGTGTGCTGGTCCCCCACAACATCAAAAACATTCTAGCATGCCTTCGCCTTCCTGCAGTATATCTTCTGTGGGAGTGAGAATGGAAAAAGGTGCTGAGGGATCTTCTTACATATCTTTTAGTTAACCCAGAATATGCAGAGATCACCCTGCACGACGTCTGTGGTGAGGGGGAGCTGTTGAAACCCCAGGACCAAGCCAGTTCATAGCAGGGTTGGTCCTGACTCATATAAAGGGAGCAGCTGAAAAGGCCCTCTTCCTGATGCCAACAAAAGAACCAAAGGTCAGCTATATTAATATCAAGCAAGGCCCAACTGAGCCGTTCATCGACTTTGTCAAAAGGCTGGGGCAGGCAGTGGGGAAGCAGGTTAAGATGAGTGGGGTGCAGGATGAGCTCCCATGTGAACTAGCAAAAACTAATGCTAGGGTGATTCTGACACTCCTGTTCAGCCTGCCGCCTACCTTGGATCTATTAATAGAGGCCTGCACAAAATTGATTACTTTAGATCCTGAGCACAGGAAAAAGGGGGGAGTAGTAGGAGTAATGGAAAAAATGCCAGCACAAAGAGATAGTTATAATGGAGAAAAATCACAAATAATTTGCCACAGGTGTGGCAAGAAGGGACACATTGCCAGGCACCACAGGACATCAACCCCTATTAACAGCAGTTATAAGATTGTTTCCCAAGATCACCACTCCATGCAGCCATGGGGAAACTGAAGGGTCAGCGCAGGATGGCTCCATGTGATGACACAAATGGGGCCATCAAAGGCAAGCTTGGGCTGACCATATCCACCAACGAAAGACTGTATCTCTTCAAACTGGAATGTCAGAGACCATACAGGAGATGGAAGATAGGATGGACAGAACTCATCAGAAACTCAGAAAGGAGCTGAAAGAGGGCCTTCTCCAAATCACATCAGTGCAGACCAGAGGCCCGGTTACCAGAAGCAGACGTCCCATAGCTAGGGAGAGAGGGTACACCCCAGGATCTGAACTATGGTTTTTCCTGTATGACAGTGGGGAAGACATGAAGAGGTGGGATGGAAAACCAAACTCTGACCTGGCAGCACAGGTGCATGCACTGGAGAATGGTAATGCTCAGAGAGGGAGTTCCACCAGAAGGGAAGTAGCTCAAGTTTCAAATGATAGCCAGGCCTAGAGGGGCCCTGCCTCTAGCCAGGTGGAGGCCAGGGAAAATCGCGTCTTTTGGACAGTGTGCGTTCGATGGCCTGGCACATCAGAACCACAGAAATATGAAGCCTTGGTTGACACAGGTGCGCAGTGCACCTTCATTCCATCAACACACATGGGGGAAGAACCAGTTTCTGTTTCTGGGGTGATGGGGGATCTCAGCAGTTGACCCTCCTTGAAGCTGATGTGAGCCTAACTGGAAAAGAGTAGAAGAAACATCCTATTGTGACTGGCCTGGGGGCCCTGTGTATTCAGGGCATAGACTTCCTCCAGAGTGGGTATCTCAAAGATCCAAAGGGACTCAGGTGGGCCTTTGGAATCGCTGCTGAGGAAGCAGAGGGTATTTGGCAATTGAATACCTAGCCTAGGCTGACTGAGAATCCTTCTGCAGTTGGGCTCCTGAAAGTGGAAGAGCAGCGAGTGCCAGTTGCCATCTCAACAGTGCACCACCAGCAGTACCAAACAAATCAAGGTGCTGTGATTCCCATCCACAAGATGATCCGTGAGCTGGAGAGCCAAGGGGTGGTCAGCAAGACCCACTCACCCTTCAACAGTCCCAGTTGGCCTGTATGCAAGTCTGAAGGCGAATGTAGATTGACTGTGGACTATTGTGCCTTGAATGAAGTGACTCCACTATTGAGTGCTGCTGTGCCAGACATGTTGGAGCTCCAGTACGAGCTGGAGTCCAAAGCAGTGAAGTGGTACAGCACTATTGACATTGCAAATGCCTTTTTCTCCATTCCTCTGGCACAAGAGTACAGGCCTTGGTTTGCTTTCACCTGGTGGGGCCTGCAGTACACCTGAAATCAATTGCCCCAGGGATGGAAGCACAATCCCACCATTTGTCATGGACTGATACAGACTTACTGGAAAAGGATGAGGTTCCAGAACATCTGCAGTACATTGATGATATCATTGTGTGGGGGAACACAGAACTGGAGGTATTTGGGAAAGGAGAGAAGATCATGCAGGTTCTACTGAAAAACGGATTTGCCATCAAAAACAACNTGGGATTCTGGAGCCGAAGCTACAGAGGGTTCGGAGACAGCTACACTCCAACAGAGAAAGAAATCCTGGCCTATGAAGGAATCCAAGCTGCCTCGGAGGTCATTGGCACTGAAGCACAGCTCCTCCTGGCACCCTTACTACTGGTGCTGGGGTGGATGTTCAAAGGAAAGGTTCCCTCTACCCACCATGCCACCTATGCCACATGGAACAGATGGATTGCTCCCATCACACAGTGCACCCATACTGGAAACCCAAATCACCCTGGGATCTTAGAAATAATCACAAATTGGCCTGAAGGTGAACGTTTTGGTCTCACTGATGCAGATAAACAAGAACAAGTGACATGGGCTGAGGAAGTTCCACCATAGAACCAACTGCCAGCAGAAGAAACACGCTATGCTCTTTTCACTGACTGTTCCTGTCACATTGTAGGGATGAAATGAAAGTGGAAAGAAGCTGTGTGGAGCCCCACACGACAGGCTGCAGAAGCCACTGAGGGAGAAGATGGATCAAGCCAACTTGCTGAGCTCAAAGCTGTCCAGTTAGCTCTGGACATAGCCGAAAGAGAGAAGCGGCCAAAGCTCTACCTTTACACTGATTTGTGGATGGTAGCCAATGCTCTGTGGGGGTGGCTGGAAAGGTGGAAGAAGGCCAATTGGCAGTGTAGGGGAAAACCAATTTGGGCTGCTGAGGAGTGGAAAGGCATTGCCACTCGGTTAGAGAAGATACCTGTGTAAGTCATGTAGATGTAAGGCATGTAGATGCCCATGTCCCCAGGAGTTGGGCTGATGAGGAACACTGAAACAATGAACAGGTATGTCAGGCTACAAAGATAGAGGTGTCAAAGATAGATTTAGATTGGAAACAC
>VXAC01002565.1:0-10320 GCA_013399225.1 Rhipidura dahli
TAATAATAGTAATGGAAGGCAGGAGGGGACTTTGCAGAGGGTTTTCTCCCCACTTTAGGCCATCACCCTAGCAAGATGCTGCATTTTCCTGTTGAAAGCCACAGTCCATCCATGCTGTTGCAATTTGGGGGGAAGCTTCCAGTGGGCATGGATGTGCCTGTGGGTATCATAAGGTGTCAAGCAGCCCCCAGAGGTGCCAACCCCGCAGGTCCCCTCCCTGAAGCTGTTGCAGCCATGAAGGGTGCAGGTCAGAACAGGGTGGTTTGCAAAAGGAAAACCACTTTATTAGTTGAAAATAGAAGAAAAATAACCTGCAAGCACTTTCATTACCTTGGGTAAGTTATTTAGGAGTAGGAGATGCAAAGCCAAAACCTTCCAAGGAAGTGCTTTTCTTTTTCACTTGCCCCACGAAGATAAACTCTGCTGGGATGGCAGCCCCAGGGTATCCCCAGTTCACAAATGCAGGACAAACCTTGGAGTTTGCTCCCACAGCTGTGATGCAGCAGGGCAAGATGTTTCATCCCCACCTTCAGCACGGGCTCATCCTTTCCCTGGAAATCCTGTGTTTAATCCCAGTCCCCCTTGGGGACAGAAAGTGGGAAAATGGGTGAAACCAGCCCAGCAGTTCGGGGTGATCGGTGTGAGGATGCAGTGACAGGGACAGGGACTGAGGGTGATCTGCTCAGAGGATCTCCATCCTTTCAGAGGCTCTCCATCCTTTCAGAGGATCTCCATCCTTCCAGCCACCCCAGATGAGCCCCTGGCAGTGCCCCAGGCTCTGCCCCCCGCTGCTGGAGCCTGTTGTGCTTCCTCCTCCTCCTCTGCTGGTTGCCATTCATGCCAGAAGCTTTCCCTTGCCGTAGGTGTGAACTGTTTTTCTTTTTAAATTGCATTTATTCTAACAACTGTCTCATGCAAACACAATTGCAGGTTTGCTAGAGGGAGACGCTATTTGCAGGCAGCCTTGCACAAAGGCAGATTTATTCTCCTTCCATTCATTTGAAGCCAAAGTAATAGCTCTAACTACATCTGACTTATAATAAGCGTGTTCCTGGGAACAAACCTGCACTCTGCATGTATTTCCCTCTTTGTCAGCTCCACCTAGGCACTTTTTCTCCCTCTCTTTTTTATTTTTTTTTTTTTTTTTTTCAAATAACAAAATCAGAACCTTGTCAGTTGGAAGTTTATATGGCCTATTTATAGCACTCTGCTGTCTCCCAGCTTTTATGTTCCAGCATAAGTAGCTCTTTACCCTCTGCTTGCAAGGAGCCAAGCATGAGCCTGAACAGAGCCTGAATCTCCATAATAGCTCTTTTATCCTTCCCTGAGGAGGGAAGCATGCCCTGCTCTCCATGGACCAGCCTGTTTCAGCTCCAGCCTTGTTGGAGGGGAGCACCCATCCCCACAGGCCGGGGGACTTTGCCCTGTGTGTGTTTTGACAATTCTTTTTCGCCAGCAAATCCTTGAACTCAGGGGTTGCTTTAGAAAATGGGGGTGTTTTGCTGTGCACCAACAGGGTTTGCTGCTTGCAGCTGTTGAGCATCACTGGTCCCATCTTCTGGCCTGTGATGGCTGGGAATTTTCTGTGTCAAACCAAAGTTTGACAGATAAAATTGCCATCTGCTTGATGAGTTTCATTAAGAAGAAGAATATGAATAATCTTCTATGGAGGTGGAACAGTTACTTCAGGGATTTCTGTAGTTAAGCTGATACTTGAATGCAGTTTGTGTGTTTAAGAGACCTTCATAGGCAAGCATGGATTCAGAACCTCCCGTGGCTCCTTGACTGGCCATGCTTGGTCCTTGAACTCCATTCCTCATCTCCAGGTGTTATTTTGGGACAGGGTCTGGCAGAGACACTGAGGGGGGGCTCCTTTCCTGTGGGCAGCAGCTCCCAGCATGGCATTGGCTGAGATGGAGAGCAGGGTCAGAGTCCCCTTAACTCTCAGCAGCCTTGCCCACCCCCCAGCCCCGGGCTGCAGCTCTCCTGGGCGCTTCCCAAACCTCCTGGTGCTTTGTGCTAACCCTGGCCAGCAGGATGACCCAAGGCCAGGCTGGATGGGGCTCTGAGCAACTCCATCTAGAGAGTGGCATCCCTGCCCACGGTGGTGGGGTTGGAAGTAGATCCCTTTAAGGTCCNAAGAATGTTTCAGGCAGAAACACAAGCAGCTCTTGCACCAGAGAGCCGGGGCTGGGGGAGAACAGCTCTGCTGGCTCCTCTGCAGGGCTGTGCTTCTGAGGATTCGTCCCATCTGTTAAATATAGCTGATGAGCTGTTCTTGAATCGCACCTAATTACACCTCCTCTCCTGTGTGCTGGCACTTCCCAGCTCTTTGGAGCTACGAGGAGCTGGATGATTGCAGCTTGAACTCCTCAGGTGGAGCAAGATGCTCATTTGTCATCCCCTGTTTGGCTGTCTCGTACTTGGGAGGAGGGAGATGAAAAGTTGAATTCTCTGAGAAGGGAGGGGGGAAAAGAAAAAAAAAAAAGAAAAAAAATCCTTTTGAACTCTTGGCTCATTAAGATGTCAAAAGGTTGGGTGCCCTGGCAACTGCTTCATCTCTCTAAGCAGGGCTTGAAATTCCTGCAGTCATCCTGCAGGGAATTCACAGGCTCTTGCTGGGCTCCTTGTCCATGGGAAGATGCCCATATAAGATGCCTGATAACTCAGCTACAGGATCCTCCTGAAAAGCTGCTCTAGTTTAAACAAGTACANCGGTGGTGGGGTTGGAAGTAGATCCCTTTAAGGTCCTTTCCAACCCAAACAGTTGTGTGGGTCTGTGCTGGAGCAGAGCTGGTGGCTCCCACCACCTCCTTTCCCCTCTCTCAGCAGAAGGCACAGAGCCTCCTCTGTTACCATGTCCTTGTGGCACATCACTGGGGCTCAGGCAGGACTCTCCATCTGTTCCAGGCAGAAAGATTAGGATAAAAGGGGCTATTGTGCTCTTCTCCCTCCAACTAACTTTAATCCTGGTGAGGGGGAAAATCTACATGCTAAAAAATTCTGGGTAAGAGGCCCTGCTTGGATGTTTACAGGGCCAACAACCATTACAACTTAAAATTGCAAAATAATAATAATAATAATAATAATAATAATAATAATAATAATAATAATAATAATAATAATAATCAGAAGAATGTTTCAGGCAGAAACACAAGCAGCTCTTGCACCAGAGAGCCGGGGCTGGGGGAGAACAGCTCTGCTGGCTCCTCTGCAGGGCTGTGCTTCTGAGGATTCGTCCCATCTGTTAAATATAGCTGATGAGCTGTTCTTGAATCGCACCTAATTACACCTCCTCTCCTGTGTGCTGGCACTTCCCAGCTCTTTGGAGCTACGAGGAGCTGGATGATTGCAGCTTGAACTCCTCAGGTGGAGCAAGATGCTCATTTGTCATCCCCTGTTTGGCTGTCTCGTACTTGGGAGGAGGGAGATGAAAAGTTGAATTCTCTGAGAAGGGAGGGGGGAAAAGAAAAAAAAAAAAGAAAAAAAATCCTTTTGAACTCTTGGCTCATTAAGATGTCAAAAGGTTGGGTGCCCTGGCAACTGCTTCATCTCTCTAAGCAGGGCTTGAAATTCCTGCAGTCATCCTGCAGGGAATTCACAGGCTCTTGCTGGGCTCCTTGTCCATGGGAAGATGCCCATATAAGATGCCTGATAACTCAGCTACAGGATCCTCCTGAAAAGCTGCTCTAGTTTAAACAAGTACAGGTTTCCTAGGTGGGAACAGCCATCCCTTGTCCATCCTGTCTCACCTCATCCACTTCTCCGTGTGCCTCTTCCACCTCTTTCCATCCCCACTGAAAATACCAGTTCAGGGCCATGAGGGTCATTCCTGTGAGCTTCACCCAGAAAAAGCCATTGCCTGAAAGGTATTTGGATTTTTTTTTAGAGACTGAGTTGCATTTGGTTTTGCTGAGTTTGGAGGTTTTTTTCAAGATTTTGCCACATTTCAGCCAGTTGCTCTCCAGCCTCTCCATCCACATCCTGGCAAAATTTCTACATCATTTTTTCTGGCTCCTCCTCGGGCTGCACATCCTAAGTCTTTTGTTAAAGGATGCTTCTTCATCCCAATGCAGGGCTGTCGATGGAGTTTAAGTGACTACAAAAGAGGGAAATATATTTTTCCCAGTTCCAGAAAATACCAGATATCTTAAAAGGAAAAACCTCCAGAAACAAAATTTCCCAGTTCTACATATAGCAGCATATCCAAAGTAGGGAAGCAGTTTTGCAAGGGTAGCATTGGAGGGGTGAGAAAGGGATCTGACTTCAGCTCAACTTTTTTTTGGCAAAGAAAAACCCTGCTATCCCTGCAGGGCCAGAGGCTGGAAGCATGAGGAATCTTCCTTTGGGATCCTGTGCCAGTGAGTTATCCCCTCCCATGGGAGTTACTGCTCCAGAGCCTCCTCAGTTCCCTAAAAACCACCATGGGAACAGGGGAAAAGGTGCAGAGTGATGCTGTGGGGTTGGAACGCTGGTGCAGGGGTGCCTGAGCCCCTCAGGAAGGGGCTGTGCCATGGGGATGGGTGTCAGGGCATTGCCACCAAGCCAGGCAGGCTGGTGAGTGTCCTCCTCTCTGCCACCGGGGAGGCTCCTGCGTCCCCAGCTGAGCTCAGCTGAGAGAGAGACAGAGCTGTCATTGCAAATGCACTTCAGATCTCCTCCATGGAGGAGGAAAAGTGCCAACATGACCAAAAATATGCATAAGATCAACTCTCTGGTTAGAAGTGGCCTGGCTACCAGTTTCAGTCTCAGGGGTTCAGCTTTGCTGTGGGAAGCCCTCATCATTTTCTACTGGTTTACTCATAGCCAAAAATATGATGAAACCAGAGCTGAATGGGGTTTTTTTTTTGTCTCATTACAGTAAGCATCATAAATTATTCACCCATGAGTGAATTCAACCACATTTCTTACTCAAAAGGAACTTCCTTTCGTCTTTAGAGGCTTGGAACTCAGAGCCTCTTGGGCTGGTGGTGGATTTCAGGGCTTTCCCACCCTCTGCTGCTTGAAACACACAGGGACATCACTGCTGGCTCCTCACTGACATCCCTCCAGCCCCTGACCCGACTGCTTCCATGGTGGGAGCAAACTTCACTTGGGGGTGAAGTTTGGGTGGTGAGGCAGAAGAAGGTTTTGGGACAGGTCTTGTCAGGCAGTGAGGGATCCCCATCACACCACCCCCAAACCATGAGCCCTAGCGCTGGATCCTTCTAGAAAAAAATGCCCCAGGACAATATCAGTCTAATCAGCACCCTCTTCGTTAGCGGGGTCCTATAATTAGAAGCAGCAGCCATCCATCTGCTTTTATCTGGCCACATCACACGGACAGCCCCGCCGCTGTCCCCTATTAGCGGCCATCGTTTGGGATCCGCGTTTCCCTCCGCCCCCGACCGCGGCTGATCTCACTTTCATTATTGCTAATGACCCGTGCTGCGGAGCCAGAGCCGAGCAGGGAGTGCTGCCCAAAGCCAGCCCTTCTTCCCTGTTATTCCCTCCCACGGGGGATTTTTGGGGTTCACCAAGTCTTGCCAGTGGGTCTTCCCCAAATACCCTCTGCCTCGCGCCGGGCATGGGCACTGAGGCTGAGAATAAGAAAGCATTGGGGAAAATATTCCTGCTCTCAAATATTCCTGCTCTCAAATATTCTGAGGGTTTTCGGCTTGTAAAGTGCTTTCCCTGTTGCAGCCTGCTCCCCATGAGGATGGCATCTGCCAGGACATCAAAAAGACCACCTTGCCCACACCCAGCAGCCAAGGGCTGTGGCGTAGTCAGGCCTTGGAGGGAAGAAAGGAGAAAACTCCTTTTTATGTATCTTTAAATTCGGTGCCTAGACAAAAGCATAAGACATATAAATGGATTAACAGCCATGGTTTATTAGCGCTCCTTAATTCACTTCACAGGGCTGAGGGAAAAGTTATTAGCAGATGTATGGCCAGTAATAAGCTAATTATAACCCTGTCAGATCAGAGATTTGAAGAGGTGGGTAGTTTTGTGTGTGAGATAACTATAATTGTCTGTTAAAGATTATGAATTAATATTGATTTAATAAAGCTGTGACCATTTATTTCTGTGGAAAAGACTAGTTAGTTATTCTGTGAGCTGCCCCAGCACCGTGGGAGGCAGCAACCATCTGCTGGAGGTGTGTATTTGGGAGGCCAAAATGCACGTGGGACTGGTCATTGAGCCTGTGTCCTGCCTGCCAGTGTCCCCACCCCTGGCTTTGACAGGGACAGCTTTGTCCCCTGGCTCGAAATTCGTGTCTGGTGCCTCTCTGCACCACGGCAGCTCAGCCCCGTGCACCTGTGGAAGGGGAGAATGCATTTGCTGCTTTTAGCTTGGATTTAAAACTAATCTACATTTATCTGCATTTAAAAGGTGATCCCTTCAGGGGGGACACGACCCTTTTGGGGTCCTGTCTGTCCCCTGACATGTTAAAATCTCAGGCAGCCCCTGGAGAAGTTGCGAGGAGCTGATGCGAGTGTGCCGGTCTGAGACCTGGGGCTGGGGAGGCAGGTGGAGTGTGACCCACTGCCAGGCCCTGGCATGGGGTGTCCAAACACAACCCAAACCCACCACGGGAGACAGTGGACAGCTGCTCAGGACCACTCAGCCCAGCCATTTGGGAGTGGGAACCAAGGAAAGGGCCAGAGAAAGAGGAAAGGACTTTGTGGCCAGGGTCAGGACTGGCCAGGAAAGCAGAAGCCCATTGCAATTGCAGTGTGCCAGGGCGCTGATGGGGCTGATGCACAGGGTGGGATCACCCTGGAACTTTGGGGATGAAGGCAACCTGGTGATGCTTGAATCATTTCCCAGTTTACAGCCCCCATCCAGGATCACTTCATTCTCCCCTCTCTGCACGTAGCTGAGTGCCCTGGCTTTGGGATATTTCACATCACATAATTTATTTCTGTACATCACTGCCAGCTTGAACACAGAAAAAGGCAGGAGCGTGGTGTGGGGAGTGGGTGCAAGACCCTGTGACACCAGCTGCATCCTCGGGTTTTGCCTTTCCCCCTCCTCCAGGGAACATGCAGAGATCTTTAGTTTGTGGTTTGGTTTTTTTTCTTCCCCTGAGACAGATCCACTTCCCTAAGGTGAACCCCATCCCTTCACACTGCCTGAGTCCCACTGAATTCCTCTCATGCCTGGAGCAAGTAAAGGCAGGTCAGCAGGGCGGTGGGAAGGTGATTTGCAGGGAGCTGTGTTGCATCATGCAGGGCAGGGCTGCAAACCTCCTGCTGCCTCCACCCTTTGCCATCCCCACCCCCTTAGACCCGGAGGTCCAAGACCCCTCTTCTCTGTGCCGGGACCGTGGGTCACGCGTGGTTGTGGAGGGTAAACCCCTGCCACAGTTTTCACTCACATTTCTCTTAGTGGGCTGATGCTCCGGTAAAGTCAATTACAGGCTGACTGAGGCTAAAGGCTACAGCTTGCTTTAGATGTAATTACTTTCCCCTGAAGCTTTCCATGGCAGGGTGGTTTCAAAGGGAGGCTGGCTCCTGTTTTGCATCTCGCTTCTTTTCCTGGAGGAGTTTGGGTCAACCTAAGCAAGAAAATACCCCAATTTTCTTGCATTTGTGCCGGGCACGGGGCAAGTTTAATGCAGAACATCTCAGATATCTGAGGCAGGATTCCAGTTTTCCGCTGAGAGCTGAAATCCCCATCTTTGCTGCCGGACGGCTCACATTATCATTTTATCTGATGGAATAGCTATCAACGGGCGGCTTCCAAGTGAAACGCTGAGGAAAATCTGTGTAAGCTATCTGCAGGCTCGCAGCACAGATACAGCGTGACTGCAGCGACATTTGGGCTCCGTCTCCGGGCTTTAATGGGTGTGACCGTGTCCGGCTGCGGCACAGCACCCACAGCCAGCCTTCCCTCTGCTCCGGGGTGCTCGGGGCAGGCTCACCGTGGGCTTTGCTCACAGGCAGTCACAGCTCCCAAAGCCTTGAGATGCTGCTACGGTCTTATCTGTGATTTCTCCAACACGAGAAGCTCCCAGCTTCCACGATTGCAGGGAAAAAGCTTGAGAACACAAAGCCTCGAGGCTCCAAAAGCCAGAAGGCTGTGGCAAAGAGAACAGCATTTCTGCCTAATGTTTGCAAGGCCACTATTTTGAAGCCAAACTCACTGTTCTTGCTTTGAGACAGGGAAGGGAGTTGCTTTCCTGGGATCAGCAACTCCGTACAAGCACATCCAGCTTCTTGTGTTAACGAGAGTCACACACTCCTCATTAGAGGGCTGTTAGGATGAGGATGATGAAGACCTGATTTGACCAGACAGGTTCACTGCTTGGTCTTGACCCACACTTAGAGTCACTTAGCCCCACAACATCGGGGCACCCATTATTTTCAGGTATTACTGGGTAATTTTGAGCATTATTTTGAAATTACTGGGTATAGTGGGTTTGCATAATGGTTTTATAAACACCACTGGCATCTGGTAGCTGCTAGTTACTGACAGCCAGGCTGCCAGAGGACAGAGAAATGCACAAGGAAATCATCCCCACTCTTCTAAGAGCAATGCCACTGTCAAAAGCCCATATTCCCACTGCAACAGCAGCCTGGTGATTCCCTTTGGCACCATGGCCTTCTGGACCACAAGAACAGGCAAAAAAATCCATCTGTGCTCTGGCAGGATATTCAGTGTTGCTGGAGAGTGTGTTCAGCCCTAAGGGGTTTATTTAAATACATTTGATTCTAATGTTGTTCTAAGGTCACTGGGATATAAAAGCCTGGCTCCTGTAAAATTAATGTCCTGAGTCTTTTTGCTGTGGTACAGGACTTGTCTTCCATTCATTAAATGAAACGTCACAGATATATTTTTAAAAAGCTCAGAAAAAACCTAAATGGCCGGAGCAGAGAAACCCCGCAATGCAACAGGGATAAACTCGGTCCTTTATCTTCCAAGATAAACGTGTTTTCAAGAGAAAGATCCGATCTGCTCCTTTGCTTGGCAAGATGATCCTCCTGCGGATAAACCCAAGCCTTGAACCGCACCAAAGGTGCTGCCCTGAGCCGGCAGACACACAGCTGCCACAGGCACAGGAGGGCAACTTTTCCTGCTTTTTCCGACGCGTCGGGCTCATTTCAGGCAATTTGCCTTGCGCTCCTGGTGTTTCTGCTCTCGCCGTGGCGTGCGCCCGTGCTTACACACAGACAGGGGTGACTTAAGGAGACGGAGCCCAGGCCTGGGAAAGTCCCTGTGCCCTGCAGCGGCGCGGCCGTATTGGGGCAAGGAATGCCGTGAGCTGCCCGCTATCCTGCTCTCCCTCTCGCAGGGAAATGCCGCTGGAGATGAGGGAAAAGAGAAGTGAACCGCAGGAGGCAGGGAATCCGTGCGTGCCCACATCTGCCTGCTGGAGTGGGGTGGGAGACGTGGAGGTTTTTACAGCTGATGGAGCAGGGAGAGGGAAGGGGAAGTTTGGGAGATGCTTTTCCAGCTGTTGGGGTGTCATGCATCACTCGTGGCAGGGAGAAGGGGTGGATGCGCCTGGGGAGCGGGAACAGCGGTGGGTGAGAACACAGGACCTTCCTCGTCCTCCCGCCCCGGGAGGATGGAGGGGAAGAAAAAGCATGAAAAAGCAATATACTAGTTAAAATCTGGCAGTGACCTGGGTTGCCTCAGTGCTGATTCCTGTGGGCATTTGCTTGTTAAATTGTTCAGATTTTCCTGCAAAGATCCCACCCTGGGAAGGTTTTTGATGCAGTCAGGATCGCACCACAGAGGCTAGCCCAGGGCAGGGAATGTGCATCGTGGGTTCTTCTCCGGAAGACCCCCAGCTTCCTTTTGCGGGAAAACTGAAGTTTCTTAACTATATTGCCGTGGGATGCTTTGGACACCAATTTCCCGGGGCCAAATCTTTGGCAAGGTTCAGAAAGCCAAGCGATGCCCGACTCCCTCCAACGAAGCATCCGAAATACCACCGGCACGAGGAGATTGCCGGCCAGCTCACATCTCAAGTGAGAATCCCTGATTTTGCACCAAAAACATTATCAATGCCACGCAGGGGGGGCACTAACGCAGCCCGTAGCACCGCCGAAGCCGGGACCACCGGCGGTGCGGGCGGCACCGGCGCAGCCAGCAGCACCGCGGTAACTGGCGGCCCCGATAAACCGCTGGCACGGGTGCAGCCGATGGCAGCGGTACTGGCGGTGACAGGGGTGAAGCGGGTGACGGGAACAGAGGCGGTGACACAGCCGGTGACGGGGACACGGCCGCTGTCGCGCTCCCGGGTCCCGCTCGGCGGTGCGGGCGCACGCGGCCCCTTTAATGCGCGCGGGCGGCGCAGCCCCGCTCCGCCCCGCCCCGCCCGGCCGGCTG
>VXAC01002565.1:10470-116695 GCA_013399225.1 Rhipidura dahli
TTTTTTGTTGGTTTTGCTGTTTTCGGCCTCAGGGGAACGCGCCGCCCGGGAGCGGCGGGGGTTGGGAGCGCGGGGGGGGGAGCCCCGCACTTGGCAAACTGACGGGGACACCCCTCTGCGGGGGGGGGGCACCCAAGGAACCTTTTTTTACCCCCCTTCCTCTTTTTTTTTTTCTCCCCCTCCCTTTCTATCAATTCTGCTGTGTTTTGCGGCTCTTGCCCCCCGCACGTTCGAAGCCGGTGGGTTGGCGCTGACCGACAGCCGGAGCGGTGAATGAGCATCCGAGGGGTCCCCGGGCGCGGGTGGGAGAGCAGCCCAGCCCTGCGCCCCCGAGCCGTGCCGCTGCTGCCGGGGGCACGGCCGGCTCCTGGGCATGGCGAGAGCTGCAGGGCTGGCTTCTCCGGCGGTGTGCTGTTCGCTGTGTAAATATTTACGGGGGGTAACTGAGCCGGTGTCTGCAGGCAACAAGTGCACGTTTCTCTGAACCCCAGCTGCGGTCTCTGGAGTGTTCGCTTTTTTTTTTTTTTTAAATTTTTTTCTGTTGATTCTTATAATTTCCTGTTCCCCTCTTCTCCCTCGGCCCTTCCTCCTGCTCCCTTGCCCTGACAATGCACAAAGAGCAGGCTGCAGTGGGTGCAGGCAGCTGCCTGCCATGTGGGCTGCTGCCAACACCACTGAAGCAGCAAAACCTGCAGGACTCGGGCTGGGGCTGCCTGGGGCGCGGGGCCGTGTTGACCCAACAAACCCATCCCTCCTTCCAGCGCTTTGAACCCTGTGGAAGCCCAGCATGCCTGCAGGCACTGCTGCCTGCGATGGAGGCTGCGTCTGCTCCCTGAACTTTGTGTTTTGGGTCAGCTCAAGAATGTGCGGGACTGGACAGTGCTGCTGGAGGTGATCTGTGCAGTGGGTGTTTCCTAAGCCGGTGGTTCACAAGCATTTATGGTTTGAGCTCTTTCGGCGACCTCTCCCTCGGTATTCACATGAAGCAAAGGTTGGCACTCTGGATACCTGAAAACGTCAGGGTTTTGCTGAATCTGGTATTTTTAATCAGAGTTTGGTGGATGTGATATTGTTCCACTGATATTCCTTGGCTGTGTGGGGTGAGAGTTTTTCCATTTTCATTTTCCTTTTAGGAAAATAACCCCTTTAGGGTTTTTATCAAGGTTAAGTTTAAGTTTGCCATGTGCTTTACTGATAAAGATTTGGTGCTACTACTGATTCATAAAGGGAACCAGGGTGAGTTGGGACAAATGGGTGAGCATCTTGTCTGGAAGTGGTGACAAAACTCTTCAAGGGCTCTAGCGAAACTGAACATTCCTGGATGGTTTTAATGAAACCATACTTAATTCTCTTGAGTTTCAGTGCTGACTCGATGGCTGACTTAGGGATTTAGCTCAAGCCTCCTGTGTGCCTGGGTCTGCCAGCTCTATGCAGGACCTGTGCCTTGGGTGAGGAATTCGGCGAGCGAGGCTTGCAGAGCATGTTTGGGTTGAGTCCCACGATGCCGCGGGAGGGAAGTTCTGCGTCTGACAAATATTTTATAACTTTAGTTGAGTAAGTTTCAGTGCGAGAGAGACTCTTGCAAAACGTGTTTAGTTTATTGAAAGCAAATGCGCTCAAACCTCGGTTTGTTGTTGCCAAAAGGGAAAAAGTAGAAGCTATTTTTGGTGTGAGAGAGGAGATGGGGCACGCACATGTCTGGGGCAGGAAAACACTGGTACTTTGTTCTTCTGGCTTCATGTGGGTGGTGGTTTCTGTTACTTAGCTGTGTGTTTCTGCCAAGTTGCAAAACATACCTGGTTCTGAAACCCCTGCGGAGGTCAGGGCTGGCTCTGCGGAGCTGGTACCGGCCCGTGTGGGAACGCCTCCCACGTCAGCATCTCCAGCACTGGAGTGGGTGGGTGCCTCTGCCTTCGCACCTTTGAGCTCCAGGGAGGTGACTGGCATTTTTTTTTCGACAGGATCTGCACTGAAACCATAAACTCATTTCGTGCAAGCCACCAAACAGCTGCTGCTTGGCAATACCTTTCACTCGCTAATGGCTGTGGTTGGATTTGAACCAAGTTGCCTCCAGTGGAGGTTGTACTAATCCCTGGAGCCATCCTGCGCTAAATCCAAAGAGGGTTTGGTTCAGGCCGTGTTCACGTCTTGTAATTAGGAGATCCAGTCTGGTGAAGGCAGTTTTGTTATGATTGGCAGCGATGGTGTGCACACAGCTGTGCTGATAGCTGCACGTGTTGAGAGCTACCCGTCTCATCTCCACGGCAGCTCTGGACTGCGCTAGCTGGAATTGGGTCATAGGAGATATCTTCATCTTTTGTGACATGGCTGTGAATTATTTGTCCCCTTGATGGCTCCGAGCGTTGCTCCCACTGCTGGTTCTGATTTTAGTGGCCTCTGCTGAAAGACAGTCCTTTTTGCAGTCTGGTTGTCCTGGGAGAAACCCATTTGAAGCCAACTGTAATTTATGTGCCTGAGATATGGTCATCTTCATGGCCCTGTGGGGAGGAGGAAAGTTAGGATCTTGTCAGTTTCTAGATGAGTGGGTATAAAAAGAGGATTAAATCCGTAAATTTTCAGAGGTGGGTTTTGGGTGGCTGATTTGAGCAGTTGTGAAGGGGAATAGATTGGAGAGGGCCTTTGGGGTGCAGTACTCCCCATCCCTAACCCAATGGCTTACCCAGGGCCCTCTGGTTCTGACCACATCACAAGTCAGAAAACTGAGGTTGGTGGGGTTATGTGAAGTTCAGTGTGTCAGAGCAAGTCTGCTGGAGAGCTGGTGAAGAGTCTCTTTCTCCCCGAGTGCTTTGCCTGTTCAGTGCGAGGGCTTGTTACTCCCAGTGGCAAAGTGCTGGTTCCCCCCTGGGTATTGTGCCTGTGAGCAATGGTCCCCAAATGCAGACCATGGGCTGGCTGCAGGGGTGCCCAAGGATGGAAATTCAGGGCAGTGTGTTCTTAAGTGTTATTTTTGTGCAGTTGCATTTGTAGGAACCGTGGCTCACTTTAGTCTTCACTGAGAGTTTTCAACTGAGAGCAGGCTCAGCTCTAATGGAGCTGGAAATGAGGTGTAGCAGCACCCGGTCGCCTCTCTGATTAGTGACTGAGGCTTTTGCAGCTGCTTAAGGATTTGGGCATCGTGAGGTCATGGATTCTCATCTAGGCTGCTGTGGCACAGGCTCCTGCATGGCTTTGAAGGGCTCTTGCTGTGTATCGACATAGGAAAGCAGTAGAGAATTGCTATTTATGGCTGGGCTTTTGCTGGCACACAGGTGTTTGAGGTCTCCGATTTGCCCTGAAATGTCAAGGGATAGATCTTTGCAGCAGCAAATGGAAATGTGTATCATTTAATGAGCATGACTAGAGCAGAGATGTTTCCTAAAAAGAGGATTGAAGAGGGAGCTGGAGCTCCAGAATAGAGGGCATGAAAATGCTGTAAAAGCTTGGTCACAATGAGGGATGGATCTGGTAGGAAGGGAAGGAGAACAGAAGAGCAGAAGGAAATGAGTGATTTGTCAGTTTTGGGAAGTGATTCCTGACCTGAGCATGAGGCAGCAGCAGGACTATACTGGGAATTGAGAAATCGGGGTTGCACCCTCAGTCCTTCTGCCCACCCTACTCGTCACTTCCCTTCTTGAGGCCGCCAGTTCTCCGTTCTTACCAACCTGCTTTTGGCAGCTGGAGTCTCTCTGGGGTGTGGACTGTTCCTTGCTAAAGGTGAGCAGGGTGCCCCAGGAGGGGATGTTTCTGCTGGGCAGGCAGTGCCCACACAGTAGCAGCTCCCCTGCTGCCTTCACAGTGGGAAGCTGGGAAACGTGACCTGGCTGAGGTTGGGCAGGGGAGAAGGGGCACTGATTGCTGCAGACCCTGCTGCCAACAGTGTGTGCTCAGCTGCTGATGCAAATCTGGCTCCCAGAGGCCCGGAGAGGAGCCCTGCCTGCAGGGGAGAGGGGACTGGCACTGGAAGAAAAGCAGTGAAGATGGAGGTAGGTGGCTGTGACTGGGATTGTTACCACAGTGCCAGGGCTGGAGGGGCTCTGGGGCACGGGGAGGGGACAGGGAGAGCACTCAGTTGGCGTGGTTATGTGCCTGCTGGGTGCATGGAGGATGCTGATAATGGTTAGTGCTCTCTTTATTGCTGTGGAGCACTGAGCAAACATTAATGAACGTAAAGGATAGCGGCTCTGTCTAGTTACAGAGAAGGGAAGTTACTCCAAATTAACTTTATGATCCGTGAAACTGAAGGTTATTTAAAAAAATAATAACATAAATGGAAATGCTGAAGTTTTTCAGAGTCGCTGAGTACGCTGCTTGTTGTTTAATGTCTTCCATTTTTTCACTCCCAGTCTGTGTTTTTGGCTCGGGAACAAATTACAAGCAATATCAGCTTACGCTTTGATTTGAACCCACATTGCTCTTAGTCAGCTGAAATATTTCCCCTTATCGCCGCTCCCATAATGTTTATTTTAGAGCGGATAGCATCATGGCTTTTCTGCTCGCTGTAGGGAAGAAGCCAGTCTTTGAAATAGCCCAGCACCTTGGAAAGAAACGATCTCAAAGCCAGTTTGGTTTCTGAGTGAGGTACAGCTTAATTTTCCACCAAGAGGTTTATGCAGGGCTGTATCCCAGAACGTTTTGCGGCATTAAAAACCCAGGAGGTGGCAGATGGATGAATTGCTGACGGATTTAAAATGGTACGACAAACATAAAGCATCCAGACGTGAGGCCAAGGCAGGAGGGAGGTTGCAGGGAGAAATGGAGGCAGAAAGGTCAAGTAAGTTATTCTGGGCGGGAGGAGATGTGCAAGCAAAGGCAGGCTCCAGTGGGTTCAGCCTGTGAGGGGAAGGGAAGGCCTTCAAGAGGAGGGATGTGTCGAGGAGCGTGTTCCTATCAAAGGAAACCCTTTGTGCAGGGAACCCTTCGTGTCCCGGGCTGCAGTGGGAGGAGGATGAGGAGGAGGAAGGGGGGCCAAGGTGAGCCTTGGCAGCAGTGATGAGGCCAGCAGTGGGGTTGCCTCGGGAGGAGACAATGTGGTGGGGTCCAAATAGTTTCCTCCTGTGGGAAGTGATCTGAAGGAGAGTGCCAGCATGCAGGGAGGCCGGGGCTGGTGTGGGGTATTGTCTCTGTGGCTCTCTGGGTGGGTGGTGCGTGTGTCGAGGGAGGGAGGCAGAGCCGGCAGGATTTCCTCTCTGCGGCACTGGCTCCTGGGTTAATAACTAACCGAGCAGTCTAGGTTTATCCTTTCATTGTGGAAGAGAATTATTTACATAATACCACTCCACGTAATCTTTATTTAGCATTGTTTCCCTGGCGTAACACTGGACAGAGTGGCCAGAAATGCATTTTCGGCCCAAATGTGTGGGAAGTTAACTCTTCCAGTTGGGTGTGCTTCTCTCTGCCTGCTCAGGGAACTGGCTGTAAACTGAATAAATACTCCAGTGGCATGACCATCTATCATGTTTTTGAGACTTCTACATCTTCTAAACCCTGTTTTCTGCAGGCTTTGGCTGGTGCTCTGTGCTGGTACCTGAATGTTGCCTACCAGCTTCCTAAGCAGCACAGTTTGGGTTTGTCCTGTGCGTGTTAGGGCAGGAGAGTAGCTTGCAGTGTGCTCTTCCTTGTCTCTGCGTTGAAGAAGGCAGAAGGAAAGAAATGTGTCAGCCCGTGGGTGGAGGATGACAGGATTTGGGAAGGTGCCTGGTGCAGATCATCCCATCGTCTGTGATCAGTCCCTGAGGACTTGCTGTCTCCCAGGTGGGCAGGTTTCATCCTCCTCGGGGAGTGTTTAATTGCAAGGTCTGCAGGCTTAGGTGGTTGTGTAAAGAGCTGGGGCCTGATTATTGCAACACAGCATGGTGAAGGACAGAACCCTGCGTTTGTGTGGCAGCGGGATGTGGTGGGAGAATTGAATTGGTGAGCAAGGATGATGGGCAGAGTCAAATCTGCCTTAATCTACTCCGTGCAGTGCTGACTGGAGAAGGTGGAGGGTGTCTTTTCCTCTACACTGTGGGATGTGTGGGCTTCTAACAAGCTGTGGCAAACAACGGAAAGTTGGCTTTCTTCTGAAAATATTTTAAAACCTTATAAAATTACTCCAGCAGCTAAATTTTTATAGGACCAGATCTCAGCTGCACGGTACTCGATCACTTCATAATTAGCTCAGTGTTTGGCCTCTGCAAACTTCTCAAAGCCATACCTGCAGTGCTGCAGAAACCCCGGTGAGCACATGGTTTATCAGTGGCAGCACCTGGCTCTTGTAGCAGAAGCATCCTGCCTAAGTGTTTACTACCGAGGCCTCGTGGTCTCTCTAGTCTGATGTTGCAGAGCTGGTTTTGGAAGGCTGGGAGTCCCCGGTGGTTTACACCAGGTTACCTGATGGTGCAGGCAGAGTCCGGGCTGGATGTTGGCTCAGAAACAGCCTCGCCGGAGGGCAGTGCAGATCCTGTGCCAGTTGGTGCTGGTGATACGGACATCACTCGCCCCCAAGCCTGAAACTTGCTAGAACAAAGGTAACTTGTTAACACCCTCCTTGAACCAATTACACCTGGCAGGGTGAGTTTGCACTGGGTCAGTGCTGAGACGTGTGACTGTGGCATTCCTGATCCACTGCTTGAAGCCCTAAAGCTTTGTCTGCTGCCTCCTCAAGCTCATGTGTTACCGTGATGTGATTTGTGATACCATGTGGTGTGGAAATCTCGGGTGTGTAACAGAGCAGTGGTGTTTGGTACCAGAACTCAGGAAGTTTCTCCAGTCATTTGGTGGGGGTGTTTTTCCTGCATCCGAGCCTTAAATAACTATGTCCCCTCTTTGGCATAAGTTTCTTGTGTTTAGCAAAGGGGATGATTCTTTCTTATTCGAAATACTTCCTTGATCAAGTCCTTGCTTTTCTTTGGGTACTGCATCATATAATTCCATTAATAAACTTTACAAGCTCCATCTTGAAAGCAGTTACAGCTTTTATTTTTTTCCCCCCTTTGCTGCAGAGTTTCAAGCTCATGCCACAGTGTCAGCTTCATTTCTAGGTCACCGGTCTGCCCTTTCATTTCCCCCTCACGCTCAAGTTGGCCAGCTTGTTTTGATTTGGTAATATGTGAGGTGGTGTCCACAGACAAAACCAGGCAGGCCAGTGAAATTCATTTTTCCCTGCAGCCTTGTTCCTGTTGTGTGCGTGAATAATAATTTCCAAATGCTAGACCAGAGGTGATTAAAACTGTCAAAGAAATAAAATGCAGCAAAGTCTGCATTACAGGAATCTCTGTGTTCAGTGTTTTGGGAAAACTCTCTGAACTGGCAGGGGAAAAAGCCTTCAGAACTCTTCATTTAAGGCTTTCTAGTCTGAAACGTCGCTTATTCGGGAGGTGCTGATGAGGCAGCCTGGGCGCAGCCAGGCTCTGCAGGAGGTTGGTTGCTGCTGTCTGGGGGGGACCTGGAGTGAGGAGCTCTCCTTTTCTTTGCTCTGTGGAGTTGTTGGGGATCCCGAGCTGCAGTTTTTGCGCTGTTTTTGCATGCTGTGGGCACAGCACCTGGGCAGCCAGCTCAGCAGCAGCCTCGTGGTTGGAGCTGCTGAGCGTGACTGGCAAAGGGTGGAGGGGTAAAAGGAGGCTTCTCTGCAGCCCGAGTGGATGCTTGAGTGGAAATGAAGAGCTGAAAATCATTCTGAGGAGAGGCACGTGGTGTCTGTTGCTTGCTCTGAGTGAGTATGAGTGCTTGTTTTTTACCGAGCTGCAAGGCAATGGGTATTCAGAGGTTTTTATGCAACCCCGGTGTTGGGACCGTGAAGCAGTTGTCATGTCATCAGTTAAGATGTGTTGAGCATCCTTATTTTTGGAGCAAATGATCCTGCTGACAGCATGTATAGGAGGTGTCAGCCAGCCCTTTTTTTCTTCCTCTCTATTTTTTTGCTTCATTTCTAGGTTTTAGTCTTGGCTTTACTTTTGATATCTTGACAGGGTTGCTGCTAAAATTTTTTTGGGGTGTTTACGGGTTTTTTTGGTTGTTTTTTATTTTGTTTGGTTTGTTTTTTTTTTTTTATTTTTTGATGTCTACGTGTCTTGAGATGCCATGATTAGAGATGCACATAAAGAGCTGCTGTGGTTTTGGTCCAGGACCCAGCCAGCTGCCAGCAGCGTTCACCTGAGGGCTGTGTGGTGTTGGAGTGAGAAACACTGCAGGGTTTTGGTTTTTCTCCAGCATTATGAAACAGAAGTAAAGAGAGAAGTCAGCATGTACCTTAAGGGTTGTGTTTTTATTTTAACTCTCTCACTGTGGAGAGCTGAGGTTTGCATCTTCTCCACTGAGACTGCTGCTCGTGAAATCTGAGGCACTTCTGTGAATGTCCTTAAACTCTGCCAACAGCAGAGAAGGCTGAGAAATAAGGGATTTGCTTTGCCCGGAGGTGGAGGAGTCGTGCTGCAGAGGCAGACACAAGCACCCTGGCTGCTCCTGTTTCCCCTGCCAAAGGCGCTGTGAGTTTTGGTCTGGTTCAATGAGACAAGAGCTTTAAGCTTCATCCGTGTCTTTATTTTTTTTGTTGTTTTTGTTTTGTTTTTTGTTTTGTTCAGTTGTGATTTTTAAACGTCTGTGGATTTCTCCCCAGCAGGAGGTTTCAGTCCACACACAATGTATTATTGTGTTTGCCTCGCTCTAGTTCCTTGTTTTATGCGGAAACACCTTGAACCTTTGGCTGAGCTGGAAGATGGGTGCAGAGTCAGGCGCAGGGCTGCAGGCTGGGGCTGTTCCAGGAGGAGCCTGTCTGTGCACGGCTCCTCAGCCTTGACTTACCCGGCTGCAGCTCGGGGCTCTGAATGTGTTTGGCTCACACAGGCACACCCCTGCCTCCTGATCTGCAGTCTACACGGACTTGTTTTTGTTGTAGAGGCTGGTCCCTAGGGTAAGAACGCCGTAGCCAGCAATAAGCGAGTGTTCACACTTGTCTTCATGAACTTCTTGAATATTTTGCCAATTAATTTTTAGGTAACTGAGGCTAAAATATCTAATGTAAAGGATACAGCCAGGAATGCTGCTTTCCCTGCTGTTCTTCACTCATCCTAGTTTATGCAAAACTTGACAAAGGTGCCTGTGCTGTCTTGGCTATTTGCAATCTGCTTTACAAAGCCTCTTAACCAGCAGAAAAAAATGTGTAAATAAATACAGCAGCTTCCCCTTGCAGCCTTGCCAAGTCAGTTTGGTGCATGTTGAAGAGGCAATGGGTCTTCTCCATGTTCTGTGCTCCTGGTGTGTGGCCATAGTTACAGAGGCAAATGGGTCTTCTCCATGTTCTGTGCTCCTGGTGTGTGGCCATCTCCCAGTTTTTTGTAACAGTGAATCAAGTAGCTACTTCAGAAATGCACGGCGGGGGGGGGGAAATAGTTAATAGCTGAACATTAACTTACTAAGAAAGGTGCAGCTGAAGTGTATCTCTTGATGGGGTTGGGGCTGTCAAACATCAGTGATTGCTGCTGACCTTTCCACAGCATCCAGCTCACTTCTTTTTGGCAGTATTTCTGAGATCGGGGGCTTTGGTTGTAGTGCTGGTTGCAGGAGTTTACCAGCTCCCTGCCTCTCAGCATGTTCCTATCACAGTGTGTCTCTCTCCTGTTATTTTAGACCTGAGTAGCTGAATGAATGCCTTCACCAAGCAGTTGTGCTTTTGTTTAGGTCAGCACTGCTTTGCTGGAAGCATGGGTGCTGCAAGGACAGATGTGGGGCCAGGGGACACAGGGCCTGAAGTCAGGAAAAAGTGGCTGTAGTTCACGCAACCTGCTTGTGTTTCAAGCCTTTCTTTTGCAGGAGGAAATTTCACAGGACTGAAATTCCCTTCTAAGGGGGAGATAGTCTCCCCAAACTTCTGCACAGCCCTGTTTGCAGCCATGTCACATCTCTCTCAAGCATGGGACGCACCAACCAATTTTGGAAGAAATGCAGACCCTCAGGTAGGGCTGTGTTGGTGTTCCTGCAGCTGCAGCAGCGGTTTCAGCTTGGAATCAAGCTCAGGCAGTGTTGCAGCAGTTCAGGCATTTCTGCCGTGGTCTGGGAACCTGGGAAGGTCTGTGGCATTTGCTCCTTGTCTGTGAGCTGGAAATGAAGTGCTTGGTTCAGAGTGGTGACTGGGAACGTTCCTCTTCGGCAGGGCTTGGGTTTTTCCAATTGTTGCCGCTTTGTGCCAGCTGCCTGCTGCAGCACCTTTGTTCCTTGTGCACCCCGGGAGACTCAAGTGGTCTGTGCTTTTGTGCCGTGGCCCTGCATATCCACAGAGAGCTGATGAAGAGCCAGGTTGGGCAGATGCCATCCTCTGTGCTCTGTGGCAGCTTCTGCAGGCATCGGTCCTGGCTCAGTGAGGCACCTGATGAACAGAGAGTGAGAGGAGGGTCCTTTTCCCAAGGGAGTTAAAAACCAGCTCTGCCACAGGAGCTTTACTCAATTGCAAATTGCTTTTTCTCTCCCACTCTTTTCTAAATCTGCTGCTGTTCCTGAAGTGGCAGTGGATTTTACTCATGTGTGAGAGTGTGTGCCGCAGAGTAGACTTGTAAGCAACTGACATGATGTTGATCATAATGTAACTAATGACACTTCAAATATTTGCTTGTTTGTAATAAACTGTGGTCTCTTCCCAGGCAAAAATTGACAGGTGAGCTTCAGCTGTGTTTGGCATGGTGTTTGGAGAGATGGACAGCTTTCTGTCACTTCTTTTGACAGACTGACTTTGCATTTTTAAGAGAAAACAGAGGAGCTTTTTGGTTTTTCTCCCCACTCAAACCCAACCAACCAAAAGCCAGGTGGAGGGCACATGTCACATGCATTCTGTTTATTTCTACGTGCAAATGCATCTTCTTGATGTGTCATTAACCTGGTTGAGCTCAGGTGCTATTTTTAGCAGCTCTATGGTGTATGGACACGGAGCAATTCCAGTAAGCTTTGTGAGGCCAGCCCAGGACCAGGGTGTTGGCACAGAGCCCAGCATGGCAGGGTCTTCCCTTCCTGCCCAGCCGAGGGGCCTGGAGGGGCTGGGTGAGCTCCCCTGTCCCCAGTCCCACACAGGGAAATCCGTGTAAAGCATTACTTTTCAATTCCTGTGGCCATGGTAACCGACTTGGATACATCAAACTTGACTAATTAACCTAATGGAGAGTGGTTTCCAGGCTGAGTCCCTCCCCTCGGATTTCACAGCAGAACTTGTGTTGTCTGATCTGCCAGCAACCTCCACAGCCAGTCCAGGCTTTTTTCAGAGTGGTTTCTTTAGCAGGTTTCTTTCACAGGTCAGTTTGAGTTGGAGAGGATGGCTGAAATTGGTCTGATGTCTTGGGTGCTTCTCTTGCCCTGCATTCCCCATTCTCTCAGATTCCTGTGGAAGGAAGGTCCCAAACTTAGATGGAAAAAACTTGCTCTGATTTCTTCCTTGGACCGGGTGAGGTGAAAATGGATACTTCCCAGCATCTCTCCTGTTTCTGTACTGCAGGATCTCTGCCACCCCGACTTCCTGTTTAAAAACCTGTGAAATCCTCGGGCTTGAAACTAAACAGCACATCCTGGAGATGTCTGTGCACATCTTCAGGTTCCCTCATCTTAATGTACTAGTTAAAGGCATTGCTGCTTTGCACTGTTTCTCCTGGGTTTAATTATTATTTCAGTGATTGGAGCTGCAGACTGCAGCAGGGACTTAAGAGTTCAGCCTCAATTAAAAACCACCCTGTGCCAGGCAGATAGCAGCAGGCAGCTCTGCTATTCTCAAGTGTCTCCAGCAGTCCATCGAAACACCATGTGATCAGCTCAGTTGAGAAATCTGAGTAGGCAGAAAGCAGTTTCTGGGATAAACCTTGTGAGTGCTTCTCAAAATAGCCTGAAAGCAAGGTTTTGCTTTCCACAGCCACTCCTGGTCCTTGAGGCTGGTCAGAATTCTACGTGGATTACTAAATATTGCAAAGGTCTGATCTTCAAATAATATGATCTTTTTTTTTTTTTTTTACCTTCTCCTTTTTGATGCTGCCTCTGGTATGTTTAAACTTAGAGGATTTGCATTTTCATGTCTTTTTAGCCTTAATTGTAAGTACTGGGACCTTCCTTACTTGCAGTTCCAGCTTTTTATGTTTTTCAGCAAAGCTGATGACCTCGTGTTTGACCCTTGGAAACCTCTTGGGTAGCCCAGCAAACAAATGTGCTGTGAGAAGAGCACATGATAGTAGCCTGAGCTATTACACTGGTCAGTCATTGACCAGGACTCTTGTTTTTCTTCCTTTGAAGATCTGCTTAATCATTGGCATTGCAACCCCTGCCGTGCTGGGCACCTGGAGGGGTTTGCTGGCTGCTCCCCGTGATGTCCGGGGTGATGAGGGAAGTGGCAGGGGGGGGCTTTAGAGAGTCCAGTGCTGTAATCAGGTTTTACTGGGGAGGAGATTGTCATTGATACCCCTGGGATTTGGCATCTATATAAATACACGAGCCAAGCTCTGTTTAAGTGTGTAGGTTCATGTCAGTTCATTTGTCTGGGAATGGGGCCGGGAGCATCTTACGACCGTGGTCCTTCCGTGTGGTTTCTATTCCCGGTAAAACCCACAACCTGATGAGGTGGGGCTTGCTGAGGGTAAATCCCTGTAAATGCTGGTGCAGCTGGAAGTGACTTCTTCAGACATGGCTGATTTCAGGATCTGTTCAGAGATGGGGATGAAAACTGCGTGGCTAAAACTGGTGGGGACTGGTGCCCGTGGGCCAGGGTGCTGCGGGAATGACTGAAAGCTTCTGAAGCAGCTCTGAGATCTCAGAGCTGTGAGTTGTTTTTCCACCCTTATTTACTGTAATACCTCTGGGTGACACGGAGCGTTCAGGAGATGCTGCTAAACTGAATTCTACAGCTGAATTCACACTGGAGAAATGAGAATTGCTTCTTTTTGTTGGGGAAAAAATAAATCTGCTTTTATCACATCCTTGTTATCCTTACAGCTTGTGGCTTGGAAAATGAGAGAAAATTGATAGTGAGGGCTGAGTGACATGTGGAGAGAGAGGTAAGATCCTGGCTTTCTGTGGGCCTTATTTCATGAACTTTCTTGCCCTTCATGCGTTTGCTTATGTGTCAGTGGAACTGAATTTCGTTGACAAAAATGTGGTTTGAGTGGATATCTTAGATTAACTCTCGATTGCCTGCCTAAGGGTGATTTTAAGCGAGGCTTCCAGGAGTATCCTTGCTTTTGCTGTGTCTTTGGCTCCCCTGTTGCTCCCCTCTCCCAGACTGGCCGTCTGCACGAGGGGCTTCTCTGCAGAGAGCAGCCTGTGTTCTGCGCTCACATACTGTGCAGAGCCATGAAAAATGTCGTTCAGATGACAGTGATTTGGGGTAGCTCTAGAAAATAATTTTCTGCTGGTGGATAGTACCAAACTATTTCCTTTCACCCACCCCCTCCCTTCCCCAAAACAAAAGAAGAGATGAAAGGATTCATTAGGAATTATTCACTCAGCTCTGCCGCCTGTCTGAGATCTGGCTGTCTGCGTTCATCCCCCAGCTCAGGGAAGGTCAGAGGGCATCTCCCTGGGGAGGATTTGCTGTTGACTGAATTGCACTCTGTCATTATCCTGCTGGATAACGAATGCAGTGGCCTCATTGGCACTGGCTTCAGAAAAAGCATGGTCATCTGCATATGGCCTTGAGGTGAGAGCCTAAGGAGAGCAGTGTGGAAAAACCTCATCTTGTGGGAGAGATACGGGACAGACCCAGGCAGTTTGGCCCAGGGCTTTACTTGCTGCATGATGCTGAGCAGGTCTGGAGCTGCTCTGGACCCTCTGCCTTACCTTGTTGGAGGTGGAGGAACACAGCAAGAGGGTTTAAATGACAAAACTCCATCTGATGGGGTGAAATGAGTTAAAGCTGCTCTGTTTTCTTCAGTAGAAAATGTGGCATGCCTGTGACACAGTTTGAGATATTTTAATGAGATTTAAACAATTTTTTTTTCTCTTTGTTTTGTTTTCAAATAGGTTTCCTGAAAGAAAAACATACAAATCCCCCTGAGCTAATTGGTGTGTGATTTGAATTCAGCTGCTACCTTGGAAGAGCTTTTCCAGCAGCTGATTTGAAAACAGCCTTTCCCACAATATTGTGGGTTGTCAGTCAGTGCTAAAGGATCTTGAAGTTGCCGGTGGGAAGGAGAGCGATGTGTTTTGTTTGATATGCTGCATCTTTTAGTTCAAGTGTCATAAAACACTCAGATGTGTGAAAGACCCTAATGGGGAGAAGCTATCAGGGGGATGAATGTCACGGTAGCTGGAAATGGGCAAGAAACAGTTGTGGGTGCCTGAGCCCATTGGGCTGGCTGAGGAGGTAGATAGACCTGAAGAAAATTTTCATTTTAAGCACCAATTTCAGATGTCACCCACTGCCTTGTGCCTTGATCTTCTGGCAGCCACCAGCTTAGAAGGGCTTAGTGCCCTTCCCGCGTTGCTGAACCGCGCTGGGGGTGGCCAGATGCAGCCCTGGGAAGTAAAGTATTAAGCTTCAAGTGTTGGCCTTCATTGCCTGCAGGCTAAGTCAGTTCCCTGGAAGATGCTGTGATAAAATTGCTGGCCCAGGTAATTTGTGTCCTGATGATGAGCAGCGGAGAGGAGGGCAAGAGTTTGTGTGCCTGCTTATTGCTGTCATCTGTCTTGCAATCAGATATTTATGAGGTGGCCTTTTGTGTTACAATGTGGGGTGGTGTGCGAGTGCATATTTAAGTGGTTAGTAAATATAGTCAGTTGCTAGATTGGATCAAATCATCCTCTCAACAAATATAGACAGTGATGTTTTGCATCTGCATGTTCTGACAGCAAAGTACCAGTGGGAGGGTCTTAGTGAGTTTAACATCTTATACCCAAAGCAGGGCAGTAATTGCTTAAAATCACTGTAATTCTGCTACCAGCAGTAAAGGATATAAAATTATCCTGTGCTGTAATAAACCAAAAAAATACAGCTGCATGGAAAAGTCTTGTTGCTCTAATCCAGGACAAAGTGTGTGGGTCTGGTTGTGAGTCAGTTTAATTTCTTCTGGGGGTCTGACCCTCTGGGTTCCTATTGCTGCAAGAAATCCTCCTTGGAAGGCAGTCATCTCCAGGCTGGCACTCAGCTGAGCGATGCATGACCAAGTAGTAGCTTGTAGCATTTATGAACTAGGGCAGAAGTAGATCCCTTATTCAGACAGAGCTGTATAAGCCTCCAGTGCTCTATACAAGGCCCCAAATTTGCCTATGTTATAAATAAGTCTGTGGCTGTGTGCTTGTGTGTTTCTTTTTTTAAGCTGAAGGCAACCCCTTAAGCTCTTTTCTGCAGGTCTGTTCAAGCTGGGGCATGGGGAATTCCTAAGAGGATTATCATGGTTTACTTGATACAGAACTTGAACTTGAGCAATGGCTTATCTTATCAGTGATAAAAGACATGGAAATGAAGTTTACGTAACCAAAGAGGCCTTGAACTGTGGCTTTTTTTTTTTTTTTCCTCTTCTGGAAACTGGAATGACAGCTCTCCCGAGTTCTTCTCTGCTCACAACTGCAGTGTTTGTTATCTGGTGTGTACTGTCTGCTTACCACTGGCATTTATTTCCAGTGCTGTGTTTGGAGTTGTCCTCTGAAAGAAAAGAAAAGGGGTAGAGGTGGAGAGCAGCAGAGGCTTAGCAAAAGGAGCTGTGGGTGTTTTCTGCTTTTGCTGGAAAGCTTGGTGGCCTTGCTGGGGGGACTGGTGCCTCTCAGGGCTTGGTTGCAAGCTCCTGCGTTACACCGAGCTCAGCAGGTGATTTGAAGAACAGCAGAGAGCAGATCCACTTCACCAGTGGACTGTGAGCACAGGGCTGCAAAGGCTCAAAAGCTGTGAGTAAACTTGACCCTGAGAAGCAGAAAATGCCTGGGAATAGATGAAGATGCCTTGTGTGTTCCCACTGGAAAAACTAAATGAGTGGGGAGGGCCAGGATAATCTCTTTGGTGGCAGCTAGAAAATGAATGCAGACAAATGTGTGCTGCTGTGCTCTGCCTCTGGTGACTGATGGCATCATCAGGGTGGGTGCAGCACCCAGGACTCTACGAGGGTGAGGGAGGTTGTGCAGCACCCTGAGAGGAGAGCAGCCTGGGCATCACACCTGCAGCTGATCCCGTGGGATGCCCTGTGTGGGATGGGCTGAGCAGGACAGGCTGGGCCACCTGCTCACCTGCCCCACTGCTGCTCCTACATCAGCCTCTGCTCCCTCCCCTCTGGAGGGGGAGATACCCAGTGCTCTGTGAGCAGGCATTAGGAAGAAGAGAAGAGCCTTTCCATCCTGCCAGGCTGCAGTGGGTTTGTTTGCCCCGGTATCCTACACCTGCTTTGTCTGTGCTGCGTGGGAGGAATTTTATTTTTTGAGCTCTTGCTGTCACAGATTGTGACAATGCCACAGAGGTCTGTGCTTCCCACAGAAGGACTCAGCAGACAGTCGAAGGCTGGCAAGCTGACAGCACTTATTAGAGGTAACCTTCAGGAAATGCCACACACAGCCCTCGCTGAGCTTTCTGGCTCCAGGCGCATACAGTATTTACACCACGCTTCTTGAGTTTCCCTGAAGGCTCTCAGCCTGCAGCTGCCTTTCTGTGCTCTGCCACCTGCCCTGTGTCCTCATGCTCCAGTGCCTGGGGTGGGTTCTGGCTGCTGGGCTCCTTTGGCAGCAACCCACTGGGCTGGGGGGGCTGGTGACACCAGTTCTTCCTCTGTGTGTGACACAAAGGTCGTGTCCTTCGGCCTCCTAGAAGGTGCTTCTGATAATCTGGTTCTGGAGCCTGAGGTAAAGCCAGCGCCAAGTTTTCACACTTGTGTGTGCAGGGAATGAGCTGTTAAGAAGTGCAGCACTTGCACAGCAGCTCTTTGTTGAAATGCAAGGGAATTACATGGGATCAGCTCTTTTGACTAAGCAGGTGACTTGCTCAAGTGGCTGTGTGTGGAGTTAAAAGCCAAACCTTAAGCACTAAGGTTTGAAAATTTTTTCTCAGGTTGTCTCAATGGTGTTTTTTTCATCCTACATGGGGTGGGAGGAAGGAAATGTGATACTATCTGGTTCTAGTAAATGACAGTGCTGAACAGCACCTGAATACTTTGTAGTTCCAGAGCCTGGATTGGGTAGGTGTGGGGAGGCAGCGCTGTGCATCCCATTGGGACGTTTGCCCCAAAGGCAGGTCAAGTATTTTCTCTGCTTCCTGGCTGAGAGGTTGGGGAATGTATATCTGAAGGGTGGGATTACAGGATAAGCTCAAACCTCGCCTTGCTCTGCTGCCCCCAGAGTTGGTGGTTTAAGTATCTTCTGCAGACCAAAAAATTACTTTCTCCAGCAGCAGGCGGCTGGAGTTTGATCCACCCACTCTCATCCTGCTGGTCATAGCATGCACAAGTTAGCTTGATGCTCTGCTCCCTTCAGTGAAGGATCAGCTGTGATCCTTCATGAGTGGATCTGCTGTATGAGAAGCAGAAGACTGCTGTCCTCCTCGCTGTTACCCTGTTTGGGGAGATGTGAACACCCTGGCGCTTTGCCCTGGTGGAGTTGTCCTCTGGGATACTCCAAAGCCTGTTTTGGCACATGCACTTACAGAGATAAAAGTCTTCTCTCCTTGCTACCTTGTGAGAACTGTCAGAGGGGAACCCATGGAGTCGCATTAAAATCCCACTTTATTATTGTTAATTTCCCGTAGTACTTGGTCTTGGAGTGCCTGGTTGCTTGGACTTGCTCAGTGGGGAGGAGCAGGACAGACTGCCTCAAGCTGAGGTCCCTTGGCTGTGTCGGCTCTGAATCCTCTGCTCCTCTGGTGTGGATTTAATTTCCACGCTGCTGCAAATGCTTCCCCAGTGCCCAGCTATCAATTGAAGAGCAGTGGGGGGGTCTGCAGGGGGGGGTGGTGGTGATGGTGGGGAATGACTCGTGGTCTCCATGGAAACCTGCAGACGATAAATGGATCAATGTGCTGTTCTGCACCATCTGAAACTCAAGCAGCGCTGGCTAAATCTGGGGGCTGCCTTTGCCTGCCAGATCCTGCTGTGGGGTCATTAGTGTGAGACAGCTCAGCATGAGAACCTTCCCATCACTGCACCTCCAGGATCTTGCTGGGTTTGCCACAGAGGATGTGGGGTTTGTGCTGGAAACCCACACTTGGCTTACACTTGGGGATTTGGGTGTCTAGAGCTGCACCACTGCCCTGGGCTTAGGTGCTGTTATGGACAAGTGGCCAGGCATCCGAGTCCCTGGATTTGGAAAGGGTAAAGATAAATGGCTGGCTTCCCTTCCAGCACTTCTTAAAACCTCCAGCTCTTTCTGCACAAGCACAGGGAGATTAATGTTTTTCTTTCTGTGAGTTAAAGGCTTGGAATTCTGGGTTAGGTTTGTGTTGGGGTGGTAGGTAAGGACGGCTGCCTTTGTTCTCTCTTCTGCTTCTGTTGCCATGGGTAAACAGAAAATCTGTCTCCTGAGTTGCTGCTCCAGTGCTTCCAGTGACTGCATTTACCTACAAAAGAACATACTGATCTTCCCCCACTAGATTTCATAAAAACTTAACCTTGGTCTGAAGTTTCCAATCCTCTGCTTTTTAAACAAGAGTCTTTCCAGTGCTGAGGTCTTCTGTGTGCTGTGGAGTCATCCCTAGCTTAGGTTCAACCAGAGACTCCCCAGTTCTCAGCCAGGACCTGGGACTGGTGTGACTGGAGCCAGTGGAAGGCAGTGGCTGTGTGAAGGGATAATCCCAGGTGTCTCCAGTGCTTTGAGTGCTGCAAATATAAGAGGCCACCTTCTTTTGGTGTTGGAGGTTGGCTGTGGTGATGAGGATCTGTGCAGACGAGCTCAGGATCTGAGGCGCTGCCTGGCCTCGGCTGCTCTTGCATCTGGGGGCATCAAGGCCTTTCCCTTGCAACAGGAGGAAAACTGTTGCCTTCCATTTTACAAAGGGGCCTGGAGAGATGAGTTGCCAGAGGCTGCACCTGAGGCTTGTGATGAAGCTGGAAGCACCTCACAGAACTCTTGAAGCTTGAGTTTTCTGAGATAAATTCTGGTATCTGTAGTGCTCTTCACACCTTGATTTCCAAATGCCTTTGAGGATGATTGGAGAAACTTTTGATTCCTTGGCCAGTCTATTTGGGCAGGGATGTGGGTGCATTTCACTTCTAATTCATGGTGTTATGTTTGTAATTTTGTTAATGCAGACAGGGAGACCTGCTGTCTGCAGTGGGGTGGAAAATTCCCAAAGTATGCTCTGAAACCACCTTCTGTTGTGGTTCTGTCTGTCCGGCTCTGCCTGCAGCCCCTGGCATATCCTGCAAGCTGTTAACAGGGCAGTGGCCTGTCCACATCCAGAGTCCCCTTTTGGATATCACTGTTGCTGTTTATAAAGGCTCAGTTGTGGGACAGTCTGGCCAAATGATCTGAGCTCGTAATTCTGTGCAGTGAGGCGCTGAAACGTCCAAGAAATCTGCCATCTCTGTTGCCTTGTGAATAATTTATGGATCTCTTGACTCTGAGCTCATAAAAATCGATAACTCTTCGTGGATTTTTTTTCTTTTTCCAGCAGCAGCTTGGTTAAACTCTCCCATTCTTTTGAGTTGCTGATGTTGAAGGGCTGTGGCTTGTTCGCTTACCCTGAGCCGTGTTTTCTTTTTCGCAGCAAAATTGATCCAGGCTTTTCCACAGAGCTGTCTGTCGCTGTTCTTCACCTGGATGTTTGGCTCAGGTTACTGCAGGAGACAACCTCCCTTGCACCTTTTCCATGGGCTATTGCAAGTGTTTGGGCTGCTAAAACTCCTGCTCTGGGGCAAAGCTGCAGAGCTTGGAGAGGTCGGAGTGTTTGAGCTTTGTGGCACTGGCTAAGCAGAGGTTTCAGCAGCTGCTGGGAGTAGCTGGCAGCACCAGGCCAATTCCTGCCAGCAGAACTTGTAGCTCCCCCAGCCCAGTAATTTGGATATGGCTATGGTAATTTATTCCTCTAATTTCTGGGCCTGTCTCTGAACACTGAAGCCCTGTGATGATCTTTGCTCCCTGTCAGGCTTGGAAACGAAGCTTGAAGTGTACCAGTAACAGCTGTGCCCTCTGTGTTGGGTTATTATCCTTTCAGAATTTAATAACGTGACACCCCTTTTTACTGGATAGCTTGTCCTTCCCTCTAGGAACAGATCGATAACAGACCTTGTATCTGCTATTTGGATGTAATTGCTAGTGTCAGCTGATGTCTGGTGCTGTTTCTCCAAACAGGCCTGGAAAGCTCGATAGGCTGTGGGGAGTGAGGATTGCTTTTCCGGACTGGTGTTGCACCACATCCAAGAAATCTGAAATGAAGAGATGGTTTTGCAGAGAAGTTTCCCTTCCCTTCTGAGTGTATTTGGTGATACGTGGGGAGGGGGACAGAAGTGGAGCTTCCAAAGGCAGAGGTGGATAACTGTGTCTGACCCACAGTGTTGCATTAGGAGGACCTCAAGGAAATTAAAGCTGAGTGCTGAGCAGTGCTCTTGGTCTGCAGAGCATACAGATTTCATAGGTTAGCTGTAGGTGATGGAGGAAGAGTTTGGCTTTGAGGGGGGAGAAGGCCAAGAGGGTTTTCCATTGCAAACAGTTTATTCTTGCTGAGTCTTTAGGGTAATTGCTGTACTTTGATGCATCTGATCCATGGGTTGCCTGGGGAAGAAGGAGGAAATGATTCAAGTGCAGTGCAGGGGGTATAGTCAATAGGGGAGGTTTACTCCAAGGCTGCCCACCCCCTGCCTGCTCCTCCCTCTTCCTGGTTCCAGTTTTCTCCCTGGTTGCAGGGAGTCTTTGCTGGGGTGACTGATGGCATTCTTAGCTGTTGGGAAGGAGAGAGGGTGAGTTGTGGGTAATCTGAGGGCTATTTTTCAAGGGAGGAGTACTTTTTTTAAATGAGTGGGTTTGAGGTAAGGATTATGTGCATGGAAATGTATAGAGGAATATAGTAACTGTAAAAAAGTCTGCAGTATCTAGAACTAAAAAAAGACTTTATAAATACTTCCTAGCCATGGGGTTGGCCTGTGTAATCCTACAAGGAAAGAGAAGCTGGGTGATTGATGGTTGGCTCCATCCTGCTTTATCCCTAGACACAGAGCACTGTATTAAATATGGTTGCCTCTTGGTATCCCACACGTAACAAGAGGCATAATATTAAGTTACGGCCTGTGGAGCTGTCTGGGGGAGGTCCATGGGATGGCATTCCTGCCTCATTTCAGTCTGTGACAAAACTCCCATAGATGGAGTCAAGGCCAGGCTCTTGCTCTGTGTATTTGTTTAATCACCCTGTCTCCAGAGAACGCAGAACTGCTGGGAATTGCAAAACCATTTCATTAAGAATCCTTGATGCCCATTTTACTGGCTGAAAGCTGTGTGCCTGCATGGGCATATTTTTTGTTTATTTATAACACCTGCATTTACAGCGCCGCGCAAATCATCTGGAGAATGAGATGAGCACTTAAACCCCCGGGGGGGGGAAGTATTTGGAAATATAAAACCTGCCCTGTGCAGCTGCATGAGCTGACCAGAGCTGTGACCTGCAGTTGGCCTGTGCTATGTAGTGCACTTCCCTCTCCTTTTTTTTTTTAATTGTCATTATTATTTCTATTTTTGTACCCAACTAAACTGAGGGGTGGAGGGGCGGGAGAGCGGAACGAGATAGACGGGTATAATGGGGCTGAATCCTGCCCAGCTGTTTTCTCAGCAGCCATCTCCCTTACAATCCCAAGGAAATAAATGCTCCTCTTGAGGGTCCTGTTGGTTAATGATGATTTGAAGAGTGCACACAAACATCTCTGCAGATGCAGCCTGCCTGTGAGATTCCGGTCATGCAGCGAGCCCTGGGACCCCGCTCCTCTCGCATTCAGTGCGATGATAAATCATTCATAGCCTCAGCAAATGCAATTCTCTTCCTCACTCTGCACATAAACAGTCCAGGACCCTGAAGAAAGCCTGTGTTTGTAGTCCTTGGAGGATGAGGCAAGTGCTGTGACAGCTGGGAGGATCTGAAATTAAAGTTATGGGAAAGGCTCTGAGTGCATGAGTGTAAAAGCAATTTGGTATGGGTGGGTGTTTTGTTTTGTAGCTGTTCGAGGGTGATGAAGGGAGAACAGGGATGTGCTTGTGTCCTGATGAATCAAAAGTATTGCTGTGCTTATACCCCTTGTTTTGTAGGGATCTGATTGCAAACATTGTGATGCATTGTATGTGGTTCTGGTGTTCCAGATAAGGGGAGAGGTAAAGAGGTGCTGGAGTGGAGAAGTGGAGGACTTCTTATTGTAGTTGAGCAAAATGCACCTTGGTGAAGGTCTCTGGGTTTTGTTTGTTTGTTCCAGCCTGAAGTGTGCAGCAAGTTGGCTGGGTGGGGGGTGAGCCTGCAGTCAGCTCCAGCTTGGAGAAGCAGCCTTGTGTAAGAGCCCAGGCAGGGAGGAGTGGCAGCTGTGTCCACATGAGCTCCTTGTGCTGAAGCTGGTGCGGATAAGGAGGGCGTCAGGGAGGAACGTGACCCTGTGTGGACACCAGAATCTCAGCGTGTCTTGCTTCAGGTCTGGATTGAACAGCCCGGCTCTTCCCCGAGCTCAGCTCCTGGCCAGTGTGGCCCTGGTCCTGTTAACATCCATGCTTGCTTCCCCCTTTACAGGCAGTGTGTGAGTTTGTTGGTATTTCAGCCCTAATCCCCTGGAAACCTCAGCAGGAGGAATGCCCTTGGCCATTAACAGCTGGCAGCTCTGGCCAGAGTGTGGAGAGGAGGGTCACTGGCTTGGATAGCTCCATCTCTTGCTGTTCCAAGCAGAGATCCAGCCCTTAAACTTCACTGCTGTCTAATTTGGGTTTCTGGTAATGAGTTGCACGGCGAGCTGCTGCAGGGAAAGGGAAAAACACGCACGCACCTACACGTGCTCTGGAAATCTGTCAGAATTGGGCTTGCTGAGAAGCTCAAGCCCAAGCATGACCTACTTTGAGACTGTTATAATCTGCAGGGGAATGCCCTCTGGATTAGATCAGCGTGATCCTATCAGTTTGTGCTGCAGGCTGGAGGAAACACTTTGACAAAGTTGCTTATTTTCCCTTTTTGTGTAGGAAGTTTGTTTTCTTTTTTTTTCCCCCTTTTCGCACTGAGACTTGAGACCAGCAGAGGTGTGTTTGACAAGTACAACAGCCTTGGGCTCTGCTTCTCCATTATGGGTTGAGGGCTGAGCACCTTCTTTCTAGAAGGCTTCTTTCTGTACCGTGGAGCAGCAAAGTCCCCCCTTGTTTGTGTCTCAACAAAGTTGTCTGACAGTGGCTCTGGTCCTGGCCGTGGAAAGATGGTGCAGCTGATCCTTCCAGTGCCATTTTAATATTCAGCTGTTTCAATCTGTTTGTTTGGGTTTGTTCTTTTTGTCTGATGTGCTGTACTGAGAGATGCTTTAATAAAATGTGAGAAATTTTCCAACCCTTGTCTTTCCTCTCGTCACCAGGCATTGTTTATGAAAGAGCTTGGAATCTTTCTTTATTTTTTTCCCAACTAAAAAATTGCTTCCAGAGCTCAGCAAGGATCTGCATATCCACAGCAAGAAGGAAATAAACAGGGAGGCTGCATTTAATTTCAGTGTCTGCCAGAAGTGGGAAGCCAGCACTTGCCAAGGAAAGATTTTTTGGAACAGAGGTGTACCACACTTTATTTTCCAGGAGACTTTCTGAAAATAAAGAAGCTGGAATGGAAATAAAGCTTGCTGTGATGAAGAGAAATCGCTGCCCCGTTGGCTGGGAGTTTGGCCTTTGATTGCAGAGGTAGCTTTGCCTCGGGTGACTCTGGAGGGCTTTCAAAGAGGCTGTTCTCCCATCTGCAGTACCTGGCACAGCAAGAGGAATGAGGAGTTGAGGGGTGTTTGGTCCACTGGTGTGAATTGTTCTGCCAGACTTCAAAGAGAAGTGGAAATACCTAATCTGTCGCTTTCAAAGGGAGGAATAAAATATTCTGATAGATTCTAAATGGAATCACATCAGCGGTGCCTCTTCCACCTTTGCCTTTGAGCTGCTCACTGATCTTTCTCATTGGGGTAATGCAGTGAGGAGGATACAGTATTCCCTTGAGGGGAGCAGCTTGTGAACATTACTGTTCAGTCAGCCTGAAAAGCTCTATTACAGACAGATTTAGATCCGTCTTTGTGTGCTGAGAGGCACAGCCTGGCTTCCGGGAGCAGGCTTTGTCTGGAGGACAGGTGCACATTTGGCTGAATTATATTTACCCTTTTTATCTGCTGCCTGCACCACTTTCACCTGCCATTTTGGGGAGGGGGCTGCTCAGAGGGGCAGAGAGGCTGCGGTTATCGGGTCTGTGGGGCCCCTCCAGTGAGGCTTCTTTGCTGCAGGACTGCAGCATCTCTTGCTCTGGCCCATCTGGTTTTGGCAGCTCTCCAGACACCTAATGAGTTGTCCTCTGTGAGACCGGGAAGGTGAGGGTAGAAACAGATTTGCAAACAATCCAACCGGTATTGATTTTCTTCATTTCCCACATATCCTGCCAGGTTTCTGTGCAGCAGCCTGGCAGCTGGGAGCTGTGCTCGTTGCCAGCAGGACTGGAGCGAGCTCACAGAGTCTGTGGGGTGATGTGGGGGCTGCCTTGCCATGGCCATGGGGTTTCCCTGTGAACGTGGTCAAGCTCAGCTGGTTGTCACATACAAAATTGGGTGATACTCCTGGCATTGGCTGCTTCTTTTGCTGTCTTATGTATTTCCACATATTTATGTATGCCTTAGTACTTGAATTTCAATCCTGAGAGCCTGGTCTTGCAGTGAAAGGCACTTTTTCTGCACATGGAAAAAGTCCCGGAAGGTCTGTGTGTGTTACTGAGAGCTGCTGAAGACAAGCGGGGGAGATTAAAGTCAGGTGGATAAACCATCAACCTCGTTAAATCTGCTGTGAGAGTGTCTTCAAGGTTTTGTCTGTGTTTCCAGAGTTCTGTAATAGCTTGCATTGAGCTTGAGGAGATGTCATGTAGGAGTTTTTTGGATCAATATGAATATGGAAAAGGGAGAGGCTTTCCTGAAAGCACAGTACAGACTGTTCTCTGTGTCTTGCAGCCACACTGGCGCATTTGAGAACATACCTTTTATCTCCGTCGTCGTGCTCTTTGTGTCCATCCCTTGAGGAGTTTCAGCAGGACAGATGGGATTGTTCAGCCTTCACAGCTCTTCCATGCTTCCCTGTAGTGGGCCTGTCTCTGATGCTCTTTGAGTATTGAGCCTCCCACGCGTCCTGGAAAGACCACAGGCTTCCCTGTCTTGCTCTGCAGAAGCAGCACAGCTGGAAACAGCAGAATAAGTGCCAGCTGCTCACTGACGTGCTGTGGGATTGGGCTGCATCAGGGAATTTTAAGAGAAGCAGGCTGTAAAGCTCTAGTACTGTAAACTGAGGGGGAGGCATTCCTTGGATAGCCGCAGAAATCCATTGCAGGGTGGTTTTGGTGCCCTGGCTGCTGTAAGAGGAGCAGGACTGTTGCCCTTCATGCGTCCAAGCTGTGTGTCTCATCTCAGCAGGAGGGAGTACACATGGTGGTGTGCCTGGGGTCACAGCCTCTCCCATGGCCCCACTTCTGGATCACGTCCACTGGGGTGGGAGAGTGCCTTGGAGGCAGCTGCACAGCTGCAGCAGAGCAGCCCTGGCCACAGCAGCAGAAGCAGCTCACGAAGAGGTCCCAGCTCTGGCACGTTGCTGTCTCAAAGCATGACAGGGTCAGCTCCGGGGAGCAGTTTGCCAGAGCTGGCTTAGCGCGGCCACAGCTGTCGGTTCGGGTGCCAGGGAAGATGATGCAGAACGGGGAGGGAGGAAGGAAAAGTTCCCTTTGAGAAGTGGCAGGGACAGCAGGAGGGCAGCGAGGGTGAGGCCTATTGATCACACGCTCAGCTCAGTTTCTTTTGTGCCTGTCTTCGAAGGCACAACTGTGTGCACAAAGAAACCCTGTGCAGTGGTCTGAGGAGGGTGCTGGTGCAGCCTCTGGGAACTGAAGCTGCAGAGTCTGATCTGTTTGGGCTTTAACCAAACTTTGCCAGCAATCCTGACTTCCTAAAGACAGCAGGATCTCCTTGGTGAGACAGGCTTCCTGGAAGAGTTTTGCTCTTGGGATGGGGTCTGAGCTCTCTGGTGAAGGCAGCTAGCGTGTGGGCTTACTGAGCAGCTCTGAAATGTTGAGGATGTCTTTGTGCGTCACTGTAGGAATCCATAAAAGTCCTATTCATGCAGTTGGCATTATAAAGTTTAAAGAACCATTTATGCAGGGAGCTAGTCTTGCCCCTAGAAAGAGATAGCTGGCTCAGCAGCTGCGTGCTGCTCAGTTGTCACCACATGGTCTAGGATTTATTCTGCTTGTAAAACGCTGCATTTAAAGAATGCTTCCCCCAAAGCCACTTGTGCCACATTCTTTGTATCTGAGTATATTCCCTTATCTTTCAGCTCCCTACTTTCCAAGTACAATACAGATTAGCTGTGGAAAACGTCCAGTCCCTCTGGAGGTGGGCAGTGGTGACTGTGAGCCATCTTCTGAATTGGGAAGCTGAAAAGAAGCATCAAAATGGTTCACCTCTTTGGAAACTGGGAGACCTGTGGCATCTTCCTAATCCATGTTGACGTGCCTGCTTGCCTGTTTCAGTGTCTTGGGGTGCCTATTCCTGCATCAAAGGCCCTTCAGTGTGAGGATAGTTTTGCTCCTCAAAATTACACCTTCCCTAGGTCTGGCAGGGAGTGCTGTGTTCTCTTGTACTTGAGCCAGAAGGTGAGACCTGCAGGGTTCAGCATTTGCAGGGCCTGTCTGTCATCCAGGAACTGTGCAGAAGACAGATCTTGCAGCAGTGCCCTCCTCGTGTTGTTCTGTGGCTGCTCATTTGTGTGTGAGAAGCTGAGGGCAGCCTGGTCCTGGGAAATGCCCCCTTTTTAGGAAGGAGTGAAGAGCCAACATGAACAGGAGAAACAAGTTGTTACCACCAGAGAGCTTGGTAGCTGTCCTTGAATAGGTTCTTTGGCTGGAAAACCTGAGTGCTCCTGGGCGTGGGCTGTCTGGAGAAGGACAGTTCTGGGTGGATGTAATGAGCGTGACCAGCCGATGGGAGCAGATTGCCTTTCACTCTGTGCACCTCATGCTAAAAATACCGGGGTGTCATGGGAAGGGAATGGTGTAGGTTGGAAAGCCTGTGTGTGGGCAGAGGTATGGTAGCAGCCTGTTCCTTGGGAAGCTCTGAGGGAGCTCGGCACCATTGGAGTGAGGACCCAGCACAGGGAGAGCCGGGCAGTGCAGCCTCTCACAAGGGGCATGGCCTCCTGTAGGAGAATGGATGTTCCTCGTGGTGTTGGAGAGTGAAACATGGTGGGTGGTGCAGCTCCTTTCCCAGGGTTCTTAAAAATCTGGCTGTGTCCTCCGCGTGTCACTGACCGAGTAACACACTTGTTTTGTTGATTTGGAGTGAGAAAACATAGCTGGAGTGGGAGTGCACATGGCAGATGCTTGTGTTCTTTCAGAAAGCCTGGGGGTAGTAAAGACCTAATTAGCATTCTTGTGAAGGCAAGTCATAGGGAGACTCCAAGATTTAGGTTTGCAAGGAGGGAATTGGCATCAGTGAAAACAACAGATTGCTGAAAATGTGCAAGCAAAGTACTTGATGCTCTGGTGGAGGAGAGAAGGCGGCGTGGCAGGGGCGGTGGGAACAGTCAGGTACGTGGTACAAGGGCACAGACTTGGAATGGTGGCCCGAGTCAGTGTCCTGTGTTAGTGCCTTGTACTTTCTGTTGAACCCCACTGTGATGGTGCTGAGGTGGGAAGACCTGTCTCAGGATTTTAACTTGCTGAGGAAGGGTGAGCCATACAGTGCCACAGGGTCACCAGGTGCCCAAGTACCAGACTGTTGCCTGTCAGGAGTTAAGTGGCAGATTGCTTTGTCTCTGCAGTCCCATTTCATTTGTTGTTTTGGAAGGTTTTCTTTGGAGATGATCCAGGAATAAAATCCTTGTGTGAGGCCAGTGATTTCCAGAAGTTTGTGATAGTTTCTCCCTGTACCCTTTTGTCTCTGAAGGAGAACTGTACATGTGCTTATGTTGGCTGGGAGTGATGCTCTTGGAGAAAGCAAATTGATGTTTAAGACGTTGAACCTCCGGTGTAGAGCTAATCACCATATTTCTGCATTTGCAGTATGTTTTCTGGCTTTCATTTATCATGGTGAAGTTTAGTTGAGCACAGCTCTCTTGCTGGTCTTCCAGTCCTCTGCCTGAGGCACATATGCTTCCATTAATTTTCTGCTATTATCCACTCGGGTGTCCTGTGTGATCCAACATGCTTAATTTCATTCTACTGAGCACCAGCTCTTCCGATCTGAAAGTTAGCAGTGTGATTTGCAAGCATCATAAGGAAATGAATCTTTCTTTTCTGGAGATAACTGCTTCCTGAATTTCTGTTCTATTTGTAATGCACTAATAACCTCCCTCCACCAAATCCTGCTCAACTGTTTGTGTCCCCTGGGTTTCTGTTGGACTGGAGTGTTCCTTGTTGTGTTATGTTGCATACAGAGCCTGCTGAGGACCCTTTGTGCTTGGTGCTGTTCCAGGTCAAAGCTGCTCAGTGTACTGGACATGTTACAGGCTCTTCAAGGAATGGTGTCATGAAGAGCTGCAGCAGCAAATAGTTGAAGACATGGGTGTCAGAGGCCTTTGGAAAAGGGAAAATTACGGTGTTTCCATAGGCTGGGCCCATGAATCCGGGGAACGTGGACATGGTGATGAGTGTGGTGTAAAGCTCTGATGTGGAACAGAGATGGTGGTATAAAAGCTGATTTTAAGCAGGCTGAGTTTCAGAGCTGGCCAGCCCACAAAGCCACGGGCAGAGTCTCTCTGGGAGTAGGTAGGCAGACAGAGCAGTGAGAAGTCTGTGCCGTGGATTTACAGCTCCTTGATGTTTTTAAAGCACGGCTTCAAAGATGCAGTGCTTTGGGTGTCTTTGTTCCTGGGTAAAAGGGCTGGCACCCTGAGGTCCTCTGCAAAATCCCTGTCATCTGCTCTGGTCCTCAGGATAAAACTGTGTGCGGAAGTGTCTCTGCTTCTGATGCATCACTTCTGCAGGGCTGAAGTTGTTCAGAGCCTGGATTTCTGAGCTGGAAATGCCTGATGATCAGGCCCTAGAGCTGGACAAAAAATGCAGGAAACTTGTGGACTGAGCAAATACCTCTCATAGCAGACTGTTTGCACAGAGAAGTGAAGTTTAGAAGCAAAAGCAAACACGCACTGGCTAACGGAGAGCGCGAGGCAAGGGAAGAACACAGAGACACATTTCTCTGTCTGCAGGTTCATTTCTTACTTGGTTGCTCAAGGATTTAACGCTGATGATCCAGAACTTGACAAGGCAATGTTTTGGAATATACTTGTTAAACCCCTCAGCCAGCACAAGGCATTTCAAGCCAAACAGTTTATGAGACCTTCTGCCTGTGCAGACACTTGTGGACTTGTGTGACCTGGGGGGGCTTTGCTTCCCTTGGGGGATGGGATGGTGGGCGGGGAGGTGCCTGTGTTTGCACATCTCCTTGGGAGCAGGAGAGAAGCGTGCCTGAGCTCTTGCCCTTTGGGCTCAGATAGTTGTGTATGAGATGAATCTAATAAAGCTGCTAACATAGTTGAGTTCTCCTCCCTAAGGGGGATTCTCAGTGTCCCAGAATCAGGTATGAGTGAGCACAGATGCCTGTGGAGGAAGGAAGAGCAGTGAGATTTTCTTTTACAACTCCCTTTATAGTGCCCATGTGTTTGAGATGCTTATATGGATTCTCTCTTGGTGGTGCCAACCAGCAGAACAACAGGCAGAAAGAGATGCATGGAAGTTCCACCTAAACACAAGGAAGAACTTCTCTCCTGTGTTCACTGGAGGTATTCAAGAACTGTCTTGGGTGCAGTGCTGTCCATGTGCTTCAGAATCGCCCTGCTTGAACAGGGAGGTTGGACCAGATATGGTCCCTTCCAGCTTGACCAGTTCTGTGATTCATAGACCATGGGGGTCTGCAAGGCAGCAGGAGGTGTAGGGATGTGCAACGATGGACCAGAATATTTAATTAGCTAATGCTGTTCTGTAATTTAATTTAAAGTGTCTTAGAATATCTAGGCAGAAGGAGAAGTGTCTTTGCCTTCCCTCAAGCCTACTGCTGATAATTTGCATTTGTTCTGTAAAGGCTTGTTTCTATCAGGTTTTCAGGAAAGTCTGTTTCCTTTTAAATAGAAAAAAGATAAGGCAAGACACTTGAGTCCTTTGTGGGTAGAGCCTATAATCCTCCACATGAGGGAAGTTCTGTTTGAGGCTTTGTCTAGCATTTCAGTGGTACAGTATGTTGCTGACTATTCTCAGCCTGCTTTGCATAGGTAATTAATTTGTCCCCTGCAGTAATTTCTCTGTAGTGATAATGCGGTAAATGCCAAACTTAGGTGGTTATGTGTGAGTACATGTAAAAGAGCTAGTCATGGTGCAGATGACTGAGATGATGAGATGGGTGTGTAGAACAAATCGTGCACTGAGCATTAGCAACAGACTGCGCTGTTTTCACCAAGTAATGCAAATAGTTCAGGCTCTGAACAATTCACAATCTGAGCCCTGATAAGAGTGAGTACAAAGAGTGCAGGGCACACCTGGAAAATCTTTTTTTGTGGGTGTTTTTCATTTAGCCCTTGCACTGGCAAATCTTTTTTTGCTGTTCTTTTTTTTTTTTTTTTTTAACAGATAGAGAAATTGAGGTTTGGAGACCTTAAGTGACATGTTCCAGGAAGATGTTATCAGAGCTGAGATTAGCCGTGGGGTGTTTTGTGGCTTTCCATCTTGTGCTGCTGAACATCCGTGCAGAGAGAGCTTAGGTCAGACACCCTGAGACATGCCAGCTCTGCGTCCCCTTGGGCTGGATGGCAGAGTGCACAAATCCAGCTTTGCCTTTTTCCTTCAAGGGGCACAAGGGGCTGGTTGGCAGCGAAGAGAGCAGAGCTGAAGATGCATAAAGAGGAGGCCCTGTATGCAAAGGGCACTGCATATAATTGGGCTGAGCTGTGTGTCAGCTGTTTCCTGCTGTGTGGCATTTGATCTGCAGCAGAGATCAAGTCCTGGTGACGTCGTCCATTGAAGCTCGTGCTGTTGCTGTTTCAAGGGAAGCCGGTATTACTTATTCATGTGGTTTTCAGAAGTTGTCCCGCAAGAATATGTTTGAGGGTCATCTTGTTTTTGTTTTTCCTTCTTCAAATGCTTTCCATCGCTTAGACGTCCTCCTTGTCAGTCATCTCTTCAGAAGCAAACGTTTCTGGCATTCTTGGTAGTTTCTGTTTAAGAAGAAGTTGAAAATCAGCAAAGGCTTCTGTTGTGCGTGCATTTATTTCTTCGCGTGCAGGGTCTTTCAGTGCTCAATTCTAAACGGTTGAATTATTAAACTTGAAAAGCATCTGCTCTTTAGAAAGCATTCACATGTCTTGTAAACATGATGGATAACAAGGCAGAGCCTAATGCAACTGACAGAGCTTTGTTCATGTTTCGAATATGGGTTTATGTGAACTGTTATTTTAAAGTTCTGGGGTTTGTGATTTAGGGCTGGGGTAGCTGGTGGCTGATCTTCTGAAGTCAGCTCCCTTCTTTTGCAGGACCGAGTGTGCTGTGTGGAGCTGGCTTTTCCTGGACCAATGTGGTTGGCAGCCCAGGGATGGCTCATGGGTGTGAGTGAAAGGCTGGTGCAGGCTCATCCTTTGAAAGGTCAAAGCTCCCCAGCCCAGGTGCTTTTTTGGATGTCACACTCTTCCCTAAAGAACAGCAGCCACCCATGACCCTCAGGGAGGCTTTGGGCTGGAAGTGAGCTGATGTTAACCCATGCCTGTGCAGTCAGAAGCGTTGCTGTGGCAGGGCTGTTAGCACTTAACACTGTGGTTTAGGCTGCCCTGTCTCTCTGCAGAGCTGAGCTGACTGGCACAGTGGCACAGGGAGGTGTGTGATGCAGTTTGCTGTGCACCAGGGGCTCAGGGATTACCCCCCTGCTGCAGGGAGGGCTCTGCCTGTGGCACACAGCACACGTGTCCTGCCCTGCAGCAGTGACCTGGGACAGGTTCTCAGTGGCTGCTCGTGTGGCTCTGCCTGGGAGGAGCTCAGGGGCTGAAGTGCAGTGAGGTCCCTGCTGTGTGCTGGGGGAGGAAGGATTGTGCCCACTGATCTGCTCGAGGTGTTTCTGGAACTGTAAATATCTGGGTGAATTGGGTTTGCTCACATTGTCCTTATCTCTGGACTGACTTGAGACCCTTTTGTGGCAGGGAGACAGGAGGGACTGATGGATTTGCACTGAGCTGTTCCCAGCTCCAGGGCTGGCTTTCCTGTATGCTTCTTCCTCAGTGCCTCTGGAGCTCATTTTTTAAGCTTATGGATGTGCAGAGTAATCAGTTCTGTCAGCAGCTGCCTAGGCAGCACAGGAGTCCTACCTACAGTGTCTGAATCTCTTCTCCGAGAGTGTTTCTCCCCACTCCTGCTGCCCCACCCCACTGTGAATAACCAGTGCAGAACTGATAGTGGTTGGGAGGCCAAACTGGACTTGAAAACTTTCCCACATGAAACACGCTGGCAGTGCCAGCAGAGATGAGGGCGAGAGGAGACGGCTCTGCTGTGCCAAAGGGCTCTTTCATCTCTTTTCAGCTCTCCCTGTGAGGGGTCCTGGCTCACAGCACATAGATGCCTTGTGCAGATGTCTTGGCTGGGAAAGAAGTGGCCCCTTTTCCCTCCCAAGCAGAGCAGAGATATAAGAAAGCTATTGATCTGCCTGTAGCCAAAGTGATCTGAGCCAGGCTCTGCAGTGCTTTATTGAGCTGGGTTAAGGCTTTGTTACTTACTGGAGTTAAAACAGAGCAACAACAGCAACAAAAAAGAAGTAAAGAAATAAAAGCTGAAAGGCGGGGGTTTTCTTTGTTGGTAAACAGATGCTGGGTGTTGTTTACCTGCTGGTTATTTCCCAAGGAAATGAGAGGAAGGAGCAGACTCTGGACAAAGGCTGTGCTTTCTCATCCTGCTCTGGAGGGAAGCAGCCAGCCATGGGCTCTGCCGGGCTCGGGGTTGTGGCAGTGGGCAGCCAGAGCTGTCTCATGGCCTGGGGTGGCACATGTGCAGCCAGGCCGTGGCAGGAGTCCAGTTGTTAATGGGCAGGTGCTTCTCCTGCTGGTGGGAATCACAGTGGCCTTGTTAGCAGTGCTGAGAAAGATGCCAAGGAGTGGCTGGGATGGGAAGCTGATCTCCATTGTGGCCCTTCCTGTCGGTCTCTTGCTTCTCAGTGGTGTGCAGGAGATCTGCCTGGCCAGGATTCACAGCTCTATTTCACTTCTGCTGGAGAAAAAACAGAACAAGTGGTCTCTGGGGTTCTTAATCCAGTCTTTTTCCTGAGCACTAAATTCAGCCTTGAAGTCTTTCCCCTCTGGTAAGCAAGTATTTTTGAGGAAAAACAGATTTTGGAAACAATGTAATTTATTTCCTTGGTATTCTCCTGGAAAAGTCATCAGTCTTGGCTTTGCCTTCCCTTCGCTGCTGTTGAGAAATGATTGTGCCACGCTGCTGGCAGTGCCTGTGTCAGCCTGGGCAGGTGCTGTGAGGTACCAACATGGATGGAGAGCACTCTGCATCACGTTCAGTGTCAGGAGGTTGGCCAGAGGACTGCAGCAGCCAGCTGTGCAAATGGGAAGAACTGGAATTGACACTGACTGTGTTAAAATTTAACTGTAATTGTAATTTAGTCTCAGTTGTGTGGTGGGGTGTGAGCTTTGGGTCCTGCTTCTTTGGTCTTGCAGGCTCGAGGCTCTGCTTGGTGCACGTGGTGCAGCTGGTTTTGCTTTATTCCATGGAGCCAAGAGATCAGCCAGGAGCAGTGCCTACTGCTTGTCTGAACTGCCCTGCCAAACTCACGTTGTCCTGTTCCATTTTGAGGAAATAGGATTGGTTTGATGGTACCCTGTGAACTTCAGCTGAAACGTTCCCTGCTTGGTGCCTGTGTAGTAGTTGGTGTCACCTCCTCCTCACTTTGCTCATGTGCAATGGAAGGAATGCTCCTTACACTTGGGAGGGGAAAGGGCCTTTTCTGGGTGCTTTCAGCTGCTAGAGAGCTGTAGTGATCTTTAATCCTAAGGTGCAAATTGCCATTGCAGCATTTTCCAGGGGAAAAGCAGCCTTGAGAGGAAATGGAGCTATAAATGAGCCTGGCTGGGCTCCTGGCTGAGTGTTTTGAATCCGTTTGTGCTCTCCCTTTTGGCTCCAGGCCAGGCTTTCAAAGGCAGCTTGGCAGAGCTGTGTTTCGTGCTCAGGTACCCCCTAACCCTGGCCTGCTGATGTTCTGATAAGCAAGTGTGTGCACGCTGTGCTGGGGCTGATCACGTGCCCTTTGCCAGTGCTGTGCTTTGAAGGCTGCAAGAGCGTGCTGGCATCATGCAGTTCACCCACAGACTTTGAGAACCTAACCTTGTAATTTTAGCAGCTGGTTCAGCGCTGCCTCTGAGCAGATAGGCTGGTTAAAACAAATAAATAAATATACAGGCCTGTTTCCTGTGCCTGTCAATATTGGAATAATTTTAAATGGTGTGTTTTCTCCTGGTCACTGACCTATAGTTTATTCCATTATCGACTGCTGGGTTACTGGCTCTTTGTATTCTGTGGTTAAGTGAACTGTAAGGCTGAAATCACTTGGCTGCGATGGTGTTGCTGGGCAGGAACTCAGCTCTGGCTGACTCAGATTGAGGTGAAAGTGTACCCTCTGGCAACTCAAATACTCATTTATCTCCACCTCCCCCCCCAGTAAACGGGTTAAACAACATAGTGGAGTATTGATCCAGCTTTCATCTGGCGGCCCTAGGCTGCAGCAGTTACCTTTGTGCCACATTCCTGCTGCTTTCCCAACAATGCTGTACATTTTCTCCGGAGCTCCTGCCCTCCCCTTGGTGACCTTCTCTTGGTTTGGCTGCCATGGGCTTTGCTGCGGGCCGCCTCCACCGCTGCGAAGCGCGTACGGCCCCAGCGTGGGCAGAGCTTGGCAGCCTCTCTTGGGAAAGGCGTGCTCGGCTTGGTGCGATGCTGTGAACACTCTGAAAGTGCAGTTTTGTGGCTTGATAATGTGCTTTTGTTCCTCAGGCTCTGCTCTAGGAGCTGCTGGCCTTAGGTAGGGTCCTGGAATGACCACGCTGTTCTTTCTGGGTGTTCCTGGTAGACTGAGGGCTGGTTGGAGACTGTGCACCTCCTGTCTTTGTCGGTGCCACAGTTTCTGGTAGATGTTCAGTGGCTGCTGCCACATGTTGTCCTGGTCTTACAGCAGTCATGGACCTTTACCAGTGCAGTGGCTTGTTTAAAACTCTGATTAAGACCTCTGGAGCGGCCAGCACTGCTGCTCTTGGCAAGTCACTTCCTTCTGAGAAATGCCTGAAGCTTCTGACTGTTGCTACATCCAAGTTGTCGGTGGGTGATTTGAGTACAGCCTGATCTGAGCCCCCAGACTGTCGTTTGTGCTGCTTGTGTTGTGTAAAGGCTCTGCAAACTTGGGTGCAGGCTGTGCTAACACCCTGTAAACCATCATCCCTTTCTGTGCTGCCAGCCTGGGGCAGGCCGTGCAGGGCTGAGGAGCTGCAGCCTCTGTGCTGAGCTGCACGTGTTGATTTACAGGGTTTGCTGTTTCTTTCCCTGTTAGTGTGAACATTTGCTCTGAGCCTGCACGTCCTGCCTGGGACTGCCTTAGGCTCTCTGGGTTTTTTGGCTGCTGTAGAAAAGTAGCTTTAGTACACAATACTCAGAAATGCTGTTCTGTATGATCTGTTCATATTTCAGGTCTTATGAGGACTTGATCTCTCTTAGTGACTGCTTTGCGTGTCTTGCTTGTGGGCTGTGGGGGTGTTAAAGAGGCCTTTTAGTGTGCTGCTCAGTTTCCCAGCCAGATGCATCCATCACCTTCAAAAGAAGCAAAGGAGAAAGATGGTTCATAATTTTTTTTTTTTTTGGAGCCATCAGAATTTGGCATCCAAATAAACAGGTGTTCTGGCGTGGGAGCAGAGGAGTGCTTGTCTCTGAGCTCCTGTCTCTTGTCACGTGAAGATCTTCAGAGAGTCTCTATCAAAGAGCTGACTTTAGTAATGATGTGGGTTTGTTGGGTTTTTTCCAGCTAAGGAATTGATGAATAACTGGGTTCCTGGTGTCTGTGTCAGGGTAGGCTGGTGCAGGAGGTAAATGTCTCTGGAGTGCAGGCCAAAAATGGCCTTGGGTAGAATTAAACTCTGGAAGTAAATGACATCACTGCCCTGCAAACCTCTGGCCTTACGAGGCAAATGTTTGGGACTGTCAGTCCCAACATTACGTGCTGTGTTCAAACGAGGTCATGTTTGCTACTGGTAGACAATGCTGAGAGTAGCACTTGAACCTCTGAGGAACCCAAGTCTAAAAAGTTTTGGAGACTTGATTTTGGCACTTTGGCTCATGAGATGAAATGCACATCAGCGTTTTGTGTGTAGTTTTTCCTGCATCCTGTTGTCTTGCCTCCAGGATTTGATTTCTAAGTCTGGCCATGTTGGTTGCTTGATGTAGAGAAACACCTATGGATGGTTGAAAAAGCTTTCTAATGCCAGTGCCCTCTCACCTGAGCCCTGCCAGGGGTGTGTGCAGAAGAGAGCCTCGGAAAGGTGAAGACAGCAAACCTCTGGTCAGTGTTAACTTTGTTCCTTGGCTTCCAGGCAGTGCCAATTTCAAGATAAGGCAAACACTGCAGTGACCTTATCCAGGGACCTCGCTGACGTCAGCATGTGCCTGTCCATTAACCTCACTGGACTTTGGGTCAGGTTTCTTTGAAGGCTGGACATTGAAAGCAAAGAGTGAAAGGCTAGCTGGGGTCACTCCAGGCTTTGCTGGGGTAACTGGGGCAAAGGCAAGGGGCAGGCTGTGTGAGTGAGGCTGTTGGGAGGGTCAGCCCACATGTGATTGAAGGCAAGGGGCTTTGCCATGGCCCTCTGTCTTGAGCTTCTTAGGCCAAGCATCTCTTACAGACCTGCTGCTGGACCTCTCGACGTGCATCTCCCTTTAAATGTCACGTTTGTGTCCTTGGGGTGCTTTGAAAATCCCTGGAGATGCCTAAAAGGATTGAGGCACCCAAGTGTCTGTGCAGGATTGTCACGACACTCTTGGTTTTATTTTGTCCTTAAAAAAACCTAGGCTTGGAGCAGATGGAAACGTTCTCATGGGCACTGCGTAGCTTTGTGTTTTAATGCTGACTCCCAGAGCAGCGAGAGAGAGAGATTTACTGCAAAGTTCTTGCTTTAAAAGGACCTCGATGGCAGCAGCCAAGCTGGGGCAGCCTTGGAGAGGACTCGTGTGGCACGTTTTGGGTGCTTTGTGTTGTGGAGTGCCATGTGCCTCAGGGGTTGCCTGTGAAACTCATTGTGGCTCCTGTGTCACAGGAAAGTCCAGGTGTGAGCCTGGGTTGGTGAGTTACGAGTGGATGACATTCAGTGGGCAGGAAATGTTCCTGCTTGGCTTTAGAGCTCTGCAGAGCAAACAAAGGAACAGAAATAACAAATATTGGGTTTACTTAGGAGAAGTGTGACTTGGCTTTTTATTGTTAGCCACAGGAGATCAGCAACTCTCATGTAGTGTGATCTTCTTCTGAACCACAGCATCTCTGCCTACGGGCACACTGGTGGGTGTCTGCTCCTCAGGTTGTGTTCATCATGTTGGTACCTCAAGTGTTTTGGTACCTTACTGACTGTTCTGCTGCTCCTTTCCTCCCCCATGTGTGTGCTGCTTGCTCAAGGCATTTTGGCACCAAGGATAAGGCAGAAGTAGCATTTAAAACATAAAGGATTCCAGATGCGAGCATGTCTTGGACACTGCTAGTGGAGGAGAATAGCATAATCCCTGCAGGTGTTCACATTATGGTGTGGCCACATGGCATGTGTGGATAAATAGCCCAGATAAAGCTGATTGTTTTTGTAGGTTAGTTTCCTCTCTCCTTTTCTAAACTGTAAATTGAAATCCACACTCTGGGAGCCTGCAACTGTATACCTGTTAGCTGCATTCCCTGCTGCAGTGTCAACTTGATGGCTGAAGCCTCACATTCTTAAATGTCAGCAATTAGGTGTTAGAAGTTCCCCTCTTCCTGCTGGAGGAGGTTGGAGGAGGCCCCTGAGAACTGTTTGCCATAGGAAATGAGAATTGCCAGGATCCTCTCTTTTAATGGAGTCTGTGATCCCTTCACCTTGTGAAGGCTGAAATAATGCTGGTATTGCCACTTCAGCCCTGTCTCTGGACCAGTAAAGCCTGGTCCTTCTTTGGATGGAATGATTCACCTCTCCCGCTGTTCTCTACGAGGACAGGCCAGCAGAGATGGCTTTGCTGTGAGACTGAGTCTCCTTCCCTGCTGATGGGAACTGTAGTGCTTACACTTCCCCATATGCTGTGCAAATTGCTTTGCAACTTCATTTTCATAAGGAACAGGCAAATGGTCCCTATTGCACTGGCATGCTAATGAAACCAAATATTAGATTTCCTTGGTGAGAGGTTCCATTCTGAACATCTTGAAGACAAGATGAGAATGGGTTGTGAGCTAGGCAGTCTCATTTTTAGGGCAGGTAGCTGGAAAACTCATCACTTCTTCTGATGCTGGTTCTTTTTGAAGGCTTTGTAGTGACTGAGGTGTTACTGCTGTTGACTGTGTGTTGGTTTCGTGCCAGAATTGTTGATCTTTGTGGAGATTATTTCAGTCCTTTTGTTTACCAGGTAACCTCAAAAAACCTCCCAAAACTACCAGTGGGTCTGTATCTTTTCCATTGATGTAGCAGATTCCAAAATACCAAGTGGGGATTGGTCTGCTCATAAAGGTGCTCTTCTAAACTTCTGATGCTTCACACAGGCCTTGTTCATTGATTGGAACAAATTACATTGAATTTTTGAGCTCTTAAATTATTTTTGAGTCTGGAGTTGATTTGGAGAGTGAAAAATGGATGTTACAAGTGTCTTGAAGACACTGCCTGAGGTAATGACACTCATTCCAGGCACTGTGGTGAGCAGCACCTCCCTGCTAACAGGGCTCTTGCACAAGGGATAGACGGGTGTCCTGGGGGCTTCCTGGCTTTGTGCTGCTCTCCAGCTTTTTATTCACTTTTTTTTTTTAATGGATGGTCAGAATTCTTAGAGCAATTTGATTCAAAGAAGAAACGTTGAGCTGAAGGAATTAAAAAAGCCCCAGTCCAAACACAACAGAGGACTGCCGAATTTGAGGCTGGTGTCTGTACCGTGTCACACTCTCTTACTCCTGTCAGTCAGGGATCTTTTTATATGTATATGAATTTTCTGAGACAGACCTTGCAGTCTAAGGCTGAGCTATCTTCCTACATACTTGAGGCTCTTTCAGGAATTTGCTTGAGGTGCTGTTCCTCTTTCCCATTTCAGAGCCGTGCTGCTGCATCCCTTCTGATCAGGCAGGGAATTGAGGTTTCAGCCTCACTCTTCTGAGGAGACTCCTGAAGTTGCCTGGGAAGATGCTGTTGTGTCTGAGCAGCTGGCGAGGGCAGGCAGAGCTGCCAGACAAGGAGGGATGTGACTGTCTGAAGCAGCAGGAAGGAGGATGCACACACTGACCAGGGAGGCTTTGGGGAGCTGGATTCTCCAGTCCTGGCTTTGATTTGGTGTGAAAGGTTGGGCTCCAGGCTGCTCCTCCCCAGCCCAGCCGTGTGGCAGCAGCAGTTGCTTGTGTGAGACCTTTCTTGATTTCTGTCCTGACCTGGTGTGTCATCTTCTGGAGACGATGGTTTTATAAAGATGCTCTTGGGTGGTGAGTGAGGTGCTGATACACATTCCCCCAAGCCCCATGGAGTATTATTTTTCTGTACTTCTTAGGTGAAAAAGAAGAATCTGGCAACCATGTAGGAGGCTGTTGCTTTGACTGGTGTACACAAGCATTAAAAAATGACAAATCTGGGGGTTTTAGCTGGGATTTTTTGTCTATTTTTTTTAACTCTTTGAGCTCTTCTGGTCTTCTTCGCATGCAGGTAGAAAAATAAAACCTAAGGCATGGTCAATGCCTTTGTCCCAGGAGAAATGCTGAGTGTCAGGGGAGCGTGGGCTTGGGGCTACAGCATTTCCAGTTGTGGCTTGGGGCTTCAGCATTTCCAGTTGTGGCTTGGGGCTACAGCATTCCCAAATGTGTCCTCTCTCAGCATTTCCCACCACATGGGGCCCGGAGCAGTTATCTGAAACAGTAGTAATGTAAATTGAATGAGCAGTCCAGTTAAATAAGTAATGAAGTTAGCAGGGTGCCTAATTAAATTAAATTCAAAATTATGTATGGATGATGCCTTTCTAATAATTGCTGTAGGTTTGTCATTGAGGAACTCTACACTGCCCTCTTGGATGAGGCTTCCCCTTTCCCAGGTGAGTGTTGGTACCACAGGGGGATGTGTTCTACACTTCAGTTTGCTTTGGCTCCTCCCTGATGCTCTTGTGACCATTGCAATGTTGCTGTTTCCTGTTTTGCTGAGATGTGTGGAGGCAGTTTGGATGATAACAGCCTCTGCTGCTTGTGTGATGGTTTTTTACATTCCTACAAAGGGTTTCTGATTTGCTCCTAGACCAGCCTTGGTGCTGTTTCCTTGGTCCCTGTGCCCCACTGATCTTCTTGTAGGGACTGTCCCCTGTCCTTCCCATCCTTGTGGTGCATGGCAAGTTGCTCCTGTTTCCACAAAGCATGTCTGGTAACTCTGGGCACAATGCTTTAGCCCATTTCTTTATTGAAAGAAATCTCTTAATATCCATCCTTCTGAGCTTCTTTCAAACAGCAGCACTTTGAAGGTGTATGTCAATTTGAGAGAAACATTAAGCTGAGGCAGAAGAACAATTTTGAAGTGAGGGAAAGCTGCTGAAATGAAAGACACTTGAGAAGATGCAGCCATCACAGCCACCAAAGGGAATTCTTCTCTCTCCAGACAGCACATTGAGGGCAGTCTCTCCCTGTCCTGGGCACGGTCAGGCACTCAGTGTGTTTTGAAGATGGGTTGTCAAGACAGAGCTGGCTCTGGCTGGCAATTACTGACCTTTGAGGTAATGTGTCCTTAATAGAAGGATGTGAGTACATCAGAGGAAGAATTGTTATTGTCATTATCATCTTCTCACCGCCTTTTGAGAAGGGCAGGTGTTTTAAAGGGCCTCTGCTCCAGCGGAACTGGTCCTGACCCTCTCCAGGAGATGACTGCTGACTTTTCTGAAGACCTGAGTAGATGTGGGGAGGAGACAGAGCCCAAATGACCAGAGCTCCGTTGCTGCTTTTTTGAATTTTCCCCCTGCCCTGCTGTTCATTTTGCACCAGGGTTTATGTGCTAAGTTCCAGACGGTGGCCAAGCTTGCCTGATGCAGGGGCTGTGCTCCTGGGGACCCACAGCTGGCAGTATGTTTTGGGCAGGGAGACTGTTCTGCATGAATCAATACATGCTCTGCAGGGAAACGCCTGGGACAGCAGCTACGGTGATGAATTACAGAAGTAATTGTCACGTTCAGGGCAGTCTGATTCTTCCTTGTTGATGGTTTCCCTGGGAAAACCTCCAGGTGATGAACAGGAGGATCACGCAACCACTTTTTCTCCAGGAATGGCAAATGCTTTGCTGTGCTTCCCTTTGCAAACCTTTAATTAGTCCTTGATTGGCTTTGGTGCCTCCATACCCACCACTGCTCCTGTGACAGAGCAGCAAGATTGGAGACCCTTGTAACCCCCCATCTCCCACGTGGGAGTGTGGAAGTAGAAGGATCTTGGCTGGGAGTCCTTATGAAGCCAGAGAAGTTTAGTGTAAACCACAGGGTGTAGTGAGGGATATAACAAAGTGATTTGCATGGGTGCAGTGACCTGAGCAGGGCTCTGCACATTTCATGCACAGTTGCGTTAAAGGGATGCTGATCATTTTCAGCATGACCTGCTAATTATTAGAGCAGATGAAAGCCTTTTTTTTTTTTTTTCCCTCTCTAAATCCTCCTCCCCCTACATGCTCTCTTCTTCTCCCTGCTCCTTCCCCAAGCCCTTATCTAAGCTAATCAACATGACACAAACAGCCAAAAAAGCTGTATTCTTACAGCAGCTATTAACTAGAAAGGAGACAGCGGGCGTCTGGAGCCCCTCAGGAGGGACTCGCCTGGTATAACCCATTGCTTTTAACAGCCAGAGTGAGAGCTGCAGAGTCAGAACAGAAAAGCTTTAAGCTTCTTTCTTTTGAGGTCCTAATACTCAGTGACCTGTATACTATGATGTAGATTTTTAAGAAGACCTGAGTGTGGAAATTCAGTGGTGATGAGGGACTTCCCAGATACCCGATACATCCCTGATTAAATATAAATTAATATCAGTAGCTAAATATATTTTTGGGTAAGTTTTTAAAAGTTTGAGACATCTGGCCATGTCCTTCAAGGAGAGTCTTTCCACCCCAGATGTCTGTTTATTGTTGATACAGCATCCCTCAGCAGCAGAACACTCAGTTGGGGAGGGTTATGTTAATCTGGTGAAGCAGTTTCTGTGATTGCATCAAGCTGGACACAAGTTTGTTTTCTCCCACATTTCAAGCATTTGTTTTATCTGGAGCTGTGGGAGGGATTTTTCCATTGTCCTCTTCTCTGTGCTAGAGGAATACTTAAAAGTTGTGCTTGTGGTGATAACGGAGCAGGCTGAGACAGAGGACAGGCGTGTCTTAGGAATTTCAGCTGCGGTGGTACGCTGGAGGGAGGCTGAGCAAACGGACACGATGTTTAAATAGTGTGTCCTAAATTGCTTTAATTTGGTTCTTATTTTGTAAGCCACTGGCTGGGTTTTCTGTCCTTTCAGAAATCAGCAGCTTCTTATGAAATATGGAGCTGTTTAAAAACAGACAGCAGCTGCTCCATCCTTGCGTCAGCACGGACTCGGCAGAAGGAAGGGGAATGGTAGACGGTTGTTTAGCTGTGATATTCTTCCCTTCATTGCTGTTGTCATATTGTGTTAACAGAAGGTCTGATCAAATATACACCAGGAAAGTAAGCCTTAATGTTTCTTTGTTCTCCTGCAGTGGTGTTGGGAGGGGAGTGGGGGAATGTTTGAATGAGACTTTTATTTATGTGGTTCAGATAGCTCAGCATTGCCTGTGTCGGTATATGTGTTGTTCTGCTCTTATTTTTTAGGCTGCTTGCTGTATTTTTAGCTGGGAAAAGTCTTTACTTTGTTTGTACTAAACCTCTGCTATGTGGTATGGAAACTTTGGAGGGGGGTGGTGGTGTAGGTATTTAACAGGGAGAGTATGATCTATTCACACCAACTTCCTAACTTGTTTTAAACTCTTCTCTTAAAAAAAAAAATCTCAGCCAGATTCTTTAAAAAATAAAATGAAAAATGAGGAACATTGTTGCACAAGAACTGGAAAGAACCCAAATAGTTTGCTTACTGTTAAAATTGCGACATGACTGGAAACATTTGGTAAAGAAAAATTAATTGCGTGGTGTATTTGTGGTTTCCTGTTGAATCTCAATTTCTAGAGGAGGTTGAAAATCCCATGGATGTTTCCTCAGATTACTAGATAGCATTATACCTTGTGTGCATGATGAAAGACCTGCAGTAAAGCGTGCCAGATATCCATGGCTTGCTATAAAAAGTCTCTCCCATCTGGAACATGACTGTTTTCTCCTTTTTGAGAATGAGGATGATTTGAGCAGAGATAAACGTGCAGGGAAATTTAGCCTGGTCCAGTCTTACTCCACTGCCAAGACGGATTTCCTTGCAGTCTGGGAGTCACCTGAAGAAGGATGCTCCCGTGGTCGTTAGTCCTCAGATAGACCTTTTAATGAGCTTTGAAACCACAGGCTGGGGTGGCTGGTAAGGGAGGAGGACAGGGCCCAGCAGTTTTCACTCAGCAGAGGATGGGCTCGAATGTGGGTGAAGATCTGCTCTGGGTCATCTTACATCACTCCTGGGTAATGATCCCGTGCATATTGACCTGCAAAGCCAGAGCTTGGGGGAATCAGATGGGAGAACTGCCAGGACTGTTTGGAGTCCCCCTCTAGCTGCCCTTTAAGAGGCCCCACCATGGCCAGTTATAAAGCCACTTCCATTCCGGGCTGGAGCACCTGGTTGTGAACACGGTCACACGTAGGAGGGGCTGGGTGGACAGATAGGGTGGTGAATGCTGGGGCAGATTGCTGAGGAGCATGGTGGTTCCCATGTCTGGAGGCTCGGGGAGTGTCTGAGAGCTGCTGGCTGAAACCCTGGGCTGGAGACCTCTGGCCAGGGGTCACATCAGAGCATCACGTTGGCCCCCGGCCCCTGCTCTGCCTCCTCGTTTGATCACACAGAAGATGTTTGTGTATTGCAAAAGTATAACTCATGATGACACAGTGCTTAAGGTTGTGAAATCTTTGAGGCTCTTCTGGGTATTCCTGTGGGAAGGGAAGAGTTATCCCTCAGATAATTTCCATGGGGAAACAGTTAATCTCATAAACACCAGAGGTTGTTTTCTAAAGCGAAGGCAGAGCTGCGGGGGTGCGTGGTTAACCATATAGAGTGAAGACAGGCTAAAACTCATAAAGGAAAAATGTATGTGGGAGTTTATAGATGTATATGAGTGTATTAGAACTTCAATTTGAAATCACTGACTGAGATTAAAATGAGCTGCTGTGGAGCTACATCACTTACAGAGAGCTGAGAGTGACTTTTTGAGATGGATGGTGGCCCCACAACTTGATGACAGAGAACATGCACGGTTGTTTAAACTCTGCTTCTTTAAAGTGTTGGGTTTTTCGGTGTAGTTTGAAAAAAATGAAAAACTTACTTTAGAATTAATGCTCATCCAACTTCCTGAAAATTCCCATCCAGTTTTGAATGTCTGTGTTCACTCTTGGGCTGTTGGGAGTTAAATTTTCCTCATGACTCAGTTGTGGAAACGGTCCTCATTTATCGTTTCCCAGTTTAGCTCCCGTATTAAAATTATAACAAGGCTGGGATTTATTTTTGTCTTGTGTACATTTATCTCCTGTGTATCCTTGTGTCTATTATTAGAGTCCTGCTCCATTGCTAAATGGATTGGCCGAGTTCTTGGGGACAAAATATTGAAGCATATGACTAGTCTGCAATACCCCTCAGCCACTTGGCTCTGCAGTATTCATAGTGCCTGGGTTTACCCAGTGTTTGTCACAGCTTATTTTAAATGCTGAGGATGCAGTGGGCAGAGCCAGCAGATAGATCTTAAATGGCATATCAATTTGTAAGTGAAAGGAGGGAGGAGGTGGACGTGGAGGGGAAGCTCCAGCTGAGAATAAACAGATAATAGTGGTGTGCGTTTGGGAAGCAACTGAGTTGCATGGCCTGGGTACGACCCCCTTGTTTAGATTTTTTTATTTGGACTTTTTTTTGTTGTTTTTTTTTTTTTTTCCTGACAGGATATGTCTGTTTCAGACTGAAAATCAGGAAGTGTCGAATCCTCTGGAAGAGGATTGGTGTGGTGGTTGGATGGCTGTGAACTTACCCTTTCCTGAGTTAAAAAACAAGCTTTACATGAGTTCCAGCCATGTTTCAAAGTGACTTCTGCCAGTCAGTGGCTGAACACTTGTCCTCCAATTTCTACCTGACTTCTTGGCTTGCACAAGAGTGATTTGTTTTTCCACTGATCTTGCCTGCTCCTGGTTCCATATCCAGTCTGAGCTAGCTGGTTTTTTTGGTCTTGCAGGGATCTGCTCTGTTTGTTGAGTATCTTAACCATGTTCTTGCTTTGCTTGCAGGATCTGTTTGTCCATGTGGCCTCTTAGATGTCTGCAGCTCTCTCCTGAGTGTTAGGAAGATCCTCAGGGCTCTGCACACTGTATTGTTCCACCTTTCAGAGCTCTAGTTTTGGATGCTTTTAAGTTTTATTTTTAATTGCCTAGGTAGGGCCTTTGGCAAGGACATGGTCCAGAACTCAGAGAAACAGAGAAAACTCTTCTGGAGTATAGCACGGCTTGGGATCAGATGCTTGATTTAGTTTTTATTCCCTTCTACTTTGTTTCTTTAAAAGATGTGATGAACTATTTCCCTACTCTGATTTGCTGGATTTTTTTTCTCTGCTGTCTACAGGACATACTCTGCTACTGGACTTCTTGATCCAGTTGGAGAGGCACTGCCTATTAATGGCAGCTTTTGCACAGATCCTTGAATGAGTCGTCTTTTTCCACCTCCTCCCTTCTTTGTGTTCCTCATCCAACATCCTTTGGTTCCTACGTATGTGCCACGTGTTTCTTTTGTTTTTCCTGGGATAACAGAATTTTCTGATGTCGGAGCCTGTTCTGAAGGATGTGGCTTGGCCCTTGCAAAGCTTTTTCTCTGCTGCAGGCTCCTCTGGTACAGGCAGGTGTGCCCAGTGTGGAATTGTACCTGGGATGGGTGTGGTTTTTTTGGAGGCTCTGGCTTGTGGAGCAGGGGGATGGATGGTTTAGCCCTGGCCATGCAGCTGTTGGTGTAGGAAGGACACTTGGAACTGCAGAGTAGGATCAGCACACAAGACTGAGTCTCCCGAAAGATTTGTTACTGTGGCCACAGAATTGCTTGGCAGGTGGAGGAGAGTTGATCAAACAAAACTACTTCCACCAATTGTCTAGCTTTTGTATTTCTTTGGGGCTTGGTGGTTTGTTTTTTTTTTTTTTTTTTAATTTCATGGACTTTAAAGCATGCATGATTGAACAGTTTAATTAACTGTGGGAACTGCTCGAGATAACTTACTGGGATTTTTCTGCAAATCTTGCTGCCCTTTTCATGTTTTTGGCACAGCAGAGTTGCTGTGAGCAAGCAGGCAGGAGTGCCCGAGAACGTGGCCCAGGTAAGATGTTATCACCAGAACAGAGATCAAAGTGCCTGTGCAGTTGGCTCTGGTGTGTAGGCTGGCTGTTTGCTGATGGGAACCAGTCCCTGATCTGGTACCCCTACCCAGGCAGGCTGCTTGTGGAGCCAAGCTGCACCATGGGCCCATTGCTGATCTTTGGGTCATCTACTCTTCCACCTGACGCCTCAAAATATTTCAGGGGCTGTGAAAATGGTTACAGGAGGAATACCAGCAGTGTTGTTAAAGTTATAGGAGCTTTATGGAAACCTGGAGGTTTGTCATGGCCTGCCAGCACGTTTTCAGAGGTTGCTATCGGGTGATATTTCAGCTTGTAATCCTGCTGCCCTTGCAGTGATGGGTGAATAGAGGCTCCCCATGACTTTGCAGAGGCTGGCATTCAGCCCAGGTTCTTCTCCTGGTCCCATCAGGAAAGTCCATCATGTCTGGATTCCTTGGCATGGCTGAACATGTGCTTTCCAGGGTACAGGAACCACCTGAGTGGTGGTAGAGGAGCTGTAAGTGTCTGCAAATGGCTCCTTCTCCAGGGAGAGCAGGAGAAGTGAAGACCCAGCTTGGAATAATGGAGGTTATAACAACAAGGTTCTGGCTTGTGCTTTCAGCTTTATTAGCAGTGATCAAAATTGATTTTTTAATGTATTTGTCTTGTGCTCACAGAGATTTTCTGTGGTCAATTCTGCCTTCTTGTTTTGTCCCTGTGCATGAATGGATTGTGTTTGGAGCTGGCTTCCAGGCTGTGCAGGCTCTGTTTCATCCTGACACCCAGCACTGAATGTGCCCTGGCTGTGCAGTCTGTCCGGAGGCTGTACATGATCGAGCACACACTTAATCGGTCTGGAACTGTTAAAGGTCAAGGATATTATTGCAGAAGGTTCATTAAAAAAAACAAAAAAACAAAAAAAAAACATTCAGTAAGAGGTGCTGGTGGTTATTTCCTCTAAATCCGTAGATTTGGGGTTTGAGAGGGAAAATTATTAAATGATGTCTTAAAGCTGAATAAAGAAGTCAGTATTGAATGTTTTAATGTCTTGCAGATGCTGTGGGGTTGTGGGGTTTTATTTTAAATTTAACAATGGGAGTTGGAGTGGCTCCAGCACTGTAAAGAATAGCCTGTTTAATTAAGGGTTTAAGCTGGAGGAGCGTGTGTAGTGTGACGCCATTTTAAAGTTTCAGCAGGGTTTTGTAGTTGTTATTCCCCATCTTGCATCATCCATCATGATCCACCAGCATCATGTCTGGGGTCATGGTGGGGATGGGTGTTCCTTGCCCAGAGAACAGAGCAGTAAGGTTTCTCCAGATGTTTTAGCCCTGGCTTTACTATTTTCTCTTTCTTGTGACTCCTGATGCCCACCTTAAGGTGCTGTCTTTGCAGGCATGGTGTGTTACACACAGGAGGAAATACCAGCTTTGGTTTTCCCTAATAGTTTGGGGGTTTTTTAGGCTGGGGAGAGGGTGTTTTGTAGTTATGCTCTTAGATGTCATGTTGGTAATAGCAAGTTGGGATGGAGGTTTTGGGGCAAGGGGCAGGGAGGAGACTGGGACCAAATGCAATCTGCTCAGGAGGGTATCCTGAGCCACACTGAGGTTTCACTGGAATAGAGGAGCATGAGATGGAGCTGTGTCTGTGGCATTCAGCAGACCAGGGCTAAGTCTCATCCTCGTGGAAGTTCTTAGGTTTCAGTTCTCTGTGGCTTGTTCACCTGTAACTTACTGGAGTGACACCCAGAAAATATGTCATTAAAAAGAAACTAAATTGCTGTTCTCACCTAGAAAGCACAAGTGTACCAGTTGTCCTCATTTGAAAAAACAACATTAAGAGATTTAAGGTTGGCATCTCTTAACTTCAGCCCATTCTAAGCTCTTGGGATTCAGGTAGATGCTCCATGACAGGTCTGGTTTTCTCCCCCCATCGTGCGTGGCTCTGTCTGGCTCTGTGCTAGCACAATGTGTATTTAATTATCAGCAACAACAGCTGCTGCTCTTGGCCATCTTGCACACTTTGGTAGAGGAACCAGCATCTGCCAGGGTGTTCTGCATCCTGGTTTTTGCTAAGATGATTGCTTGACTTTTTTTTTTTTTACTGTGGGAATTAGGCTCTTCTGTGGCATTAGGAATTGTAGCCTTGTATCAAAGGCTGAGCAGCTGTGAGCCTGACATGTGCCAAGGAACCTTTATGGTTTGCATTTAGTCTCTCCTGGTATGTTTATTCCCATAAAATAATTAATTGAGTTAGAGCTCCAAGCAGCGTTATCACCTTTGCACATTAGAAAATCATAATCATGCTCTGCAACTCAATGAGATGTAGAAAAAAATGTTCTTTTTTTTGTTTGCCTTCTGGTTTTGAGTGTTAAAGACTCCCAGGGGTTGTGCATTCAAGCCTTTCCTGGAGATCATGGGGGCAGTGGGCTGCTGTGCAGAGGGCTGGCCATGGAGAGCCACCAGTGCAGAGCAGGAGCCTTCGGGTTTCCTGGAGTTGTTGCCAGACACGGAGCTGGACTGTGAACACTGGCAACACTGTTTTCAGAACCGAGCATCAAGAATGGAGCTCACTGTGTTCTTGTGGTGGCCTTGGCTCTGCTGCTTTTCAGTTTTCTCTTTAATTTCTATTGTTTTCTTTACTTATTTGCTAATTTGCAAAATTCAACAAATTGCAGAGGATCTCCCAGCCCTTGGGGTGAGTTTTACTCTGGGCTGCAGTGAGCCAGCACACGGCAGTGGCACTCGCTGAGCTCCTGCTCGGAGGTGTAAATGAGACTGGGACCTGCTGGCCTTCAGGGGGTCACATCTGTGCCAGGGTGTGTAAATGGGGAGCTCATCCTGGGCAGAGTGTGTGTGTGTGTGTGCAGTCAGGGTAAATATTAAGTTCACATGAACTTTGGGAGCTGCTGCATGTGTGTATGTGTTAGCTGCTCATTTCAGTAGGATTTGGTTGAAACTCAATCACAAAGCTCCTTAACTTCATCAGTCTTCCTGCACCACTGACATTAAGGATGGCTTTTGAGTGTCTTTTCCTCTTCTGTTTGAGTTTTGTTGCAGTTTCTCAGTCTTGCCGGGATGTGTTACTGTTTTTAACTCATTCAGAACAAGCCCAAGCTTTATGGGCAGGTTGCCCTACACTGCCACAGGGACGCAGGGCATCTCAAGTGCAGTTGGTTCTCCAGCACATCCCTGCAATACTATCCCAGAAGGACGCATGAATTCTCTCAGCACTTGATGAGAGAGGATTTGTAAAGCATCTTGCTTCCCTGCAGCTCTGCATATCACACCCAGAGCCCCACCAGCCTGCTCACAGCTTGCCCGGGAGGGCAGCAACAGAACCAACCACATGCACAGAGTGTTATTTTGTGGTCTGTTTTCTCTCAGGCCAGAGCTGGAGGAGAACCTCACACGCAGCTTGCTGGAGCCATGAGCAGAGCAAATGTACCTGCTGAGTAACAGACTGAAATAAACCCAGAAAAGCCCAGATGGGCAGTTACTGCAGATGCTGTGTCTGTGACAAATCAACAAATCCAGTAGATGGGAAAAGGTTCCTGTGTGCTGTCCCTGGGAAGAGGAGCATCCCCTGCTCCACTGCCCGGTGACCCTGGACAGTTCATCTGGGCAATGCCTGCTGGCAGTGCAGGAAGGAAACGGTTAAAGGAGGAGAGGTTGTCAAGTTGGGTTAGCCATCAGATAGCTAATATTTTAGAGGTTTTTCAGAGCTAAGCTATAAAAAGGCCGTAGCAGTATTTCAACTCGCCCATTGTCTGCTGGAAGCCAGCCAGCGTTGCCATGCCGACGAGGAATTATTACTTGCTGCCAGAGCTGGAGGAAAAGCTCATACTTTTGGCTTCAAAACAGGAGGGGTGGACTTATGTAATCCACTGTGTTTATAGGCTGAGACTGGCAGGAGCATTGAGAAATAATTACAGGCTTTCCATTTCATTTCCAGATTGGTTTTAAGGCTGTGTGGCCTTGCTTTATTTATTTATTTTGAAGTTAAGAGGGTGGCTGCTAAAGATGCAGGAGGTGATGTGGGGATGCTGCTAGGTAAGTACCCCCCCACTTCCCTCCCCCGGCTGGCTGGGCGGCTTTTGTTTTGGTGGCATTTTGTGTGGAGAACTAAACTAGGCCACAGCAGAAAGAAGTTGCTTTGAAAAACTGGGACTTGGCCCGGCAGCACAGAGACAGTTGTTTAACGCTGGAGGCTGAGCACACACTCCTGCGGTTGCCCGGCTGCTTGGAGGTGAAGTGCGAGCTTTTGCGAGCCCCTGCTGCTTTCTGAGGTGATTTTATCCCTCCAGCCCTTCCTTGGAGGCGAGCGTGTAATTTTAGGGGGAGGGTAGCAACAAGGAAAAAAAGGAGAGAAAAAGTTTGGGAATTTTTTTTTATTCCCCCCATGGACTTCTTGGTCTCACGCGTTGCTCCGTCGGCTGGAGAGGAGATTTGTCAGTGGGATCAAAGCAGTTTTGCTGACGTTCCGTGCTTTTGAGAGGTGAATTGCAAAGTTTAGCCTGTAATTAATGTGGGTTTGTTCGTCCCGGGAGCAGTCAGCAGATGATGCTGTAATTTGGGTTTGCCTGAAAAGCAGCGCTCGGTGTGTTTTGACTTGGGTCAGGCCAGTGGGAGTTTGCAGCTGCTGTTTTGGTGTTGGCTGTCACATGCAGGGAGTTACTGCTGGTGAACTCTGCTGCACAACTTTGAGAAGGGGTGGTTTTGTTGGTTCTGAGGATCGTGGTTCTGTAATCCTGGGGAAGACACTTGAGGTGTGTTGGGGGTTCCAGGAGAGATGGTGGGATGGGGCTTTTGCTGGGCTGGAAAGCGGCAGCAGGGAAGAGAGATGCTGCAGGTGGGACAGGAGGGCAGAGCTGGGGTGAGCTGTGCTGCTCCTCAGTGTGCTCAGTTTTCCTTCAGTAAATGCAAATCCTGCAACTGTGACTTTTGAAATCTCTTTAACGTTGGGTGTAAAGCTGAGAAGAGTGAATGAAGCCCATTTTTGGAGGGGATGAAGAAGAATGCTTTGATATGCTGCAAGCTTGCTGCAGAGGTTACAAAGTGTATAGAAAGTGCTGTGTGCTGTGATTTTTTAAAAGTTTTCTTTCATTGCACAGTGTCCTGCTGAGGAGTTACCTTCTCAGTCCATGCTAATCTGCCTTCTTGCCACTGTTGCATGGGGTGTACAGATGAAATATCCCCACTGCTGTGCCAGACTGCTCTTGAGAGTGGACTACAGTGTTGTCCAGCACTTACAACTCAGAGAAACCGTGCTGCTTAGGGACAGCTGCAGTTCCATATGAGCACATTTGGGCCCTGTCTTGAAACACGGGGGTGCCTCAGTGGAACAATGTACACAACAGCTTGTTGAATGCACACTGCAGAAATAAACTGCTTTATCCACAGTTTCCCACAGTTATGAGCAAAAACGGGAGAGTGGTGACGCTTTCAGTGGGGAAATGTCCCTTGAAAACAGCAGGTTTGCCTGGTGTTATCAGAGATGCATGGGTGTGTTACACAAAATAATTCAATCATTTAATGATCCATAATACTGCTCTAACTCCTACCACAGATGCTGTTGGATTCAGTGCAAGTTGGATTTGTTACTGCAGGGGTTTTGGGGCTTTTTTTTTCCCCCTTTCTCTGGGATTCATGCCAAGATGAACTGTATGTTCTGTTCTTAAGAGCCATGAGTAATGTATGTGTGAATCTATAACATAAGTAATACGAGTATATAAAATGTGTGAGTGTGCAGGATCCGTGTATCCTGCGTCTGCAGAGCACCGCACACACTCTCTGTGTGCGTTCTGAAATGGGCTGTGATACATGTCTGGGCAAAATTAATGACATGCCTTGGAGTTACTGCTCACTGCAGAGCCCTGTCTGATGGCCTCATCCCAGAGAACTGAGCTGAAATCCCAGTCGCAGCTACGGTTTGGCTGCTTAATTGCCCTTCTGGAGGAGTTACAAATTAGAGCTGGAAGTCCCTCCCTGCGCTTTAACGGAGACGGGAGGGATGCTTACACCATAGCCTGATGTGTTCTGTGGGCTTGGGGAGCAGTCTGGGGGTGCTGGGGTCCTGTGCCTTGGAGCAGGGTGTCCCGGGAGTGCTGGGGATCCCATCTGCATCACTCCAGGTAGGTGCTGCTCCAGGAGCTGCTGTATGAGCGATGCACTCGGAGGCAGGCCTGCTGCTTTTGGTAGGATTTTTAAATTATTATTTTTCAGATGAATAAAACGGGCTTTCGCTTGTAAATTATTTTTTCTTATGTGAAAAATGAGAAGGTGGCAAGTAGCCAATTTCCCCGCCTCCCTCTTCCCAGCTCCGATGAGGTCATTGCCTCTTAAAGTTTATACCACGCACTGTGAGACATGGCTGGAGGAGCAAGAAGGCAACAAATGGCTCTCTCGGAGTCGGGGAGAGCGATGGCCACTCATCCCTGAAATGTTAGTGAGCCGTAAGTGATACCTGGGCAGACAGGCTGGGGAGGGGGCCTGGTACAGGTCTCTGGGAAGACCTTACAGGATCAGACCCGAGTGGGAGAGGAGTGCCCTGGTCACTTCCTGGTCCCTGCTATGCTCCAGGTACAGGGCACAGCAGGATCTGGGGTACTCTGGATGCACCTCCACGGGGTGGTTGTGCTCTTTGGGGGGCTGCCAGGTGGAAGGAGACTGGGCATGTGCTTCGGTGAAATGGGATCAGCAGCAGTCCTGGCATTCCTTGTCTGAGCTTGCTCTTGTGTCCATTTACTTTTCCTCGGGAATTTCCTCAGCGCTGTTTTTGCAATGGGGTTGCGAAAGTTCATGACCCAGTGAAGGATCTCTCCAAGACCTTTGTGTCTCTGGCTGAGTGGCTGCCTGGAGAAGCTGTTTTTCTTTTTCCCTTGAACTCCATGCTGGCTTGTGTGTGGATTCCTGAGCTATTGTTTTCTTCTTGTCTGTCCCCCCCCACTGCCATCCCATGGTGGAAGTGATACGGAAACAGGACTGCCCAGACCATGAGGTGGTCCCTGGGGCTTTCCTACATGCTGCAGCCCAGGAGGGTGGATTTGGAGAGCTCTCTCCTCCTCTCAGCATTGGCCTGAAACCACTATTTCATAGGTGCCATAATTGACTACTGAAATGTTTGCTACCTGGTGTCTTTGCTGTGTCTCTGGTTTTGGCTGGAGTTGGCTGTGCCTTCTGGGGTGGTCAGGGAGAGAACTCTTGATGCATCTTAGTCTCTTCAGGGGCTGTTTCCCAGCCCCGTTGTTGCTCTGTGGAGGTGTGATGGGCTGGAGAAGTGCAGTTGGAAGTCAGTGAGGGGTCCTGTCCTACGTGTCGCTGTGCTTTTAGACACAAACTTTATAAAACCCAACCTGTATTAAAATTGCTCTTCCATTGCAGTTTGTCTGTTCCCTGGGGATCATTGAAGCGTCCTGTTACTTCCAGCTGCTCTTGTGCTGCTGCACCCCAGAGATATCTTCTGTTCACCAATTCTTTGTCTTTCCGCTTCTCCTTAGCAGCCTCGTGGATTTTTTTTCGCTGTCGACACAATACAATCACTCCTTGTTAGCCTGTCTTGCTCTTTCCTCTTTCAAGGAAGGGAAGGAGCAGGGGAACCAGATCTGATAATTCCAGTGAGTAGAACTGTTCCCCTGAGCCCTTTATAAAGAAATAAAAAGGCTCTCCTTCTCTCTGCTTCTCTTTGAGTACAAGCACTTTACCCTCTTGGATTCCCTGCAGGCTCCTCATACTGCTAAAATTGAAACATCAAGATGTCTGAGGCAGCAGGAATTACCATCAGTGTTTTGACACCTGGAGGTACAATTTCTATTAGCTTTTATATAAAAACAACACCAGTTTTGCCAACAGAGTTCTTGTTAAATAATGCATGAAGACCCCACTCCTGACAGTAGGTATTTTTCTTTCACTTTCCTGGACTCTTGGATAATGGCTTAATTTTTGTGGCCGTTGGGGAAAGCGATACACACTCTCACACATGGAAATAGATATGTGGACACACACGAGCTTAACTCCCAGGCAAACAGTCAATTACCCCATTTGCTAATTAATGTGGGGAGATAGTGGAAAGCAATTTGAGGTCGGTCTGTTGAGCAGGCTTGGATCCTTGTTTTATTTTTTTGGAAGCAGCAGAGCACAGTCCTCCTGAGAGCTCTGATGGTAAATCAGACTGTTTCTGTGTGATCTAAGAGGCCCTGGGAGGGTCTGCGTGCTCCCAGACAGAGATGAGCACAAGGGTCATCCAGAACAAAAAGGGGAAACTTGTGGTTGTGCCTGGATGATGCTTGGCATGGAGCATATGCTCTGGGCTCACTTTTGGGGGAAATGAAGTGAAACAGAAGGGCACAGCATGTGGATGTGACTGCTAATAGTGAGAATCAAAGTACAGTTTTGACATTTCTAACCTAATAAGTGGTGCTGTGTGCGAGAGCCTGCTTATTTTCCTTTTTCACCATGAGATGCTTTGACAGAGGAGTAAAGTCCCATTTTGACATTTCTGTCATTTTAACTAAAGAGAGAGATTACAGTAAATTGGATTAAGTGAAAATCTTCTTCAGATGTTTGTGGTTTGGGCTGATTTATGGATAGATGTCATTTGAACGTCATTCTGCATTTTTTAAGCATCTACTTGATGGTTGCTTTAATGCTGTTTCTGCAAATAGTCCACGCAGAGGAGGGAAGGCTGAGCAAGCAGCAGCACCCCGTGACAGAGCTAATGCTGGTGTGTGGCATGGGGACAGCAAAACACTGTCCTTCTCACGCTCCTGGATTCACGGTGCCAGATTCTGTAATGGGTGCTTACTTCTCCCTTGAGTTCCTGTTATTAAACTTCGTTATCTTCTCTTGAAACTCATTTAAATAGGCTTTTAAAAGTATTTTTCCCACCCTGGAGTGAGATGGTTCAGCGCACATATTCCTTATGGTGCACTTGGCAAATCTGGGGCTGCCTGTTGCCCCGCGACCGCCGGTGACGTCCTTCTGGTTCATGCCGAGTCCTCCACTCGCCGTGCCTGTGACTTTTCCAGGAACCAAAATACTCTCCTAAGCGTGTGCTGGCTCACTGACATGAGCCACAGCATCTGAAAATACTTTGTCCATGCACGGATATTTCCAAAAGATAGCGTTGAAAGTCCTCCCGTTAAACGTACAGCCTGAGATTTCTGAAATATATATGTCCTTCGTGGCTTCCTCCAGCTAAGCTGTTTAGAAGCTGCTGGTGCCATTTGGAAAGCTGCATAATCTCTTGTGGGTGATGATGTAATCAGCACTGTAATCAAATCTGCCGATGATGTCATTGCTGGAGTAGTGCACTGTTTCCCTGGTGCAGTGATTAGCGGGATGAGATGGAAGTGTCAGTGCAGATGGTGATGGGGAAGTGGGATCTACCCACCCTGGGAGGTGTAGGGCAGTTGTTGGCCAGCACTGCTGCTGGAGCTGCCTCTGCTCTGTGCTGTGCAAAGGCAGCATGTGACTGGGGCTGGGAGGGAGACTGTAAAAATTGCCTGAATTCTCTCAAGGGCTTAGATGTCTTAGATTGTGTCTATATTTATTTTTACTGTACTGGGGCAGGGAGGCACTGCCCAGGTGTAAGTTACAGAAAGGTACCATCAGAAGCAGAGTGCATCAAATCCCAGCTCCTTGGGGTGAGTCTGGTGATGCTTCACATCCTCCCTCCAAACTGAGCCCCCTTGGTTTGATTTGCAGGGTCTCAGCACTGCCAGAGTTTTCTCGTGCTGCTGTTGACACCAGGGCCGTGGTGGTTTTTTTTCTGCCTCTTTGCCCACCTCAGTGCTTTGCATCATCCTTGCAGTTTAAATACAAGACTTTGCCTTTTGCCACGTGAGCATTTTGTGCCTTGCTAGTGCCTCAAAGGGCAATTCTTAAAATATTTTTTGTATTATTTTTCATGATACGATTATTAGTAGAAGATCATGCTACCGAGGGAAGATAAATTTGTAATCCTGCTTAATGGCTGATCTTATCCAGCTGAGTAACTCTCATTGCATAAGGGACAGTGACCTAAAATCTTTTAAAACCGTCGGACAGGATGCCTTTCCCTTCTCTACTTAGCACACATGGGTGTGACAGAGACTTTAAATGGTTTAAAGTTTAACTGTTTTACTTTGAAATTTGAATACCTGCTGATAACTAACCTTTGGGTTGGTGTGCCAAAGAGAACAGAGGTGCTGCAGGGTGTGAGTGACTTTAATGTATCAGTCTACGTGTTAAACTGCATCTCTTGCAGCCTGGTTTGCTCTTTGGGATTGCTAAACAGCATTTACAAAGGTTACCTGGCATGGCTGACAAGAGGATCAAACAGAAGAGCTTGATCACAATCCTCCTCAGGTGGGTTCATGAGAGAGGCTGGGGTGGGAGCTCCGAGGAATGGCTCTGGCACTGGGGAAGAGCTCTGCTCCATCCCTCTCCATCACACTCCCACCGCTGGATACCTGCAGAGAGGGTAGGTGGGTGAACAGGAGGGGAGGAAAGGCTGCTGCTTGTGAGCAGTGAAGAATTAAAAACATCTGCTCCAGCTGTGTGCCTCAGTGCTATTGTTTTTAACTTCTCTCAGTAAAGCCAGTGAGGAACTGGTGGTGCATTTCTTGGCAGGGATCTTGTCTTGCTGGAGTTGAAGAGATATTTCCCTTCCTGCTCAGCTGGCCCTTTCTCCTCCCATCCCTCTCAGGCACGTAGCAGCCCCAGGTTGAGCTCAGGCAAGACATTTGGTCTCTCCCTGCTGGGGAGGATGGTGGGAGGGCACTTGTTAGGTTTCTTTCCCCCTCCATTGCCTGAGAAATTCTTTGTTAAATATCTCAGTGTCATGAGCTCCATCTAAAGATGTGAAGCTCATTCTATCACCTCACCTGTCTACTTCAGAACTCCTTGTTGGACAAGGGAGCACAGGCTGCTCACTTGTGAAGCCAGAGATCATGTTGCTGCTGCCAAGGATCGTCATCTCTTTGTGGAGAAGCTCAGCTTTGTGGGGCAGACCTGGAGCGTGCAGTTCCTGAAGTCCCAGTTGCTCCAAGCTGGGAGCAACTGGCACTGGGGACACCTCAGGCTGCTCAGCAGTTTTCTCCAAGCTGAGCAAGCATCTGAGCAGAGGGATACCCTCTCTCCTCCCTGGATGCTCACCTGTGGTGGGATGTGCACAGCCCCTGGAGGTGGCTGGCCCTGCTTGGGTCTGCAGCCTGCAAAGTGAGCAGGTGAGGGTCACCCACAGCAGCTGGGGTGTGTTGGCAGCACTCTGGAACATGTGCCCCTTCATTTACCAGAGGTGGTACCCTGGTGACTGGCAGTGAGGGGGGAAGAGGGGTTTTTTTCTCTCTGGTGTGGGTGAATCAGTGCTGTCTGTGATGGATTCTCAGTGCGACAGGCTCTAAATGGGAACTCCCAGGGGAAATTAGCCTGCAGCTTTTGCCTTTATTAAATATTCTCCAGTGCCCTCCCAAAGGACCACTTTTTAGTGCTCCACGATGTTTCATCTGTATTTTTAACACCACCTACATGGAATGTGGAAATATATGGTCTATAATTACATTAAAGCCTATGTACAAATAGTTAAGAAATGATAGGTAGCATGTTCTGTTCTTCAGGTCTGTACCTTGATGGGGTCACAGACATGGGTGTGGGAATCTCAGCTGGAGATAATCCAGATTATTACCAAGTCCAGTAGTTTACTTAGAGTTAGGGCTTATAATGATTGATTTAACCATTTATTCAAACACCTATTTAATGATTGATTAAGCCTTTATAAACTATTTGTGACTTTTAAAATGGAACCTGATGTATTGTAGCTCCATTAGCATCTAGCTAATAAAATAGGCTGTGGACCTTTAACGCTGATTTAGTTGACAGAAATTATAATTTAGGCCTTTCACGTGTTGAAGTATTAAGTACCTTGTTACAGATTGTTTTTGGTGTGTTTGAGGCACAGAAATACAATCTGCTCCCTTACTGCTGCCCGTGGGGGCAGCTCTGAGAGAGCCCCGGAGCCCGGGTGATGCACATCCCACATCCCAGCTGCCCTGGCTTGCTGCTAGAGCACCTGGGGTCCTGCACTTTCCCCCATGGGCCCTGTCTGATCTAGGCTGAGGGAACTAAAAGTTGTAGAGGGAAGAGGGTGGTTTGCTTGGAGGCAAGGGATGCCAAACTGGAATTTCATTGGAGAGGCTGGGTTGGAGTGGGAGAGCAGGAAGGTTGCTTTGGAAGAGAAGAGGTGGAGGCTGAGCTCTGCATCCTGCTCTGTGTCCAGAAGTGAACTGTCTCCTGAGTTTTCCTAGAATCTTAGAATGGGTGGGGTTTGAAAGGACCTTAAAGATCATCTTATTCCAGCCCCCTGCCCCCCATACCTTCCACTAGATCAGATTGCTCAACCCCCCATCCAGCCTGCCCTTACCTTTATTTAACCAGGTACCAGAACCTAGAGATAAATTCTGTACACAAGATCATAGAAGATGGCTATTTTTCAATCTGACTTCTTTGTCTGTGTATAAAATCATTTTTTTTTCCGTGAGCTGCTCAACTTTCCATTTGCTTGAGCTGTGCAGAGCTGGCAGCTGGGATGAGCTGTGTAATGGGATATCTGAATCGCAGCAGGAAGCCAGCTCCAGTTTAAGCAGACCTGATTTAAAAGCAGATTCAGTCAAACCAGTACAAACTCCTGCTCGGAGAAATGAAAACTTCTTTATGTCCAATTGATGGCACTTCTGCTCAGGTCAGTAACTGCTGCTGAGGGATCCTCAAGTGGACAGTGAGTAGGGCCTCTCAAAAGCAGGTTGAGCAAGGCCCATCCCTGATGCTCTGCACTTCTCATGGGGCTGTAGGAAGTAGGTAAAATTTGGCAAGAGCTGGTTTTTCCTCTGTCCCCACTTCTGCAGAGTAGGTGACTTTCTGCTCACGTGGTTAAATGATCTTGGTGCCTGGTGTGTGTCTGAGTGGTAATGCTGTGTGCTATTTTCTTGGCAGTCTGAGATTGTAGGACTTGGAAATATTGTGGCAAGGCTGATGATGTAAATGAGCACATGGGGACGTGGGAATGGTCCTGCCCTGTGGGTGGCTGATGTAAAAACAAAACTGGGAAGCCTTTTCCAGGCTTGGGCTGGGGAGCAGGGAGGTGGTTTTGGGGAAGGCTGCAATTAATATTTCTCTTTCCATGTTGTTAAACAGTTCAGCATTCATTTCTTTACCTCTAGCATCTGTCCGCAAGATTTGTGCGTTTGTTTCTGGAGATTTCCTACTCGTAGGCAGCCAGCCGTGCCGTAGGAAAGGAGGGAGAAGGGCTTGGCTCCAGTGGCCTGAGCCCATTGTTCAGCTCCCAGCCAGCTGTTGTGCAGCTGTTTGCAGTGCAGAGACCACAGTGGTTTGAACAGAGGGGGTTTTCCCAGAGTTTACCCCTGTGCTGGGCAGGAGGTGACAGATGAGGGTGCCCTGTCTGCTCTCCTGCCTGTCTCCCCTCCAAGGGGATGTGTGTGGGTGCTGTGTAGAGTGCCAGGTGCTTCTCTGGGACCTTGCAATAGGATGAAGAAAATTAAGGTTTATTTACCCTGTTTAACTGCTCAGGTATTTTCCTTTCCTTGATTTTTCTCTGTCTGTGAAGTTTTATCACTTTAACCCAGGCATAAGAAATAAACCATGGGGGACACTAATGAATTGCAAGAGGGGAAGCAGCGAATTCCCCTTTGGGTAAGAGTTTACTGTTCAAGCCTTGACCTTGTTAAAACTTGTTAACTCAATAAAAGTTTGAGTATTTAAAGACAAGTGACTTTTTCCTGCCTTGAGGGGCATAATTAAGTCATTCCACACCCCTTAAACCAGAGCTGTGGGTGGAGGACTAAGGAGCTCCCTATCCTGCCTGCCTAAGTCAGTCAACAACCTTCCACCTGAGTCATCTCTGTCCTGCAAGGCAGCATCCCTGAGCTGTGTGGAGCTGCTGCTGGGAGAGTCTGGCAGTGATTGTGTGGGAAACCTGGTATTTCCCAGCTGCTGGGAGGATGACATTGCTCCTTTTGAAGGGCAGGCAGTTCTTGCATTGGTTCAAATTGTGGTCAAGGTTTTTGTATTAAAGCAGACTGAATTTCCTGGGTGAAGCATGCAACAGAGCTTGGGGGGGGGGGGGGGTTTGCTGTGTTCATCCATAAAATTTCCTGTACAACTTAAAAACTGGAGAGTTATCCCAAATACTTGCTGCTTTTCCAGTTGGAAGTGGCATGTCTGTGCCTACAGAGCTGTAATCAGTACCCACTGGTGTGAATTCTTCTGGAATTGCAGCTCCCAAGATGGACAAATAAGAACTTTCCCATGCAAGAGAACCCCAGGAGCACACACACACTGCCCAGCTGTGCAGAGGAGTATCCCCTGATGCGGCTGCTTTACACCTGCGGTGTTGGGATTGCCTCTTGGCTATTTAAAAAGCATTTGGCTTAGTTTTTTTTTTTTTCTCCCTGAACTCTTCACTTCTGTGCTGTCTTTTCCCTGGGAGAGTGTGTTTTCCAGTGCCTTTCCCACAGTAAGGCTTTCAGTGAGGGCAGGCTCTGTGGCTGGCAGGAGGCTGGGTGAAGTGTGAAGAGCAGGCAGGGATGGCGTGGTTGGATTCATGTTCCCTGGGTGGGCTCAGGGGCTTTGCAGGAGCAGGGGGAAGGGCCATGTGCTGTGGTACAGAGCCCCACAAGAACCACAGCTATTTTCAATGAAATCCACCATCACTGGCTACTCCTGGTAAAGCACCGGGGCTGTTAAAGACAGTTTAACAGCAGCTCAACTGCCCAAGCAGAAGTCACAGAGATTTGGGGACAGTAATCATCTTAGTTATCCCTGTGTAAGCTGCCCTGTTTCAGCTTGATACCACGAGAAGCTCCTTGCCTCAGCAGAGACAATTTTGGATGCCATGTCTTTTCTTGCTGTGCATAACGAGCGTTCATCTTGGTTTAAATCCGAGGCCTTCATCAAGGTTATTAGCTCAATGCATGAAGGTGCTGGGAAGCATCCTTAAGCACCTCCCAGACAGACTCTGGAAAGGTTATTATGCCATAATTTGTTTCTATAGCTCCCCAAAAGCAGTATTTGACCTTGGGACTATGGCTCTCCTGTTTCCTGTGCTGGCATTCCCAGTGCTCTTGTCGTGGTGTGAGTTCAGTGACTTGGAGCTGGAGCTGCTGTGTGCCCAGGAGCTGTGGTGCCCAGATGAGGAGGATTGCTTTGTGTCAGATGTTTCCCTCGTGGTTTTCTTTGTTTCTGTTACAGGGCTGAAAGGTTGGAGGGTGAGGAGCCCTTTGTAACCTCGGCCCCAGGACAGGAGGTACCTGCACAGTAGCAGCAGCAAATTGGGCCAGTGACTCATCTTGGGAATAGCTTGACACTGGCAGCTGAGGGGGTTTTTATTAAGTAGTTATTAATTATTATTCCTTAATAGCTTTGAGTTCAGCAGCTGCTAAACAGGATGGACTGATAGCCCAGGGACTGGGCATTTTGCCAGCAAACAAGGCTAAAACCTCCCCTCCCTCCCATGTGACAGGACAGGGAGACCCAGAGTCTTCTGACCCCGTCTGGCTGCTGCTCATTGCTTCTCCCTGGAAGAGCAGACCCCTCAAGATGTCTCATCTGTGTAGCATGAATTACGGTCACCTTTCAAGGACTCCTGCAAACTAGTCCCCAGGCTCCCAGAAACCTGTAAATGACAGGCTGAAAACCATTGCTCCGAGCCCAGGAGAGGCAAATAACAGAGAGGGTCTGACCAGGCTGCAGTTTGAGAAGTGTCCTGATCAGCAAGGCAGGACTCCTGGTCTGCTGGGGAGTGACTGACAGCTTTGGACAGCTTGTTGTCAGCAGGACTGAGCTTGGCAGGGAAGCACTGAAATCCCGTTTGCCCACTTGCAAGAGTTCAGTTATTAAACACATCAGGAATCCCCATCTGTTTTGTGAGCCCGTCTGCAGAAACATAACCCAAAGCCTGGCTCCTGCAAAGTGCTGTTTGCCTTGTAAGTGAAGCTGGAGGGAGCTGGAGCTGTGCAAGCTTTTCCTTCTTTTCAGGGTAAGACTCCTCTGTGGATTCAGAACAGGTTTGCTGCAGCCCAGGCCTCTTGCTGATCTTGCTGCAGTGGGCTGTGGTTTATTTGACAAGGGGATGGAGGAGGAGGTGGAGGTGATGCTTTCCTGCTCCCCTTCCCTCACTGCAAATTGTCCTCATTGTATGCAAACACTGGAATTTTTTGGTGCCTCTCTAGAGAGACTTTGACTTTCTGTCTAGAAAGCTATTAATTACCTAGACAAGGAAAGCAGAACGTACCCAATTAATGGCTCCTACTGCTTAGAGCTGTCTGTCCGACTGATGTGCTGTGAGCTAATGAGCAGCTCCTTTCCTGGGCCACCAGCGAGCCAGAACTTCTCATCGGTGTTCCTGGGGAGAACTGAAAGCAGCAGCAATGTGCAGGAACAAATAGCTGGAATTCAGTTATTAACCTGGGCTGAAAATTGGCTCTGTCTGCTGTTAATTACCTGGAGGATGTTAGGAGGGAGACCTAGGGGAGGGTTCAGAGCTGGTGTTTGACAGACCAACGAGTGCCTGAGGTAGCGTTACTTCAATTCCCATCCAGGGTCTGGGGTGCAGGGGTGTGCTGGGTATGTGGAGCAACTGCAGTGAAAACCTGGAGTGAAATGGGTTAGTTTAAAACAGCTCTGCTCCCAAAAGACTCCCTCCTTTAGTGATATTTTATGGCACAGCTGCATAGCATCTCATATATTTTTGAGTACCTTGGTTTACAGGTCATTTAATTTATTTGCAGGCTTCGTTTTGGTTCCCTGGGGTAATTTTGTTCCTTTGCACGTGTCTTCCTAGGGAGGCATTAAATTGTGCAGTTTGTCATAATAGTTCAGCTTTTATGCTGGCAGTTGGTGCTCTTCAAAGATCCTCGTGTGAAGTTTAGACTCCTGAATCATTAGAGGATCATGAAAGAAAAGGAATAATTTAGAAGGCAAAGATGTTTTGTCGTCTTTGAAAACTGGGAACGTGCGAAAGGAGAAGATGTTTAGCAGTACAATATGCCTCAAAGAACTTACCTTAGGAACTCCAGAAAATGAATTTCCCTTCTTTATTCAGGATGTAAATAACCAAAAATGTCACTCCTGAACTGAGTAATTTGTTCAACAAAAGGATCTGGAGGAGATGACTCCCCTCACTTTCATGAACGTGCCCAAGACATCAGAGGACCTGTCTCTTTTAGCAACGTGAACTGAAGGGTTTGAAAATCAAATGAGCAGCGTGTTCTGTGCAAAATATATAAATAAATCTCGCAGGTGCTTTGTAATCTGCCTTGCATTTTAAAAGCCTTATTTGTCTGGCTAGCCTGGGCTTTAGGTTGGCTCCTGGGAGCAGCAAGAGGCCGCAGTGGTGATGTGTTGTTCCAGCGACTGTCCTTAATGTGCTGTTCAATGCACTTGGGAGCGTGGCTGAAATAGCCACGTGGTTACAGTATCGCTGTCAGCAAGCGATCGCGTGGGGCTTTTTGATTTAAACTTGCTGCTGTGTGTGTTTATTCAACTGAGATTAGAACTGCGTAACAGTTCCAGCATTTAAGCCCATGTTTAATGTAAGAGGAGGGTGGCTGAAGTGAGAAAGATGTTGTGTAGAGTGAGCAGGGAAGAGACCGAGGAGAAAGGAGGTCTGGGGGAGTGAGGCGAGGAGCTTTGCCCTGGAACAGGCTGTCTGCACTTGCACCGTGGTTAAAATTGCCTGGATCCCATCCCAGGTGGATGTGGCACCACAGGGCGAATATTGCAGCATGCCAGGCTGCCAGACAGGGAGGTTGGGCAGAAGGGGAGGAGGGTTTGGTTTGTTCCTTTGAACAGCCCATCTTGCCCCAGCGGATGTGCTTTTTAGTTTCAGTTCCTGCATTTCTGCGTTGGAACTCTGGGATGGGCTTCCACCACAAAATGGGGCGTTTTCAGCAGTTTTTCCATCCCTGGGGTTTACCAGTCAGTTCTGTTAGTCTCCTTTTGCTGTCCTGCACTGGTTCTCTTATGTCTCCTTTCTGGCTGCCTAATCTGTGTTGTGGCATCTGATTGTCACTCCTTTCCTTCTCCAGTCCCCTGCCCTGTTTCCCTTTGCAGTCCCAGTGCCCGGGTGGTTTCACGTTTGGTTTTTTTTCTTTTAATTTCCTCTCCAGGCATTTCCATTTGTCTTTGCAGATCATCTTCAACAAAGGCCTTGCATGGTCTAATTTGTTTTCTATTTCCAGCCCGGACTTAAAATAACTCCTTTGTTCCATGAATGGCCTGTGCATGGATCCAAATCCCACCACCACCCCCCCTTTTTTTTTTTTTTTTTTTTTAATTTGGCGTGGGTTTCTGTTTCACTGTTGCTTGTCACTATCTGTAATGACTTGCAGTGTCCCTTTTGGGCACTGGGGCTGCAGCTGCCAGTCGGTAGCCGTGGGTTGCGTGCGGCTCTCCCGCATCCCGGCATGGGAATGGCTCTGCAGGGCTCTGGGTGCCCTGGCACAGGAGCAACGATGCTGTTGCATAACAGGAGCAGCTCTGCCCTCACGTCCCTGCTGACAGGCTTGCTGTTCAAAGAGCCCTGGCGTTGTCTGCATGGTTTACCAGACTCAGCTGCAAAATTGGGAGGTGCTTATGGTTTTTTTCATATTGATTAGGAGGGGGAAATCCAACAAGGGGAGTAGGGAGACTAAAGGAAAAGAAGCAAATTATGGGTGGATTTGAAAAGCAGAGACTCAGACCGGCCACGTTGATGCTGACCTGAGGCTGGAGCCATGGCCAGGCTGGCACTTGGTGGCTCGTGCATTTTAAGAAGACAATGTCCCTGCAGCTGGGGAGTGACGGCCGAGTGCTCCTGCAAAGAGAAATGGGTCAGTCTTGTTCTTTTAAGCACATACATGTCCCTCTGGGAACCCTCACAAGGTCGGTTGCAGCCCCTTTGCTGAGGGCTGAGATGTATTTAAAGTGTGTGAAATCCCCTGCAAGTGCTTGCCCCTGACAAGGAGGAGTGCTGGGGCAGGGGTGCAGATGTCTCCTCGGCTCTCAGGGAATCAGATTCTCCTGCTGTGGGTTGGGGTCTGAGCAAGAGCTGTCAGGGACAGGAATTGCAGTGCACAGTCAGCATGTCCTTTCCAGAAGCATCAGGCCAGTGCTGGGAGCAGCTGGTCTGGCAAACCTGCTTTCTGAAACACAACTGGGAACGGGTCTGGCAAATCCAACGCTCTGACCTTGCTCCGCGGTGCCAAGATCTGTACACAAATGCTGGCAAAGGTTATCTTGGGGCAGAGCTAAACTTGGGTCCCGTGCCCAAAATAGCTTGGAAAGAAGGAAAAGGAGAAATGCAAGTGGCAAATCCTGCTTCGTGACTTTGGGCAGTGATAGGAACAGGGCAGAGAAGTCATCTTTGATCAGGGGTTGGAACCGGTTCTGTGCGGATCCGTGCCGGGTTGGGAGAGCCAATGCAGCCTGATTGCAGCTATGAGACAGCAAACCAGGACAAGGGACTTCAGCTCCTGAGCTTCTGAGATGCTCTCCATGGCCTTAGGGACTGGTTGTACCTTCTTATAAGGGCAACACTCTGCTCTGAGCAATTCTGTCACGGTGCTGCAAGGCCCTTCTTCCCCCAGATCTGCTGCCAGGATTGCTTGTGCATCCTCACTGTTGGTCAGGCAAGGGAAAAATCTAGTTCAGAAGTCATCTGGACAAAAGAGGAGAGGGAGGAGAGTTCTGCCAGCAGGTGGGCTGGGGAATGGGACCAGAGCTGTTCTGGCTGCTGCTGTTGGAGGGGCAGCTGAGGGTCTGACCATCATGGTTAGAGCGCTGCCAGTCTGGCTTGATTTCTGTACTCCTCCAAAGCAAGGAAAACGTTTTAGGATCACATGCAGGTATAAGCCTTGATCCCTGAGGTTGAAATAACCTCTCCTTCATGCCACAGAGCTCAGGATGTGCCTGATCTTTCCTTTTGACCCTGTGCTGCAAATGTTAATGTGAAACCTCTGTGCTCTGCTGTGACTGAACTGTGGATTCCTGGGCTGCAGACACTGACATTGTCATCTTTGTTGCTTTGAATAGAGCCCTAAATTTGTGGCAGATGGCCCGCTTTCCTCTGGAAAGGACTTCCTAGATACAGTACTTACAAATATTTGTGTATAATGTCAACTGTCTTCCAAGAAAATTTCATGCACATATTGATTAGACAAATCCATTAACTTTACATTGTGGTGCATTTCTTAGGAATGTCTCTCTACCCATTTTCATCACATCTTAATTATTTCTGCTTCCACTAGTCCTTTAAAACAAGAGTGAGTAAATCTCTTAGCTGCTTTTCAGGTCTGGTTTTGATCTAGAGCTGCATGTCAGTGGGGTGGCAGCTGACAAGCAATGTGTTCTTTTGTGCCACGCTGGGTGCTGGGGTTTTTTAGGCATCGTGGTTGGTTGGGCTCTTGGAGGTGGATATTAGAGCTCAGTATTAATTAAGCATCATTACAAAGGTCTCCTTAACTTTTATTTCAAAATATGCGAGTTGACTGGAGGATATATACCTTTTATTTCTTGTTTGAGGAGGAAAATTGTCATGTATTTAGCATTTGATTAAAGATGACTTTGTTGTTTTTTCCAAAAACTGCATCATTTAATGTAATTAAACATGAGCTTTGTTGTCAATACTCTTCAGTTAAATGCACTGGTGAGTGCCAACAGCGTTTTGCTTATTTGCTGTGTCTGCGTGGTGTGGTGGTAGTAGTTTTTGCCTTTTAATGAGGTATTTTGCAGTCATTTTGTGGGCTGCCTCTTAACGTTGTCTGTAGACCATCCATGGTCCTTAGACCACAAGTTGAGTAACATTACTCTGGACTTAGGAAACAAAATATTCTGTTAATCTTATTTCAGCATGTCCTTGCTTAAAAAAAAAGAGAGGGAAAAAAAAAAGTGTTTTGAACTTGAGCCATGTGTTTTCATTGGGCTCTTTAAAAACTCCTCTGGGAACAGATGAACCGGTATTTTCTGTGAGCTGGGAGTGTCCTGTTGTTCTCACCTTTCAGATAGCTGAACTAAGGCACGGGGTAATTACAGCAACTGGCCCACATTTGTGTTGTGCCAGTGCAGCCAGGGACCTCACCTGGGAATCCTGCTCTCCCTGAGGAGGCAGGGGCTGATCAGGAAGGTTGGCTCTAACTTTGAAGAGCAACCAGTGTGTTGAATCGTGTTAATTAGATTTTTTTTTGCGACTGGATTGACGTGCAAACCCCCTGTTTTAGAGCTGTAGGGTTTTAGCAGGGTCCTGCCTGTGTCAGCGTGGGCTTTGCTGCAGTCAGGAGCTGCACTGCAGGTCCAGGATGGAGCAGTACAGCCCCATGTCCAGGTGCTGTTGGCTGGGAACCTGTAGGTGACTGCGGGGTGCTGTGGACTCACCTGTGCCCATCCTTTGGGCTGGATGTGAATGTGCTTGGCCCAGGGCTGTGCACCCCGTTAGCACAGGGATGTGCCAGGGCTGGGGGATGCTGCTGGCAGCTGGCAGGCAATGGGGCAGCTGGGCGGGCAGGCAGAGCTCCCTGGCATGTGGGTCAGCCAGCAGCAACTTGCAGAGGCTTGCAGTGTGCTTTTGTGGTGTGAATTGGGAGAACAGGTGATGGGGAAACAATTTTAGACACTAAATGGCACGTGAAGAGGAGAAACAGGAGAGCGGGGTGGTGGCGGGGGGGTTTGGAAAGCTTCAGCAGTGGGGCAGAATCCTGTGAGTCTTTCAATAGGTAGAAATAAACAGGTACAGGAGGGTCCATGGGCATGCACCTCAGCTGCAGGTTTGTGTTGTAGCCCTGATTCTGGTTTTGGTGATAACCTCCAGCTTCCTCCTGTTCCTAATCAGAGACTGTAAATCTTCTGGTACCTAGTGCTGTAATGGCTAGTGCAGGTCTATGGGTAAAACAGTCTCAGATGGAGACTCCAACTGGGGGGGGGAAATACCTTTCCTGTGAGACAATGTCTGTTCTTCATCAAAATCAGTTGAGAAAGTAAGAACCAAACAGTTTGATTTTAGAGATTTAAAGAGCCTGGCTGCACTCTCTCTTTCTTACTTCCATTAATCTGTTCCTATTGTTTGTGTTCCTGTTAAAAGTAACTAATAAAGAGTTGTGGAGGGGGAGGCACCCTGGAGTGTTTTGCTGGGAATGGGTGGTTTAGTGGTGTCCCAGCTGTACCCAGCTCTGAAGGGCACCAGTGCATCCCCAGCAAGACTTGCTTCCCCTTTACTGCCCAGCAGGAGCACCCTCAGCCTTTCTGCCTGCTGCTCATGGACCCTCCTCCCCAGAATGGTGCTGGGCTGGGCACGTGGAGTGAAAAATGGGACCTGTACTGCAGCAGAAACTTCCAGGACCTTGGGCTTGCACTGAGATCCTGCTGGTGACCTGCTGCTTGCAGATGTGGAAATGCACGGACAGTGCTTCTCGTCTGTTTGCAAGGGACATGTGATTCTTACTTTTGTCTTCCCAGGGCTTCTAACAAGAAGCCTCAATAGAGGCAGAAGTGGTTTGCTGCCCTTGTTAAGGAAAAATCCTTTTGTGCTCCTGCTGGCTTGTGATTAATGCAGGACACGGCTCGCAGACACTGTGCCTTGGTGCAGGATGGTTTTGTTTGCCTCTGTATTTTCATCCCATGTCTGTGTTCCTCTAGCACACAGTAAACTTTGTTTTAGTTGCACAGACCAAGGCAAAAAAGCTTTTAAACTGTTTTAGAGTTTGATACCATGTGGCTTTGCACCTGGCGCTGTGTTCTAAGCTGAACTGCTGATCTGAAGAGTTAAAAAAAAGTCATCCTGTTTCTTTTACTGTAGACAGCTGCCTCAGCGTGGTCAGGTCTACCTGCTGTGCTTCCAGGAAGCCTTGGCTTGCTGAAAGCTGCTGGGGACTCTGGGTTGGAATGTGTATGTGTGTGTATATATATATATATTTACATGTGCTAATTAGCTTGTAGCTGGCCATAAGCCAAGATGCCCGAGTTTGAATCTGTTATTGGGAAAGTACCTTAAATTTCTGCAGATCCCGCTGAGCTTTTGGAGCCCTCGAGAGCCCCGTGCTCGTGTCCTTGGCAGCTGCAGGGAGCTGGGAAGGGTGTCCCTAGAGCAGCACATGGGCTGCAGGAGAGCTGGGAAGGGTGCTGGTGTCTCTTGGCAGGGTGCTGCTGCATCCCTGGAGGCTGAGCACAGTGGGTGATGAACCACGTGCTCCTGGCACAGCCCCCAGCTTGGGGTGGGAACCGGTGATTAAAATCCCATCCAGTCGGAAGCGTGAGGGGAAGTGGGACAGTCATACTGGAAGTACAAATAGGCGTGTTCTGGGTGCCTCTGAATTCCCCCGGGTGCACAGGGGCTTTCCTGCCCGGGCTGGATTGCACTGAGCATGCCAAGCTCTTGCATGGGAAGGCTGTCTCATCTGGGATGAGGGTCGGGCTGCTCCCAGGCCACCGGTGCTTCCCTGGGGTGGCAGGTAAGGTGCCCTGGGGCTCAGCAGGGATATATGGGTCCAGAACTGGGGGGAAGCCCAGCTCTTGTGCAGGGAGTGAGCTGAAAGCAGGAGGGACCTGGTTGTCTCATTGCACCCTGCCTTGAGAGCTAAACCTTGTCTTTCTCCATTTGCCACTTGGCAAAATACCTTTTTCTGAAGAGACTCGCCTGACCCTCATTGGGAGCATGGCGATGTCTTGGTGCATCTGTCATCCTTGGGCTTCGTGGGGATTTGCTGAAAAGATGATTTCTGTAAGATTTGACCTCTGCGTGAGAGGGCCTCCCTGGGCTGCTTGCCACTGGCCGCCTGTCGTGCCTGGCTGCCAGGGGCCGTTGCCTTGGTTTGGTTTATTTCTGGCTCTGAGGCTGCATCGATGCTGGCAAACCAGTGAGGCAGCCCTGTGCCTGCCTGCAGCAGATAGCAAGGGGTTTATCAGGTTGGGCTCATCTGTGGTCTCACAGGAGGGAAAAGAAATAGAAAAAGAAAAGCTTCCTCTTTCTTTTTTCTTTTTTTTTTTTTCCCCGCTTTCCCACCCCCTTTTTGGTTTTTGTACACGCCAACTGCTGTTTCAGTTGAAATTGCGTTGGCTGGGGCTGGCTGTGCTCCCTGTGCAGACGCCACAAGTGTGGGGAGAGGCTGCTGGGAGCTGGTGGCACTGGAAGTTTCCTTTGCTGTTCTTGGTGTGCTGATGGAAGAGTTTGATATTGCCAAAAGCCTTGCACAAATCCATACAGAGCACGTACCTGCGCTGGGGAGGAGGTGGGCAAACAGCACTGTGTGGGCTGCAGAAAGGATCCCAGGGAGCTGGGGCTGCCCCTGCTTGGGATCAGTCCTGATAATATCCCCTGACTCAGGCAGGCATCACTGGGGATTGATGCTTTGTATAACTAACTGTTAATTTGAGAATAATAGTTGATGCACCTCACACTGACAGTGATGAAGGGGCAGCATTTAGACCTTTGCTACTTTTTCACTGCAATCCAGGCAAAAAACAGGGGCCTTAAAATCATCATCAAGCAAACAATGTGAAGTATCTATAAAAATCAGTAACTTGTAAATCTCCCCTTGGGGCCAAGGGGCACCTTCAGACTTTGTTGGTTTTCCTGATTTTGTTGCAGCTCTTAAAGGAATTGCAACAGGTGGTGCAGGAGGGATGAGTGTTGGTGAAAATACCCTCAGGGCTGTGGTGTATTCAGAAAGGCTGATCCAGGTGGCACTGGAAGTGTGTGACATGCTTTAGTCCTGGGTTTTAGTGTAGTTGCGTGGATGGACACAGCTGCAGGCGAGGTCGGTGTCTGGTGTCCCTGCTGCCATTAGATCAGGGCTTACCTCAGAGGGCTGCAAAAGTGGCCACAGCTTGGAAAGAAGAGCGCTGACATGTGCGAGTGTGGTTGTCGAAAGGGATGGGCTAGGGAGGGACCTTGTGCCTTTTTGGACCTTGTGTTGAAATGCCAAAACTCTTGACGGTTTTTTTGGAAACTGAGTCACCCCACAAAAAAATACTCATCTCCAAGAGACTTAGAGATCAACAGGACCCAAATAAATTGCTGGCAATTTGGCTTCCTGGCCCTGCTGGTGCTGGGCGAAGGCTTTCTGGAGAAATTGGATGGGAAATATTTGGGGAAAACCTTGTATTTGGACTTCCTGTGATAAGAGTAATCTACAGAAGAAATGTGGCAGTGAGGTTTGCCAGATGGAAAAGGGGGCTGCTGGGGACCTGCGAGGGCAGTGAGGTTTTGGTGATCGCCCAAGGCCCGATGCTCGGCTGTCTCATGGGACTGCGGCTTGTTGAATTTTAACCCGCTGCTTTCCTGTCTCCTTCCAGCTCTTGCACGCCGTGGGAAGCACACACACGATGAAGAGGAGCTCTCGGCTCTCCTAATCCTCCGCCAGTGAATTGGAAGCAGCGACCGCCGCGCCGGCTCCTCCGACATGTCTGGCTCCACGCAGCCCGTGACGCAGAGCTGGCGCGCGGCCGAGCCGCGGTACCCTCCCCACGCCATGTCCTACCCGGTGCAGATTGCCCGACCACACGCGGTAAGGACGAGGCTTTTCCTTCCCTGCCGCTCGCGGGGTGGGAGCCACGTGGGTGTCCCCCCGGTGCCGGGGCAGCGGTTCAGCTGCGCTGCTCTCGGATGTGGCTGTTACAGAGAAATCAGACCGTTTCCGTGCCTGCGGTACAGGATTTCATTGTTCCTCTCTCATGGGATCCTCTTTTGTTTCTCCATATGGTGCTTTCAGTTTTTCTCTCCCTTTCCAGCCTTTTCCTAGCACTTGCTGTGGTGGTGCTCGTGGGCTGTGGTTCATCGTTTCTGAGCACCCGTGTCCATCTGTCCTCCTGGCAAGAGCACCCTTGGCTGGGTGCAGCATCCAGCCTGGGGGAAAAGGGGAAGGTTTGGGCATTCTTGGGGAGCAGGAGCACGTGGCCTCCAGCCCTCTTTGGCACGGCCTTTTCTTGGCACTGAATCACAAGGGAAGGACCATCCTCTTTTACGTGTGGGCTCACTGCTTCCCAGCGAGCCCAGTCCTTGCTCCTCACACCCACAGGAGAGCTCTCCTGGTTCCCAGGCAAACTGCTGAGCGTGAACCTGCCTCCTGCCCTTTGTTGGGAGACCTCCCTCTCTTTATGCAGCGCTCCTGGGGTGCAAGAAGATAACTGAGCTGAGGAGCTTTTCCATTTTATCCTTCCTGCCTTTTCCCCCTCGTAGTCTTGACTTGCAGTCTCTTCTCTTCTTGCATCAAGGCATAAGCTGGAGATGATGGGTTTTTTTGGCCATGTCTTGTTGAATGTACCAGAACTTGCAGAGGTTAATTCACCTGGATCCAGCCTCTCCTTTCTGTGCCACCTCACCCCGGATGGGTGAATGTTTTCAGTTTAAGTCCTCAACGGAAGAAACTCTTGTTAGTGGAACAGCTTTAGTCAGCTCAGGCTGCTTAAAGGAATCTTATTAGGTGCTGGAGTCTGGCTCACACTTCCACGGGTCTTTGGAGCTGCTTCTTGGTGGGTCACAGAGAGATGGCCACAGCCAGGGAGGTGCCTGAAACACAAGTCAGTGAGGAGACCTTGTCTGGGGGTTACATTTGACAATGACAGCTTCTGAGTGATCAAATTCAGTCTGGGCTGGTTTTAGTGTTCGACTTGAGAGCCTGGAAACCCATGAAGTATCAGTGAAGGGCTGAAATTCCCTCATTTGCCCTCTTTGCCTGGCTTCAGCAGAGTGGCACAGGGAGCAGAGCCGGAGATTGGAAAGGCTTTGAAATAGAAACGTTAAGGAGGGCGCGGGACGAGCTCTTGGCTGCGTTTGCTGGCTCATCTACATCGCTCGGGGCCTGCGTGCTGCTGCACAAAGAAGCTTTTCATCCTGGCTATGAGACACGCTGACCTGGTTCGATTTATGGGAGCTTTGCTTCCATCAGTGTGAGCGTGTTTGTTTGGGGGCTGGAACATAACCAAGAGCATTTGTCTCCAAAAGAAAATCCCAGTTCTCTTTTTATCAGAAACCCGAGTGGGAGGAGGAGGATGCGACCAGGTGAGCACGATCTGCAGTTGTTGGCAAGATTGTGGTTTAAAAAGCAAACCAAAGGAACCTCAATCCGCATTGTGGAGACCAATTTTAAAAGGGTGTGAAAGGCTCCTGTCCTTGGGGTGCTGAGCCCTTGTCTCCTGCAGAATCCCAACTGCTTCCCCTTAGGGCTGCAACAGCAGGAGGAGCAGAGCGGGGCAGTTGTTTGCAGTGGGCTGGAGCTGGGGGTTTCTGCAGCCCTGCAGTGAAGACTGGTTTTATTCTGTTGTATTAACTGGAAGAAGTTGCTGGCATTTGCTTCTAGAAGCTATTTTTACAGCCGCCTGTAATCACTCGAAGTTATGCGATACCTTTTGGGTGTCTGGATGCAGGAGCGGTCCGAGCTGAGATTTTTTTGGATGGAAAAGGAGGAGACTCCTCTCGGCAGAAGCTTGCCAGCCCCACACAAAGCGACGCACCTTGCCTCTGCTGGGAGGGGAGGCAGAGTGTTTCTGGAAGCGTGTCCCTGCATGATCTGCCCCGCCGCTCTCAGCTGTTCACAAACACGTGTCTCTTGCTCGGCGGCGCCGTGAGCTGGAGCCCGGCCATGGCTCTGGGGCTGGAGCTGATCTCTGGTGGGATTGCTTGGGAGAGGAGAGCCCAGTTCCTTTGAAGTTGCTGCGCTGTTTAATATTAAAAGTCAGCAGTATTTGCTTGCATGTCTTGGCCAGGTCAGTTTTGTCATGGGGTGTGTTTGCACAGTGAGAGCTTGTTTGGAAGAAACCAAGAGAGGCCAAAACCAACCCGACACTGACATGTCTTGCGTCTAATTAAATTTTGGTTCTGGTTTGTTGCGTTCCAAGACGTCCTTTCCCATGGACTGGGAATTGGTCAGTTCAGGGATCCTTATCCTGGTGGTGGAAACGCCCTGGGTCACCTCCTGGGCGCGTGTGCAGGGCTGAGCACAGCAGGGCTGCAAATGCTATTACAATATAAATAAATAATCACAGCCCAACTGTGACGGTCGCACCCAGGGAAATGCGGCGCGGCAGGAATGCTGAGCTCAGAAATGAGCCGTGACATTATTTTAGGCTTGGAGACACTTTATGAAAAGTGATTTAAAGCATTGCAGCTGTTTGATTTCACAGATGAGGCAAGTGAGAGGGGATGTTGTAAAGGGGCAGGAGGCAGTGGAAGCAGGCTGGGGGATTTTTCTTCTCCCATCACATAAAACCCAAGGGACTATCCAACAAAATGGGGGGAAAAAAGTGTACTTAAAGTAAACAAACAGAAATATGCTTTGTACGTATGGGCACCTCCTCCCAGCTGCGTGTTCCATGAGCTACTGCTGAGTTTGGAGCTGGCAGAGAAGATCCAGTACCGGTTGAGTGAGGATGTTTGTTGTCTGGTTTCACTCTTGGTTGCCAGCTTTGGGCAGGGCTGTGAATCTGTGGGTCTGACCCACTGACTCTCTCCGATGGGTAACACAGCAAACAGGCTCTCCCACAGGATAAGCAGGTCCCCCACCATACTCAGGTGTCTTCCTCCTCACTGTGAGATACCATACGTGGTCCTGACAGCTGTTGGGAAGGCTGGATGGGATGTGAAAATGGTGCAAAATTTTATAATGACCCTGGATTTAATCCTGTTTCAGCAGACAATGACTCTCAAAAAGCTTTGACAAGTCAACATGCTTTTAACGGGAAGAAGGAAGCTTGGTGAAAAGGTTCTGGTTTGTTTGACTTTCTTGAGGTAAAACTAAAATCTCCAGTAATCAGCAGTTTCTTCTTAAGGGCACCGAGTGGTTCTTGGCCAGAGTGCAGGGAAAACATTTCTGTTTTCCATATTCATTAGCTGTAATGTTGGGGTGCGCAGTTCACTTCTGTCATGTTCAGCTTGGAAACAGAGGAATTGTTTGAATGCTCCGTGACCTTTAGCTAAAGGTGAAAAAACACATTACTTACGCTCTTAACCTTCTAATGTGTCCAAAGTTCATGCTCTCTCAAAGGAAACTTTTGCATGAAGGATATTCATTTTCAGGCAACCTGCAGGTATTTTCTGTAAACAGAACAATTTTCCTGTGTGGTGCACGTCCCCCTTTCTTTTTAAAACTTCTCCGTGATCAATATTCCCTGGGAACAGAAGGGTTCCCCTCTTTTCTTCCTGCATGAATCCAGTTTCTTGCTGTGACCTCCTTACCAGCCTTCCTGCTCCTGTTAGTGCCCTGACAGTTCAGAGCAGGAATGGTGTGGATGCAGGCTGGGCTTTCCAGGAGGGTGGTATCAGGAGATGCTGGGGGTTGGGGCACACGAGGTGTCCTGAAGCAGCAGCCTCTGTGGCAAAACAGCTCCTGCTTTTGGGGTGCTTTAAGTGTTTTACATACTAGAGCTCCTGAACAGGACTGGGGATTGGTAGGATTGGGGTGTGTACACAGTTGTACGAAATTGGTGCTCCATCATCGCTTGAGCACTTTTATGAGCACTTTTTCCTCCCTGCTTAACTAAGAGGCTCATTTTGTCTTCTGCCTGCTGTTTGCCCCTGTTCCCTGCACACAGCTTTGTCTGGGATGGAAAGGTGAGCTTAAGCCCTCCTGTGCTCCAGCTTTGAGACCATTGTGCTTTCCCCTCTCCTGCCTGGGAGCAGCTCAGCAGTTCCTTCATTAAGCTCCCCATTTGCAGAGCAGCCCTAGTGGCTCGTTTGCTTTGGCCCAGGATAAATAACTTCCTTGTCTGTGTGAACCAGAGACAAGAGCTTGGTGCAAACTTGCGTGTTGATTTGGTGTCCAAGCCAAAAGGTGGCCTGGGGGGAATTGAGTGCCTTCCCTGCCCAGACTCCTCCTCCCACCAGTTTGAGCAGGGCGAGTTCAATCCAGTGTCCTTCTGTGGAAGGTGCTGTGAGGAGGCACAGGCTCCGGAGATGGCAGGAGCTCGCCGCTCTCCGCGGTGACATGATCGGTGTGGCACGGCGGCGCCAGGTAAGCCTGCTCAGGGGCACTGTGTGGTGTGGTACTGCTGCTGGGTGTTGGTTTTCCTTGGAGTAGTTATTCACGCTTTTGTCTCCTGGCTTTTTGCCAGTGTGTGTCAGTGCTCCTGGAACTGGCAGAACGGAAGAGTTTGTGGTGCGCCGCCTCCGAGCACAAAGAACAACCTCCTGAGCGAGGGGTGTTCTGAATTCTGCCTGCTGGGCTCCAGCTAACGTTGTAAGGAATGACTTGAAAATAAAAGACATACCTTGGAAATACTGACTGTGATCAGGTCTGTCACGAGAACTCAGCGCCATCTCTCCTGAGTACCTTTCCAGTGACAGATTGCATTAGCTCTGAGCAGCTCGGCGATGGATTTCGGAAAATTGCCTTTCTGCTGTGGGGCTGGGAGAGCATGGAGGTGAAAGAACATGACACCTAATTCCCTTCCCTAGGGTCTCCTTCCCATTGCTGGGAAGAAGTTGGCTTACAGCAGTTTGTATTTAAATCTTGTTTTCCCTAAGATACAGCCTTTATCCAAAACACTTCTTTTACTTCAAGCTACAGTAAACTTCTGTGGTTGCTCCCTGATCTGCTTTTTGGATGTGATTTGATGCAGAAGGTGATGCTTTGCTTTTGGTTGATCTCAGGATTGTAAATGCACAGGGGAAGAAAGAACTTTAACTGTTTATGTGGTTTGACAAAGGTGGAGACCCACTGAAGCCACTTCTGGAGCCTTTTCCTGCGCTTCAGGCCTGACTCTGGTTGTGCTGCCCCCCCAGCCCCTGGAGGCACCTTCTGCAAGACTGGGGACTTTTGCTGGTTGTCATTGTCACAGAATTAATTTCAAATACTGAGCAAGTGAAGGATTTGTTATGCAGGTGTAAGGAAGGGTAGGAGCAGGGACAGGGAAAGCTGGAAGGACCCTACATGGACCTGCAGATGGGTTGTGGGTGTTGTACGGGAGCAGGTGTGGTAGGAGATGGTGGGGGACTGTGCTACAGAAGAGATGTGATGATGAGCTAAATGACCTGGTGAGTTTGGGTTTGTTGTGTGAAGAGATCTGCTGCTCACCCTGAAGGAGTGTTCGTGGCTTCAGGAAACACAGCACCAGGCTCGGGGGCTGGAGGAAGGGCAGACGGGTCATTCCCGACTCAAAGGCGCCTGGATGCGACTGGGACAAAAGTCTTGTGATGGAGAGAGGCTGAAAAGCAGCACTGTAGTGGATGTGCCACTGCTCTGTGGGCACCTCTGGCTGCCGGGGAGAGGGCTGGCAGCTGCCTCCAGCACCCGGCACCGGTCAGATGACCGGGAAGCCACAACAGCTGAGAGCTGTCCTCACCGAGACGTGACTTCTCCATGAATGGCATATTCAGACAGGGCAGCCAAGCACTGCTGACAGCCCTGCTTTGCTGGAGAGGTGGGGAGAGGGCAGCGAGAAGGATGCAGTGCTGTGCAGCTGGTACAGACGCTCTCAGTGCTGGCAGCAGCCGTGGCCTCGGTGCAGGGGTGGCAGCAGGAATCGGTGCCTTCCAACAAGGGGCCGGGCCACGCGCAGTGTGGTCACCTCCTAAAACAAAAGGCCAAGTCAGCAGCCTCTGAGAGATGGATGGCAGTGAGACTGTCTCAGAACAATAAGGGCATTTGTCTTTTCAGCACATGTTGCATCCCTGTAGGCAAGATAAAAATGCATGTATTCAGCCAGGTTTTTATTACTGACCTTATCTTCAACAGGGGAGCTGATTGTGGAGGAGTTATTGTTCGGTTCACGTTGATATTTTTTTCTTAAATCTGCAGTGAGCTCCTCCCAGGGTTTTGGGGAGGAAGTTGGGCAGACAGCATTGTACTTGTGGTCAACCTGTTTGGATCAATAACACCTTTGCACTTCAGAGGAGGTTTTCAGCAGCAGAGGATGGCTCCTCTGGGCTGGGGAGGCTGAGCGTGGTGGGCTGTGTGCCACACTGGTCCCCTCGCAGCCTGAGCTGCGTCTGGACCTCATGCAGTGACAGCTCTGCTGCCACCCTGGTTTCTTCCAAACCTTTCCTCTTCCTCTTACCTTTGAGAACTGGCTTTGGGAAAAAATATTTTCTTCAGGCGAATGCTAAAAAGTGCATTTCTCGGTCTGATGAGCAAATGCTGTGCTGCCAGTGCCAAGGGGTATCCAGGCACCAGAGAACTTTTCCTTTTATTGCTAAAATAGGTCACGCTCGCTGTTGGCAGAAAGAGATATTAGGCAACTTCTTTTTCCAAAGTTGAGGGTGTGCAGAGGAGGGGTGGGGGACATCCCCTGTCTCTGGCAAAGCCACCAGAGTGCTGGCCATGCTGCTTTATCCACCCCACAGATTAATTGCTGGATGATCTGAGGCCCTGGCATGTTCCAAGCTGGGATATGCTGCTCCATGCTGGCTCTGTGGTTCTGGGGGTGCTGTCAGAAGCTGTATGGTCATGTCTTGCACACCATGTCCTCTTGCTTGGGCTGATGCCACTGTCAGCCCAGAATACGTTAGCAGTGGTGTTCTTCAAAGCCTTCAGAATTATATTTTTTCTTATAGGAATATTTTGGCCATTTTTTTCTCACTATTTGTACCACACCATTATTAATTGGCCTCACTGAGTGTTTCAGCACAGTTGTTAGAAAATAAAAATTATTTGCAACGCAACGCTGGCTGAGCTTGTAACGAGCAGCCCTAACCTTTGGTGGAGGTGGTGAGGAGCTGGGATTTGCTGCTTGAGGAGCGTGTGCAGTGCCCTGGCCTGTTTGTCTGCCTCCACAAGGTGACGGGGCCAGCGTGGGGCAGTGGCTCGTCCCCGCTCCGGGGAGCCCGGCAGGCGCGGCGCTGCCCGCACCCGGCGCTGTGATTCGAGGTGGCTGCGGTGCCAGTGCCGCTCTCAGCCGGGGAGCCGGCTCAGCTGGCGGATGTGGTGGCTGACCCCAGGCTGCTCCTCCTCAGCGTCACGGCAAAGCGAGCACCGGTGGTTTTTAAGCAAAGCTTGCGCTGAAACTCGGCGGGGAGCTCCCGGTTGCTTTCTCGCTTGAGGACGTGGTAAGCGATGAGGACAGATCTCACGCTCTGCGCCGCTCGAGCTGCGCTGCAGGTTCTCACCTGGCTGCGCTCTAGGTCTCCATGGGTTTGCTCCAGAGCTGTTTCCCAAGGAAGCCAGAAGCACTGGGTGTTTGTACTTGTTTTTCTGCTGGTGGGAGGAAGAGAGGAGGAGCAGTTCGCCTTTCTGTTGCAAGACCAGCTCCAGGTTTCCTTCCTGCAAGGCCTCCTGTCTCTGAGGTCTTCTCCTCAGAGGCTGATTCTTGGAGCCGTGGGAAGGCCATCTGGATGGAGAAGTGGGAGCCTTGTCTGTGTGGCTGTGCTTGGTGCTGGAGCTGGGAGCTCAGGCTCAGAGGTGGCCGTGGCGCGGCGTTTTCTGGCACCGTGTGCCGCGGGTCAGCACTGGGGTGCTTCCAGCATCGCTCTCAGACCTCCCCTTCTTCCTCCTGGTTGGTGATCAGGCAGCCAGCACCCAGCAGCTGCAGGCAGGGGAAGGAGAAATGAAGCACAGCAGCAAGTGCACGTGTCCAAAACAGAAAGCGAGAGAGGCGGGAGGGCTGCGTGGCTGCCTGCAGTTGTTGGCTTAGCCTGGGGGTTATCCTGAGGTCGGGGACAGCACTGAAGAGTTTGCTGGAGACTTTATGATAGGTAAGGCAGCAGGCTGAAAGCTTTAAAATGATTTTAAAAGGGGAGATGGGGGATGAAGCTTCTTCCTTTTTCCTTCCATTGGCCTTTCTCTGTATGCTGCCAAGAACTTTTCTGTAATATTGTGTTCAGGAGCCTGGCTTTAAACAGTTTGATCAGCAAATCTAAATGAGCCTGGTAGACTCAGGTTATTTGGGGTCAGAGGATTTACCAGGAAGGGGATGGAAACAGTGTTCTTGGCGCTCCCAAATCAAATGATAACACAGAAGCCTTGAGACTCAGGGCTCTTTCCCTGGCTCTCCCTCCCAGCACCCCATGCAGGAACAGCATGGACATGTCCAACCTTCCTGGTGGGCAGCAAAGGATACTTCCAGTCCCTTAGGCTAGGCCTGAGTCCCTCTTCAGCCTGCTGCATGAAAAGTATGTTTTAATGAGGCCACTTTGGGGTCTTTAGCGTTTCATTTATCTGCAGATTTGAGGGGTGCTGCTCTGCTCTGCTGGGGTGGTTTGCGGTGGTGCTGTGGCACTCTGGGTGTCTGTCTGGCCTTGCCAGTGCTGCTAGTGCTGGCCTTCTCCCCCCAAATCTGATTTGCCAGAGCCCCTGACTGTCTGTGGTCTTTCTGCTTCCTTGATTTCTGTCATGACATTTACTGAATTCGTGGAATTTTCAAAGCTTCCCAAAGTACATCCATGTGGGAGCACCTGAACCACAAGGAACAACAGGAAAGTTGGTGTAAAAGGAAGAAAGTCCTTGCTGGAGCACTTGGAGATTTGGAAGCTCTGGAGAGGATGCTCTGGCAAATCAGCAGATTTGTGGGGTGGGAGGAGGGTTTGCAGAGGGCAGGAAGAGATGCAAAGAGAGGCAGAGGATGAGCAAAAAATAGAATTGAGCAAAACCCAGCAAAACAATGGAGAGGAAAAGGAGTAACATGTAGTTTGGGGCTGCAGGGTTCTTTAGTTGTTTTATTTCACGTGTCTTGGAGTTGCCTGTGAGCAGGTGCTTGAATTCTGAGGTCAGGGTGAGGGCTAAATGACATCTGTGTCATTCAGTGGTGGGGAATTCAGGTGGCACCCACTGGGTGCTGCTCCTGTGGCTGTGTGGAAGGTGCAGTGGTGCTGGCAGCAAGGTGCCTCCCAGCAGGTGTCTTTAAAACTCTGCTGGAGAAAACTGAAGCCTCTTCTGAACCACAGAAACATTTAGGTTGGAAAATACCTACAGAATCACCAAGTTCAACTGTTAGCCCAGGACTGCCAAGTCCACCAGGCAGTTTGAAGGCAGCTCATAAACCTTTCTGGTGTTTGCAAATGAAAAACACAGCCACAGCTCGCAGTGCAATTCACTGGAGTAACTTTCTGAGCAATTAATCCACCTACATCCTGCCAGGGCTTCCACGGTGCCTCCTAACAGTTCATCACAGGGCACAGGAATTTGTCAATTTTAATCCTCCTCACTAATTTTTAGGTTTGTTTTTTTTTCTTGTAAAACCCACTGTGGATGTAAGCAGTGCAGAGCAGGTCAGAGTCACTTCAGGCCGTGCCACCAGGTTCTGAGCTCCACCAGCCATTTTCTGACGGGGTTAGAGGAGGCAAAAGCTCAGCTGAGTGTGGGCAGGGGGAAAAGGAAAAACAGATGGTTCTTGGGACATGCAAGAGCCTTTTTTTTTTCTCAAGGGCACAGCCTTTGAGCCTCCCAGACGGGTAATTCTTGTTTATACGCCCACAGGAGGTGACGGTCCTGGTTTTGGGCCTATTGGTGTGTCTTCCCAGACACGATGTGTTTGTTTTGTAGGTGGATGTCAGGAGCTGCATCACTCTTGTATTTAAATATTTATTTTTAATTTAAAACCAGGACAAGTGTGAACGTGGGGAAGCTTGTCGTGGGCAGGGATTCTGCTTGGGCTGGGGCTGTAAGAGCTGATGGGCTCCCTCACTTGAGATGTCTGTGTTTGGTTGGACTGATGGCACGTTCTGTCCTTCAGCCCCCCATGGATGGACTCTAGAGCTGATGGAAAAGCAGCATCATGTGGTTGCATCCTCCCTAAACACCTGGATTTACAGCAGAACATGCCTGTGAGGATAAATGGAGTGGGGCTGGCAGAGGTCTCTTGTTCCTGGTGTTTCCCAACACTGGTCAGCTGCATGCACGTGGTGTTTTATTTATTGATTTTTTTTTTTTTTTAAATTTTTCTTTGTAGACCCAGAAATCCTTTTTTTTCTTTTTGAGGAAGTTAAAAGCTTTCTTGTTCCAGTTGGGAACTGTTCAGAAATAGACTCCAGGTGGAATTGGTTCTTCTAAGGTAGATGTGTGTCAGTGTTACCAGGGTTATTCTGTGACAGGGCTTTCTATGCCATTGCTGAAGGTCTTAGTTAATTAGATGATTAGTCTGCTGGTCAAGTATCTATCTGCAAATAAAAAATAGCAGTTGAATGTAGCTGCCTAAAATACTGCTGCTGGAATCAGTGTGTGGCACAGAGCAGGAGGGCTTCTTATTTAATTAAAATCAGGAACATACTGTACTGTACTCTCCAAGGGTCAAGGAACAAAAGGGATGTACACATAATAAGTAGCAAACTGTCCTTTTAAACCCCTTGAGCTCAGCCCAGGGGAGCCGTGTTTAAAGGGACCTATTCAAGATAACATTTGTGATTTTTCTTCTGTCTTTCCCCCCCACACAACCCCTTTTTTTTCTTTCTCCACACTGCTATGTAGCTTATTGAAGCTGAAAGTATCCTGTGAGTTAATTTTGTTCTTACCTGTTCTTACTCTTGGATTCACAGTTGTCATCAGGACTGCTTGGATGCCAGGAATCCCTGTGTGGGTGCTCAGTGGCTGGGTTGGGCTTGCTGGGGTCCTTTCCCAGGAGCCTGCAGCCCCAGGAGAAGGTTCAGCAAGGGGCTGAGCTCCCATCCCAACGCAGTGCAGGACTGGGAGTTACTGGGAACCTTTTGGGGAGGGCAAAGCACTGACCTTTGCAGCCCGGTGCTTCAAAGGTGGGGGAAGTATCTCAATGGGTTTTTTTGAGTTGTGTGCTCTCTTGAAAGTTCCCACCGGCCTGCTGAGGTGTGTTTGTTGTGTGTTTGTTCTGCAGGACGTGGCGCTGTTGGAGTACCAGCATCATTCCAGGGATTTCGCATCCCACCTCCCGCCGGGGTCGATCATGCAGCCGCAGCGGCGGAGGCCGTCCCTGCTCTCTGAGTTCCAGCCGGGCAATGAAAGGTACTGCTGGCTCCCTGCAGGGAGCTCTGGTGGCAGCAGGAGGGCTGGGAGGGTCCTGGGCAGCGGGGTGCTGTGTGTGGCCACTGACCGTGCCCAGGCTCGGCGCTAGCTCAGCTTCCTTGTGCCAACCAAGTGGCATCTTTCTGCCTTCTGCTTTCTTACCTTTGACTGTCATGCATTTTAAAGAAGTCCTAAAAACAACAACAAAAAAAAACCCCACCCCCTCACTTGTGTGAAGCTTCACATGCTGTGATTGGTTGTGTTAGATTCCTCAGCATAGGAAGTGAAGCTGTGCTGTCGGGTTTGGTCTGTGGCTCCTGAGGCTGCAGGGAGGAGTGAGAAGAGCTCATTTCCTCCCCCATCTCCGCTTCCTCTGCTGCTGCTCTTCCTCCCCGCTCTCATTGTTTTTGTTTCTCTTTCTGCATTCCCTCACAACTTTCTCCAAGCTGCTTTTTTTCCTATCTGCTCCCCTCATGCCTCTGTCCCTGTGTCCCTGTTTCCTGCTGTAGTCTCATGGGAGGCTGGCAGTGTTTTTAGGTGCAAGTCAGGCAAGTGCTGTGGCTGGGAATGCTGTGCATGCTTTAACCACAGGAGCTGATTTGTTTGAAGGACATCACTCTCACTCTCTGTTTCAATGCAAAAGTCTGCTCTCTCTCACAGTTTCTCTTCTGCATTTGATGTTTAGTGTGGCTTGGGGAAAAAAAATGGCCTGGAAGTGAAATAAGAGCCTTGCTATAGTAGATTTATGCAAAGCAGTTTTTTTAATGCTTATTCCTTAGGCTAAGAACAAAACCAGTGCAGAGATGAATCTGTTTCTCTAAAATCATCATTAGGGGAGAGGAGTAAGAACTCAAGGTGTTGAATGCAGAATAAATACAGACAGGATCCTCTTTTTCTAGTAGGTTGGGTTCAGCTTGGTGCTCAGCAGAAACAAACCATGAGAATTTGGAGGCAAAAAGTGTCTCCCAGAGTTCATTTTGCATCTGGATGTGCCCTTCTGGGTTATGCCTGTGGCACCTGCAATTACAGAGGGTCATGTCACTTTTGATAAGCCATAATTTATTGCAGCACGTTGCGCTGCCTTGGCTCACTTTGATTTCTCAGTGCTTTGATTTCTTAGCACAGAGTAACACGGTTAAGTTGGAATTGGATCAGATTTAGCTAAATTTGGGGGAGATGGGTAAAGAGGACCCAGCAACATGCTCCTGCCTGGTTTTGTTTTTCACACTACTGATGGTTTGCAAAGTGGAGAAGCAGTTCTGCTCTCCAGTAATATACTGTTTAAAAAAATGTATCTTGGCTTTTCCAAATCACTAAAAAGCCCAGCTGCAAACCTTGGTGTCTGCTGTACCTGATCTGGTGTGGTCACCCAGGCATCTCCCTTTGGCTTACAAATGTTTCAAAGTCCCCAGACTTATTTTTCTGTTGACAGTCACATGAATGTGGATAAATGTTAATCAAAGTTGCCATGGGATGTTACACATCCACACGCTTATCGTGGTACCTCATTTTCAGCCTGGACGGTGATGTTTTGGCATGCTATAAAAGGAAACTCTTTTAATAACTTACATTTCATCCCTTTTCCCCTTAATGTCCAAAAAATTGTACTTTTGCAAAAATCATGCTGTGTAGTAAAGCTAAAAATACTGCTTGAGTTCAGTTGACATCTTGTGTCAGAATGCTGGGACAGAGACTCACTGAAAATTTTTGGGGGCATCTGGGGATGCAGAAGGGGGTGGTCTTTGAAGAAACTGTAAAGAAATTTTCAATCTGATGTAATCAGTTATTGAGGTGATTCAAATTGGGTGATTCGTTGGGGCTGGGGAGGTGTTAGTCTGTTTTGCAAAGCCAGCTGCTGTTTCTCTGCCTCCTTAAGCCCTAAAAATCCATCCTCCAGGGGCTTTGCTGGCTCACCGTCGTGGTCTGAGGAGCTGCTGTGACACAGCACCTGCTGAGTTGTGAGAGGAGCCCTTTGGGTGGTGGTCGCTCACCTGGGGGGTTCCAGGGCCAAAACCCCAGAGCTCCTGGAGCAGGTTGGGTTGGTCATTGGTGCCCTGCCCAAAAGATAACTGTGGCTCTTGCTGGTGCAGAGCAGAGCCTGGGTGAGGGAGGGTGGTGGTGGCAGCCATCTCTGCAGCTGAGTCCCCTTGGCAGGCTCAGAGCCTTGGCTTTGTTCCTGGGCTGGGATTGATGGCTTCAAGCAGAGGCAGCTGGCTCTCGGCATGAGGGGCTTGGGAGGAGGGAGACCAAGGCAAACAACATCCACAACGTGGCTCGGGGGGTGAGCAGAGGGGAGCACAGGAGTGTGCTGTGACTGAAAGGACGACCCTCGCTGTGGTTCCCTGCCTGACAGCCCACCTGGCACTCAGTGGTGGTGGGCATGTGACAATCCTCCCCTGGAAGCAAGTGTCAGAGAGGGGAACCCTTCCAATCCCCCGTTGCTTCGGGAGTTCAGAGGAAGCAGCCTGTCTGCTCTTGGTTGTGGTGGCTGATACGCTTCCAGGATCCCTCTGCTCCTGAAGGAAATCAGCTTGCAAGTCTGGTGCAAGTGGGATGTGGCAGGCTGGCAGCGCTGGAGATGGAGCCCTGCGTGCATTCCTGGGCATCCCTGCCCTGCTATCACCGTGCCTTGCACTCATCCAGGGCACTGCCTGCAGCTGGGGAGTGGCTCAGCCCTTGTGCCACTTGGTCCCAGTTCCTCTGAGCCCACCTGCCTGGTGAGCAGCTGCTGTTTGCCTTCCTGTCCTGGAAACCGCAGGGATTCACTTTACTCCGTGTGCTGGTTTTGGGAGGTTATCCCCTATTTTGGCATTACCTTCACTTTGGACAGATCTCTGAGGCCTCTTCAGGTCTTTGCTCATGGTATTGGAGGCTTGACCTTGGGGATGCTCAAAATCCCACAGAAATCATTTGGGTTTGCTTGGATGGTCTTCCTCCGCCAGCTGTGCATGTTTTCAGTCCCTCCTGGCTGCAGTTCTGCTGTAGCCACCAGGGTGGTGGTTAGCTGTGATTCAGTGGAAAGGTGAAGCATTTCACCATAGGCACAATGTGTTAAGCATGAATCAAGTGTTGCTGGCAGAAAGGTGGTGAGTGATAACTTGCCAAAAGGAATGGAATGCTGAGATGGTCCCGCATTTTGGGGCTTCCTGAGCAAGAAGCTTGTTGGGAAGTTGCAGACTGCCCTTCTCCACGTACGTCAGAATCAAGAGCTGTCATCACCCTTTGGTGGTTGGGCAAAGACTTGAACTCCCTGTGCAGCAATTCTGGCTGGAAGAAGGAAGGAAAACCTGAACGACTCTGAATCTCTTGCTGTAGGGGAAAATTGGCTCTGCCTGTCTTTGCAGGGATGTGCTGCTTTCCGCGATGGTTTTTTGGTAGCAGGCTTTTTCTTGGAAGGATCCACAGACTTCCCCTTAGCTTGTTCAGTTGGCTGTGCCAACTGGTCTGCAGGAGCGAAGAGAAGTATTTCAGGATCTGCTGTTGGTACAAGTCGTACCATGAATACTTGCAGTGGAATGTCCTGGCAAGGTGACAAGGATTAGGACTTTTTTCCCTCTTCTATATATATTTTGGTCCTCAAACGAAGTGAGAAAAACTGGGTTGAGTGTTAAATGGCAGGTGCTAGTGGGTGAGGGGTCTGAAAAATCAAGGAACTGGATTTTTCTGACTTTTCCTATGTCTTAGGATTTTAGAGCAAGCTTCCATATTAATGCAGAAATGCTGGGGTGGATACTTCTCTCTGCTTCTCTGGCAGAAAATGTGGCTGTAAATAAATGGTATGTGTGTTAACACAGTATATCCCACCTTTATCCAGAATAAGATGAGTCACTATTTTCATGGAAGATTATTTTCCCAGTTCAGGAGACCACGCTCCTCTTCCAGAGCCGTTCTGCTTAGCAGGCACAAGGAGTCTGAAGTGCGTGCCCGGTGTCGATCTGCAGGATGACATTTAGGATACATTAAACAGCTGCTGCTTTTCTGCAGCCATCTGAGATAGCCATGTGCAGTGTGGCACACGGAGAGCAGGCCAGATCTCTGTGCCTCTTGCATGGGATCAATCCTGCTGGCCAGGGAGCCCCGGGAGCGGTGGGAGCTGGGGCGGCGCGCGCGGCGCTGGAAATCACACGCGGCTCTCAGTCCTCATCTGTGCTGGGCCAAATGGCACCAGCTGCTCCCAAGGTAACAGCACGACCAATTTGATTTTATTTATGGTTTTTAATTAAGTTTCCATTTTTAAAGGTGATCCTTTTCTCAGGAGTGAGCGGCAGTGCGGCTGAAATCCCCACGACCATGTAGCTGTGTCTTTCACACTGCAGATGACGAGCAGCGTGTTACCAGGAGCTGCCTTTTTTTCCTCCCCATAACTGAACGCAGGAAAACAACATCTGGAGAGGGCAGATGCTGGTGCGTGGGCACCTGGGGACAAACCTGACCTTGCAAGCTCTGGTGTGGGCTGCCTGGCATGTCCATGGGTGGACATGGAGGGAGATCAGGGCATGGGATGTCTCTGAAGCCTGGGAGTGTTCAGCCACCCAGGACTGCTAAGAAGGCTTTCCTATCAGGCTGCAGTTTTGGATGCCTGAAGAAGAAAGCATGTGGGGGAGCTTCTGGAAAGAGACAAATATTCCTTCTCCTCCTCCTCTTGAGTGAGGCATTGCCATTGTGTTAAAGTTTCTGCTGGTCCTGTCCATGAATAATTCAGGCTCTGTGTATGGAGATCTTCAGTATGCAGGTTTTAAATAAAGCATCTGCTCTTACCTAAACTGCAGTTGGCTTGGAAAAACATGGCTGAGGGGTTGTGCAGGATGGCCAAGACACTGCTCCCTGCCCTTGCGTGGGAATGCCCAGCCCGAGCATCCTGAGGATGCATGTGGGTGCTTGGTCAGAGCTCCTGAGGATCTGGGAATCCTTGAGCTGGGCCACATGGTGAGCTAAGCATCCTGCTCGAGGCTGTCCCACACCTTTGGCTTGGGGAGACTCAGTCCTGCTGCTGGCAGACTTTGCTGAGGGCGTGGGAGCTCCATCTTCCCGTCCAGACACGCAGCTCTTCCCGTCAACTCACGATGGTTTATCTCCCTCTCCACCTACATGACAAAGCGAGTATATTGGCTGGTCCTGGACATGTTTTCCTAGGGGCCTGGTGGCAGGTTTGCTCCTACAAAGCCTCCAGTTTCTCTCTCTAACAGGTCCCAATTTGCCCAGTCTCACGCTCTGGCTCTCATTAGCTGTAAAGGGGTTGTTGAAACCTCTGACAAATCCTAGAGTTGGCTATAAATAATTCAGTTCAACACCAGTGGTTTTCTATATTACTGCCTCTCAAAAGCATTTTATTGTCTGTCTGTACCTGTGGGGGTTGGATGCTCTTTTTAAAACTTATTTTTGGAAACAATTTCCCACCAAACCGTCTCAGCTGGAGGAAATAAACAGCCTCAGCAAGGCCATCGTTTGTCTTGCTTCTGGTTCCAGGAGACACTGAGAATCAGTTTTCCAGCCTGGTTATGTTGTTTGGCCCTATGGTGTGGGGAACAGCATCTGCAGATGGGAGCAACTCTTCAAGTGTGCTCTTGCTGGGAAGTTGGTGGGAGCTGGCTTGGAATCGCTGCCGATGCTTTGAGCCCTTGGTGCAGGAGGCTGCAGGAGGCCAAGCTGGGCTTGCTGGATGTTGCAGAAGAGCCACCACTGCTCCTGCAGCCACCTTCTGCTGCTCAGCTGAGGGAGAAACGGGAAGCTCTGAAAAGCAGGGGAGGGTTGTGCTGCTCTGAGGAGTCGGACAGTGGGTTAGTGGAGAGGGAGGGTCTTTGACCTCCTGAAAAGTTTCTGCTTGCCCACTTCCCAGTGGTTTGGCTTCAGGAAAGTAAAAGTAAGATCCCTCAGGGTAAGATCTCATCACGACTGCCCTAACAGGTCCCAAGGGCAGCTCAGGATATCTCATTTGATCCTCTCTCCCCAGCTCTCAGCTTAATGACTGGACTCAATGATTTTAGAGGTATTTTCCAACCTTAAGGATTCCATGATTCCCTGGCACCCAGCTACCAGACAGCACCTATTTTCAGCCCATCTTGTGCTTAGCTGGCTCTGGTGTAGGCATAACGCAGCAGAGGGTGTTTTTTTCCCTAGGTCCTGGTCATCCACACTTGCTGGAGTGAGCTGCAGGTACCCCACACTGATGTAGGGTTTTACCTGCTCACACCTTCCTTACACCCTCCGTGAGTCTGCTGAGGAATCAGCCCTGGTCAATGAGTAACGCAGCTCTGCAGCTGGGAGGGCACCATTTGTTTGTTGTATTAGTAATAAACCAAAGGTCTCATCTTGGGTTATCTCGGTCTTCTGGACCTGCACCTGCCCCGAGCAGAGCTGTGTGGGGGTGGCTGGAAGTTGGGCAAACCCTGGGCACCCAGCCTTGTGTGTCAGCACATCTCACGCTGCTCCGCTTCTCTCAGGTAGCGCGGTGTTTGTGGCGAGGGACTCAGGTGAAGACTTAACCTGCCCCGCTTGGTAATTAACGCTGGCATTTGCTTTGCTTCATTTAATTATGCACAACTGGCATGCAATTAAAAACACTCTTCCCCTTCAGCAAAATAGGAATCTCTGGAATAAACCAGCCGGGTGGGAACTATTTGGAAAATGCAGCAAACCCCAGCCTCGGTGTAGCAGGAGGGTTTTTCAGGCAGAGTCATTTTTGCACTGACAGCAGCGTCCTCACTGCATAAAAGTCTGTAAAGGGCTTGCTGCAGGTGTGGATGTGAAGAGTGAAAGGTGTGAAGGCTTCAAGCAAAAGCATTTGTGTTTGCAGCCAGGACAGGCTGAGCGGGTTGTTGGGCAAAGTAATCTCGGGAGCGGCTGGAAATTCCAGTGGATAAAGTTAATAGCTGTTCCAGTGGATGTGGAAATGGAAATAAAATAGCACCTTATAACATTGCAGCTGCTTTCCCTGGCGTGGCCCCTGCCTCGCTGTGAGTAACCTCCTTTGTGAAGCTGAGTGGTGCTCTTATCTTCAGAATTCATGGAGGTTTTTTTTCTGAGTGGAGCAGTTGTGTCGGGTTCCTGACAACTGCAGAGGTCTTGGAGCCATCCTTTGTCAATTAGCAGCTTCTTGGTAATACGGCCTTAAAAAGGGGGAAGAAGTGAAAGTAAATACATCTGATTTTTTAATTGCCTCGGTACAACAGGGCCTTGGGTGTTGGAATATTTTAGCACCTGCCCAGCTCAACAGTTGCTTATTGTTCCTGGGTTTTACAGCAGAGCCTGAAATGCTGGTGTGCAGCTGTGGGCAGGCAGGGATTGCACGAAGGGCTGGGACCAGGCAGCAGGAAACCTGAGAGGTGCCAGGAGAGATTTCTGGGCTTGCTGAGAAAAGTTGAGGATCATTCAGCATGAAAGTGTTTGCAGGTGAAGCGAGCTGTGCTTCAGTGCCAGATTTCAGGGCTGTTCAGCCCTGAAGGGTTTGCTGTGCGAGCTGTGCATTCCGTCTCGGATGTGGGAGCACCAGAGGCAGCGCTGGAGCCTCCCCAGTCTCCTGTCCCCTTTTTGCTGGGGAGGAGGAAGAGGAAGGTTCTGTTTCTGTGTGTCAGCAGCAAAGCTGCTGCCCGATCCCAGTGCCAAACCCACAGCAGCAGAGCTTGGCATGCGTGTGCTTTGTGCCTGCTGTTGATTAAATTAAAAAAGAACACCCCCAGTTTTATCTTGATTGCCTGGAGCTGGGTCAAGTTGGCCATGCTGCTGCAGGGGAGGGCATAGGGCAGTGCTCAGGGTGGTCCCCCTGAGAGGGTGGATTTCTACAAGATCCTCTCCCTGGTTATGGCTGCCAGCTTCAGGGCACTCTGGATCCTTCCCTTTTTGCCATCTCCTCTGAGATGTTTCATGTCAGCAGTTGCAGTTTGTGGGTGGGGGGCAAATATGATGCGTGAGACCCCCTGTCTTCTATGCTTGCTCTTGACAAAACTTATCCCCTTTCTCCCTCACCTTCAGGCAGCTCCAAAGGCTGTGTTAAGTTTGTTAGTGTTTGGTAACTGGGGAGGGCACTTTACCACCAGCTCAGGAGAATTGCAAGTCTTGTTTTAGGGGAAAATAAAAAAAAAAAACAAACCATGTTTTTTCACAAGCTTTGAATCTCCTGTGGTTCATTTTATTTATTTATTTTTTTTTTAAGATGCACTTCTGCCTGAAGTGTTAAAAAGACACCCTTGGAGCTGCTGCAGCAAAGCTGATCCTAGGGCATAGTAAAAGGTTTAATGTATTTTTGTAGGATCCCTTTACAATTCCCACAAGGGAATCCTGCTAAGGAAAACAGAGCTAGAAAAGAAAAAAAAGTTCACCATTTCTTTAAAAAAAGCAAAACCAAGCCCACTCTCTGGGTTCTACCAACTGCATCATATTTAACAGGTAAAAGATGTTTGAGCTCAATGTGACTCCTTGGTGCAGTTGCTATCAGTGGGTAATGTGCCTTTACAGCCTGCCAGGTCTGTGTCAGAGACATGCAACTACATGTGGCTGGTTTCTTTCCTCCCCCATCCTGGAAAAATAAATCCCTACTGTCTAGCCACGGAGGAGTAGGCATTTTTTCCTTAACAAATAATCTTTGGTATTCCTATAGAAAACACTAGATATAAACACTGCTGGTGCAAGTACCTTTGACTGAATGAGCCAGACATGGCAGAAGGGGGCTTGGCGTGGTCTTGGAGGCACAGGAGAATTTATGGGGCAGATTTGAGGATTTCCCAAGCTTTGCCTCTTTCTGACCAGTCATGACAGGGAAGGCTCAGACCTGCAGCCTTGTTCACTTTGTCCCAGTGTAGGGACAGCCACCCCTGCACTGGTGGGGCAGGAGGTGACAGTGGGGCTTTCCAGGTGACACAGCAGTGGTGCTGAGGAGGGGGACAACAGGGTGGCCCCTTGGGCTTGGAGCGTGGTGGGGCTCCAGGACATGCACCATGCCCAGCAGCTGAGCTATTGGGTCTGCAGAGAGCTGAGATGTTTAAATGCAGGACCACCTGGCCTTCCCACGTGGATCCCACATGGAAAATGGGCAGAGGTTGAGCCCCGTCCTCTGCGATCCTGGAGCAGGGGAGAGCAGAGGAAGTTCTTTTTTCTAAAGGCTCCTTTCCCTTTGTCCCCAGATCACAGGAGCTGCACCTGAGAACCGAGGGGCATTCCTATCTCTCTGACCTGACCAAGCCATCGGACTTGGAGTTCATTGAAACCAAGAGGCCACGCCTGGAGCTGCTGCAGGACCCCCTGATGCGGCACTCGCCTCTCCTGAACCAGAGCCAGCAGGGAGGCACCGAGGACCTCTCAAAGGTAAGGGGCTGATGGCCTGTGCTGCCAGCTGGGTGTGGGGTCTGCATTTTGGGCTTGTGTAGAGCTGCCTTTGGGGCTCTGAGCCGCTGCTGGCTTCAGCAGAGATGGTGGTTCCCAATGCACCGAGCAGTGCTTGGTGGCACTGGATGGTTTTCCCTGAGGTGGGGTGACCACTTCGGGGGAACAGAAGCACATCAGCTTTCCCCATAGCTGTTACAGTCATGGGCTTTTTTTACTGGGCTATTAGCTGCACCAGAACAATTTGGAAGCTCCTGTAGGCTGAATTAAGGATGGTCATGTCTGGCTTTTCTGGGTACTCTGCCTTGATTTGATTTTTATTTGACGCTTCTCATTTATCACATCTCTTTATTTAATATTGGTGTTTGAAGGGCTGGAATCGGTTTCTGGTGTTTCTTTAATATAATCTTCCCCAGGAAAGCCTCTCTTGTCCCAGTCTTATTTAACAAAGCAAATCATTTACTTACAATTGTCCCCTCTGCACATGGAAGAAATGTTGCAAAGAGAAATCCCTTGTGTGTGTGTGTGTGTGCCTGTTTGGATTTACTTTCCTGTTCTCTTGGGGTAAATGGTGTTTGATTTTCCTGTGAGTTTGAACGTGCTCCTGGTTGGCAGGAAAGTCTTGCTGGATAAATGTGCTGGGGGCAGCTGACTCTGATGCCAGTGCTGGGGGTTGGTGCAGCTGCAGGCTGGGCTTGGGAATTGCCTGAGCCCTCAGTGAAGTGAAAGGGAAGCCACATCTGTACCCAGGGTGAGGGAGATGGTTTGCTGTATTCCTGTGGGAGCTGATTGAAAAAACACAAGGACAAGAAAGCTCTTCCTGAGTATATTCAGGCATCTCTTATCCATACAGTACTGGTGGGCTTTGGCTGAGATCCCTCTGACCTGTATTTAGTGAGAAGGGTGTTTAACTCTGGAGTAGCTCAGATGTCAGGGGAGGCCTGAAGGCTCTGAAGCACAGAATGTCCTCAGGGGATGTTGGTTGGGTGGCTGATGGGGAAAATGCACTGTTGTCCATGAAACAAAAAATAGACCTCTCCAAAAATGTGAGGAAACCAGGATGACTTTTCTGTCCTCACATTATTCCCACCAGCATTTCTGTTCTATCTCTCACCAGAAAACCGTGGATTGTCTCAACTATTTGTTTCTAATAGGCAGAGCTGCTCTTGAGGAATTAGTTCATCAGTTTAGGGGCTGCATTTGCTTCTTGGGCTGTGACACATTTCCAAGAGCTACATGCATTTTATGGGGCTTAAAACATTTGTTAATGAAAGAGAGAGAGCCGAGATACAATTCAGCAAGACAAGATGATGCTTTTAGTGGAGCCATTTGTAGTTTGAGAGTCTGGAAGGAAGAAGAAAATGTGATGTCCCTGACTGGTGAGAGCCTGAGTGGAGCTGGGATTAGTCACTCTAAGCTATCAGGAGCTGCTTCCAGAACGGGTTTGATGGCACTCACTGCAACACTGGATGATCTCAGTGCTGTCCAAGTGGCTGGGAGCAGAAGGCAGGTCTGGGACATGGGGTAGATCTGCCTCTGCAGCTTGGGAAATTGGGTTAATAGCAGTGTTTTGGCACTGAGCAGTTGTCCTCAGACTTACCTATAAACATAAAGGTCGTGGAAAAGCTCCTGAAGCCAACGTGTGCATTGCTCTGAGCCTCAGCTTGTTGGAGGGGCTCCTCTGGGTGTGGGTCCAGGGGAAGTGCAAAGAGCTGAGTCTGCCCTTTGGGCACAGCTCTGGGCACTGGCAGATCCAGCTGTGGGCACAGAACCTCCTGTTGCACCCACGCTAAGCCAGCTGTGGTTGAATTCGGCTCTGGGCTCTGAACTCACCACCCAGGCCAGATGCTAAAGAGCTTCCTGAGAGTGCCTGTGCCGGGTGAGACGCGTGTCCCGGAGCAGTGGCACACACATGGGGGCAGGACATGTGTCCCAGTGACCAGAGCTGCAGAGAGATGTTTGCTGTTCTGCCTGTGCTGCTGACTCAGGGTCTGACGGAGCCGCTCAATGTTTTTTCTGGGGCATCTCTGGCAGCTGGGTGAGATCTCTGGGTGAGATGCACCACGTGAGCCCAGTATTGCTAAACAGGCTGCTGGTTGTTTAGACAGAGTATCCCAGGAGTTGTTCCCTTCCCCGTTACCCCATTCCTCATGGTTGCAGTCACTGTGTGGGGAGGAGCTCAATTTACTCACTGGGGTAACACTGCTAGGACTGGTTTTCATGGTGATTTTGCAGATTGAGCTCATTTTTGCACAATAAGAGCTCCACAAAGCCCTGAATAAAAAGGGCAGGGGTTTGGTTACACACTCTGGGCGCCAGCCTGACTGTCCCAGGGGATGTGACTGTAATGGATGTTGTTCTTGGGCAGTGGATATGTCTTAGTCTCTCCTGGTTTCAGAGCAGCTGTTGAGCTGAGATGCAGCAGCAGGTCTGTGATGGGATAAGAGTTTAGCACATCCCTGATAACCATTGATAACAGGATTTACCAACCTTCAGCCCAAGGGAGAGAAGTCAGCGCCATTCCTGCACGTTTCCAAGGCCTTTATTTTGAGCCATAATCTGTGCTCTGGACACAGATGGAGCAATTGATGGGGCAACTGCTGGTAGCAGGCTTCAGAGTTTTTTTCCCCCCTGAAGAGAAGTGGATTTCTCATGTCTTTTGTTCCTCATCTGCCTCTCCCAAACAGGAGGAGAGCTGGGCCCCTTAAACCCTGTTCAGTATCACTGCAGCCTCACTCCAGGCAAGGCTCAGTTCATGAGGAGAAGCTCTTGGATCAGCCCATTTTCACTGGAGAAAGCAGACACATGTTTGGGCAGCGTGCCTTTCAAAAGCAGCAGCTTTCAGCTAAATCTCACTTGGACAAGAAAAAGATCTTACCTTTCCTTGTGAGCCTCACATTGCTCATATCCTCAAACACTGGTGGTTCTTTTCAAGCCAGAGGCAGAAGATTTTTTTTCTTGCGTGCTTTACCCCACTTCAGCATCTTTTTCCCTGCTGTTGTGTGTCGTGTTGCTGCAGTGCTGTGGTCCTGGTTTCCTGCTGCTGGATGTGGCCTGGAGGGTTCTGGTGACCAGATCAGTGTGCTGGGGAGAAATGAAAACTCCCCGTGCTCTCTGTGCCAGCTGGGGCTGATGCTTTTCCCCCGGGAAGGTGCTCTCTTTATCTGGCTGACAATAACCAGAACAACTAAAGCAGGGCTGTTTTTTCAGTCACTGCAAGCCTGGGAGTGGGATTCACTGGAAAAGCTGCTATGATGTGGCTTTGCCAGGTGTGTTCTTGGCAGAGAGACAGGAGCTGGTTCCCAGGACCCTGGGTGGCTTCTGCTTTCTTTCCAATAAAGTCACAGACCTCCATCACGTAAGAGCAGCCAGGAGTAAAGCAGACAGCCCCAGAGCAGGCCAGTGATGCTGTGCATGATCCCTGTCCCTGCACACACGTGCTCAGCTGGTGCTGTCCATGATCCTGCCCCACAGGAGCATGGCACATCTGGTCAGTCAGCGCCTGCTCTCCCCTCTCCAGAGCTGGAGCTTCATCCTGCCTCTCCCCTTCTTATTCCTGTTACACTTTCACTTGTTCTTCTCCCCATTTTTAAGGCTGCTCTTCCACCACGTACATGGTTTGCTGCTCCTTCCTATGGGATGTGAGTCAGTTGTGATCTGCATTTAGTCCCCTGGCAAGAGCGGGCTGGCTGCACTTCTGAGTAGCCTGTTGCTCCAACAGGAATTCACTTACAGGGAGCCATGTAATCCCACGGGAATGGGGCTGGGTGGAGGCTTAGGAAACCTGAACCTTGCTGCCATCTGCCCTGGCAGGCTGCTGGTCACCGGGTAAGTCTCTTCCCCTTTCTCTATCTCAGATTTCCCCATCTGTACAAGGGACAATGCCACTTCCCTCTTTTGTAAAATAATTAACAACTGTGGATGGAAAAAAAGGCAGTTGAGAAGCCATGTGTTGTTAGGACTTGGACTCTGCTTTACATTGTGCAAAGGTTGTAATTTCTTCCCTTTCTGCATGAGTGTTTTTGTTGTGTTACGGTCTAAAAAAATGGAATAAGAAAAGTGGGGGTGGGGGTAGTCTTGGAAAAGACAGCACCAAGGTCAGGAAATAGGTATGGCAAAACAGAAATTAGGGCAAAAGGTACTTTGCTGTGATGCATATCAATGTAGCTTTAAAAGCAATTAATTGAAAAAGGAGGAATTAACACATTTGAAATGCCTTTTTAATGATGCATTGAAGCCAGCAGCGTACATGCCAAATTTCACACTGGCTGCCCGTTCCAGAGCCCAATTTACAATGAACTCCTGGAAGACAGGCTGTGGGATGGAAAAGGCTCTTGGCTAGCCTGCTAACTCCTGCCCTGGCTGCAGGCTGGCAGGGCACTGAGGACAGCAGAAAGGCCTTTCTGGAGCTCTGGTTCCTGCCCAGTGCCTCGGCACTGCTGGTCCCTGGTAGCTGCTCCATCCCTTGCCGAATGCGCCAGGGGAGAGGAGCGGGAGGCTCCTCAGGTCTCTGGCAGCAGGGTTTGCCCTGGTACAGGGTGGAGGAGCAGTGCCCCAGCTCCCAGCACAGATAGCTGGGCTGGCTGGTAAATCACCAGTTGCGTTTCTGCTCCCTGGCTTTGTTATGGGAACATCGATCTGTTGCTGGGATTAACCTCTCAGAGTTTCCAGTGGGTTGGTCTCGCAGTTATTAATGATATATACTGGAACTCGTGTTGACCTTGGCAGAGGCCCCAGTTGGCTTGGAGGTAACTGGCAAAAGCATAATCTCTAATTGAGTAATCCAGGGCTGGGGGAAGGGAGCGGAGCGGGTGGACACGAAGCAGGGCTTTGAGCCGGGAGAGCCGCGGTGCTCCGACGGGATGCGGGGGAGTGGAGGGCTCGGCACGGCGCTGGGCGCAGCGCTCGCCGGGGGAATTAGCAAGCACAGCGAGGCAGCAGCTCGGTTCCGGCACCCCAGGCTCCCTGTTGTAGAAAACAGCCCGGAATTCCAGCGCCTCCCCGTGATTTATTGCCGTGGAACAATAGCGCAGAGGGGCTGGAGAAGGGAACAAGCTGTGAGCGTCGGCCGCCCCTGGGTGTGTGTCCTCCCGTAGCCTCTGAGTCTGCAGCGGGGATCACACTGGGCTCTCCCTTCCCCACTGGGTGTTGTTTTTCGCTTGAGCTAAAGAGCTCTGGGCTTGTTTCTTGGGCTTTTGGGGAATGTCTGCAAGCGGGGACTGAGTGACAGCTCAAGTCTGGTTTCCCCAGCCGTGCATCTCTGCCGTGACAGAGGGAGATGCTTCCTTGGCCAGCTGTGGCTGTGCCCACATCTGGCAGGGAGGAGCAAGCCCTGCAGGACACCCAGGCAGAGGGATCCTGCAGAGCTGTGGTAGCACCGATGGATGGGGACACACCAATGCTGCCAACACCCTGTTGCTCCATCCCAGTTATTCAAAACCCAAGTCAGATGCAGAGACCTGTGCCAGTTCCAGGCTTGACCAGCCCTGTGGGAAATGAAATTCCTCAAACACACAGCCATGAAAAGAACTTCTTGCCCTGAGGACTGTGGGGTGCTCCGTGAGAAGCCTGCACATGCTGTGTGGCCTCCCCACCGCTTCTTGGAGGAGTGGACTTCTGTGGAAGTAGCTCTAACCTCAGATCTGAGCCGTGAAATGAAACAATTTCAGTGGGTACAAACACACCTACGTCTTTCCTGCTTTTGTCCTCCTTCCCCTGCAGAGAACAGCAGTTCTTGTTAACTCTCCTTGCAGCTGGGTTCTCCAGTGAACTGAGAGTTGGGCGCCCATCAGGAGCAAGTGGCGTGGGGCTGTCGAGCCAGGAGGATGCTCCTGTGACGTGTGTGACACCCACCCATCTGCCGTGAGCTCGCTGACACCGCTGGCTTGTGCCTGATAAAAATCTGGTTGCAAAAAATGATTCGGTGGGGTGGGGAATTTACGTTAGGGGAGTAATGATTCAAAGCTGTTTCTGGGAAGATGAGGGACATGTTGGCATTCTTTGTCATTCCAAACATATTTAAAAGCTGACATATTTGCATTGTTCACGTTGCCACAGCACAAACACTTTTGGCTGGATTTCCCCCCCACCACTGCTTTCCTCCCTGCTCCGATGATAATTTCCAAATCCCGGGAGGATGGGATGAGTGTGAGCGTGTCAACCCCTCCTCAGCTGCATGTGAACACACCTTTGGGTGCCTGTGGTGTGCAAGCAGAGTGGCTCTCCTGGCATGCCTGGCAGTCCATTCCATTGCCCACCGTGCCAGGGTGGCTGCAAGGGGTTGTCAGCAGCCCGTGCCATGCGCCAGCGTGGGACAGGAAGCCAAGGGAACAGCCTGAGGAGCGTTGTATCTGGAATCTCTGTCCCATGCATGGGCTCATGCTGGTTTCATTTGAAAAACAGATGCTTTTGGGCGTTGCATAGTCCTTGTGAGATGTTTGGCTCCTCCATCTGGACCTTGGGCTGAGGCGTGAAGGGAAGGAGCACCATGACTGCAAGACAACTGGTTTTATTCCATTTCTCAGCTGAAGTTGCTGTGGCCAAAGAACTAAAGTGTGGTCTGAGAGACTCAGGTATGGCAGGAAAAGCGCTCATGGGCTGCAGAAATATTCCAAAGGCAGGATGTAAAAGCCTTGAACCTCTTCCCTGAACTGCCCTGCTCTCCCCCAGCCTGTCTGCTGCAGCCTGCAGTGGTCCCCCAGCCATGGACAGCGGTGCCAGGGCTCAGTGCGGCTGGAAAACCAACAGGAGAACTGACGGTGCCTCGAGCACAGGTTGTTTCACACTTCTTCAGCTCGTTTGTGGTGATGGACATCCAAAACAACCTTTTAAATTGCCTTTCAAGCCACAGCGGTGGCAGAGGACGGTGTGATAAGGCCGACTGCTTCTCGGGAACCTGCTTCATCATTTACATAATTGGACTTTTCTGTTCCACTCGGTCAGCGCTACCGGGCTCGCGCAGTGCGGCATCTCACTCGATCTGCTGGAGGGAGAGAAAGTCCCTGGGCTCGGTGTGCCTCACCCCTGTAATTGGAAGAAATATTGCTGGCTCCTTGTGCTTGCAGCAGGCAGCGTGCTGAGCTGGGTGCGCTGTGTGGATTCGTGGAGACTTTTCTTCTCCATCTATGAAGTCTACGTGTTGTTTGTATCTATTCTGTCTGATAGCAAGGATTCTAATGTGGCCCAGAAATGCAGCAGAGAGGAGAGCTAGCTTGTCACTTTGTCAGTCCTCACATGGGGCTTAGGAAATAGGGTTGGTGTGGCAGGAACTGGTGCTGGTCTGCAGCATTGCTCCAGAGCACGAGAATGGTGTGGGGTGAGGAGGGCTGTGCCAGCCACCACGTTTGCCTGTGCTCAACCAGTTGTGTTCATTTGTGTTAAAAAAGAACCCCTCTCCTGGAATAAATGTAAAGAATTCAGTCCTGGTGCCAAGAGGGACGTCCTGGCTGTCTTTTTCCCCCCTTTGCAGTCTCAGCCTGATCTGTTTTTCTTCTTTTCCACTCATGTTCTGTGAGGGGGTGTGGGTGCTGTTGGGCATGGAGCACTGTTCCAGCTCCCACCAGATCCAGGCAGACTCTGGAATGGGTTATGTGGGATCTGTGCAGTTAGTGCAGGTGACCAAGCAGCAGGAGGTTGTTACCAATTTGCAAGCACATACATCTGACAGATGAACAGCTCCTCCCTCGTTGTTCAGCATCCCTGCATGCCCCTACTACCTAAGGGTCTTCCTGGGAGCACCCTGGATGACTTGTCCATGGATGTACAGCACCGAGCACATTTTTGGCACTGTACTTTTCCATGGCTGGGAAATGCAGCCCATCAACAGTCCTGACTCACACAACGAAAGCCAGGGAGTTGTGACACCCATCAGATTGATTCTGGGTGCTGTGTTTTGAGGAGGAGGGTATTTCATGCTAATACCTTCCTTCCCAGTGTGGGGTGGAAGCTGTGGAGGAGATGCAACAGCAATCAGTGGTGTTTGCCTGCTGCTGCTGGAGGGGATGGAGTGGGGGAGTGATTTCAGAGATGGATTTGGCAGAGACGAGTTGCTGCTCTTTGTGCCTGTGGTGATGGAGCTGTAATAACATATTGAACATGGCAACAGCCCTTGCTAAAGCTCTGTGACTTCACGTTCGTGTTTCGTGGAGCCTCATCTCTTAACAGCACCCTTAGCATCGATAACAAGAGAGGAACTGTCGAGTGCCAAAGGGCCTAGTTAAAATCACTCGCTGAAAACCTCCTTTCTTTTTGGACCCAAACTTGCTTTTTAAACAGAAAAACTCTTTGGCTGTGCTTAAGGCAGAGCACAGAGGGTTTTTTGGCTCGACAGGCTCGCGCTGCATGGGGAGGCCGGGGGGCGATGGACGCTGGTGTGTGTCAGGAATGCTGGCTGCGCACTCGGCAAGCGGAGAGGGGTTGTTTTAGGACAAGCTGACAGGCCCTTGGCTCGTTCTGCTGCTCTCGAAAAATGTAATTCTAATTCTTGGCACCTTTATCCAGGAGGATAAGGAGAGAGAGCACAGTGGAGCTTGTTCCCTCTGCCCTTGGAAATGGGCTTTTACCCAGCGGCAGAGCTGGCTCAGGGCGGGAGCAATGTGCTCTACCCCAGGTTTGGTGGATCAAAAGTAGAAATCAGTGGGGGAGAAAGCAGTGTGGGATGAAATGACCTGAAGCACCTCCTTGCAGTTCTGGGCTCTGTCTAGTTACTCTTTGGTCATCCCAGGGCTCTGACAGAGCATTTTCTGCAGGTGCCAGTGTTCTGCCCAGATTCTGTTCGTCTTCATCCAGCCTTCGTCCTGCATCCAGTACCCTCTCCTGAAAGGAAGAAGCAGTACAGTGTTCCGTGGCATTGCCAAGCAGGAGAGGAGATGGGCAGTGGCTGTGATGTTTCCCAGTCCTCTGCTGTGTCCTGAGGGGTTCTCAGAGCCCGTGGCATCCTGCTCCAGCACACCCCACAGTGGATTGCTCTGCTGCCCTGGCGCTGTATCCTCCCCTGCCTGCACAGTAATGCTTCCTAGGCTTGACTCTGAGCAATCTGCTCTGGTCACTGCCCCAGCAGGGTCTGATTTCTCTCCTCCTGTGCTGTTCCCTGAGGAGCAGCAGTGATCATTTCTGCCTTCTGATCTCCACTTTGGATGCTGTCGTTCCCGTGGCTGCTGAAGAAAAAACCATTGCCTTGTGCAGATCAAGCTGTCCCACGTGATTACGTTACCAAACCAAGCACAGGCTTTTATTTCAAGCTGGTTTTCAGGTCTGTGTTATTTTATCTCATCTCAGGTATGATGTAGAACAGATTGCCCCCAGCAGCTAATGTGTTTCTGCCTCGGCAGCAAGACAGAGTGGCAGATGTAAACACAGGAACATTGCAGGCTTTCAAACACTAAAACCTCCTAAAGAATAGGCAGGTATGTGTGTATAAATATATACAGTGCATTATATGAAAGGCTTTTAATATATTTAGAGAGAGATTTGTAAGTTCATGAATTCATGTGTATATTCTTCTTAGAGGTTTTTAAGTAATTGAAAAGCATACATTTTTTTAATATATATATACACACACACACACAAATACATATATATATTTATATATGCTGCCTCCTATTCTTGTAAGCTTTTTTTTCAAAGGCTTCTTCTAGCCTTGTTCAGTGCTTCTGCCTTCAGCTGCCACAAGGAGAAAGACTCCCAGTCGCGAGCAAAGCTAAATATTGATTTCAGTCAATCTGGGTGCACTTGGAGACATCACTAGTGTTCATGAATGCAGCATAATCGCTGATTGGAGTGGGGAAATTTCATCATAAAGGCCCCAAAAGGGAGGTTTATTATTGCTTTCTTCCAAATGCCTGAATTTTATTAGCTTCAGTCATTCTTGGCAGGGCAGCGGAATGGGATTTTATAGTTAGCAAAGGAAAAGTAAACACAGTAATCATTTCACAACCCTGTGCCTGCCAAACCAAGATGGAAATTCCAGCCTTGGTGGGAAGCTGCTGCTTTGCTAACAGATAATAACAAATTCACTGTGGGCTTATTCTTGCTATGGGAGCTGAGATGTTCGGGTTTTTCTGTAATGCCCTGGTCTGGGGAAGCAGAGGTGCTTCATGGTTTTCTGCAGGAACAGGCTGGGCAGAGGTTTGTGTTTTGAGCAACTCCCACAGCCATTCACAGTTCGAAATGGTGTTTCTGCTCTGAGCCTTTGGGAGCTGCTCTGTCCCGTGCTCCTGCTGGTGTTTGGTTTTTCCGTGGTCAGTCTTGCTCTGATCACGGTGCTGAGGGATGCTGCAGGTGTGCCGTGTGTGAGATGGTCCCTGCACCCTGTGACCATCTCCACCTGCTGAACGGGGGGCAGGTTATTATGGCAAAAAAATTCTCAACGTAAACCCAAAACTCCCATGAAAGGTTTCTCTTCCTGGGATTGTTGATGTGGAGGGCTTGGCTGCCAGCTGGGGTCCGGACCAGCACCCGCCTGTGTTTCCTGGCAGTGGGGGATGCGGTTTCCTCGCACCTTCCTGCCCCTCCGGCTGGGGATGGCCGGCACTGCCCCCCGCTGCCGCCGCAGGATGCAGCCTCCTGATGGAAAACCAGGCGGAGCAGCGAAGGAAATGGCTCCTCAAACAAGCGGCCAATGTCGAGGCAGCCCCTTCCACGTGTCTGCACAATTATTAGAACAATAAAGCATTGAGCGCAGCCGGCGGCTGCCTCTGATGGATGGGGCAGCTGATGGGCTGCTGTGCTCCACCCGTGCTCCTGTCAGAGCAGATCCTGCCGGGGTGGTGTCCGTGGCACTGGGATGGTGTCCGTGGCACTGGGATGGTGTCCGTGGCACTGGGATGGTGTTAGTGGTACCGGGATGGTGTCAGTGGCACCGGGATTGTGTCAGTGGCACCGGGGTGGTGTCCGTGGCACCGGGGTGGTGTCAGTGGCACTGGGATGGGGTCAGTGGCACTGGGATGGTGTCCGGGGAACCGGGATGGTGTCCGTGGCACTGGGATGGTGTCCGTGGCACTGGGATGGGGTCAGTGGCACTGGGATGGTGTCCGGGGAACCGGGATGGTGTCTGTGGCACTGGGATGGTGTCTGTGGCACTGGGATGGAGTCAGTGGCACCGGGATGGTGTCAGTGGCACTGGGATGGTGTCCGTGGCACTGGGATGGTGTCCGTGGCACCGGGATGGTGTCCGTGGCACCGGGATGGTGTCCGTGGCACTGGGATGGTGTCCGTGGCACCGGGATGGTGTCAGTGGCACCGGGATGGTGTCCGTGGCACCGGGATGGGGTCAGTGGCACCGGGATGGTGTCCGTGGCACTGGGATGGGGTCAGTGGCACCGGGATGGGTTCAGTGGCACTGGGATGGTGTCTGGTGCAAGCAGCTTGGGGCTGTGTCCCACATCCCCCCCAGATGCTACTGGAGCATTGCTGCCTGCGGGGTGTTTGGGATGGTCACTGGATGTGCTTTGGGGCTGTTAGGCTGCTGCTGGATTCCTCAGGGAGGGGAGGAGCAGGCAGAGGTGTTGTCCCCACTGTGTCCCTCATGGTTTTTACAGCCGAGAGGTATTTGATGTCCTGCTTGATGTACCTGAGAGCACAGCCAGAAGGAGCCTGCACGTGAGGAGACCCTGAAGGCGTTGGAGTGAGGATGTGGTGACACGGAGCTGGCAAGCAGAGCTCAGTGGGTTCCTGCAGGAACAGTTGCCTCAGTTTTGTGAGCTGACACAGTTGGAACAGGAGCCGCTGGGGTTGAACGGGGGTGTGGTGCTGGGACTCATCATCCTGTGCTGGATGTGCTGTGAGTCTCGGGGGAGTTGTTGGTAACCTTGGCTTGGTGCAATGGCTCTTGCATGCAAGAGAGAAGGTTTGGGTTGTCCCACAACACACCTCAGCCACTGCTCAAACCCTTTTAGATCTTGTTTGCATTTCCTTTCTCCATCAGTCAACCTCTGCCTCAATAGGCAGCTCAGTCTCCAGGATTTGGGGAAAATAATTTTGGATGATGGCTGGGAGGGAGTATGAGCTGCCTTTAAGCGTATCTCACTTGCAGCAGTAGTGGTTAAATAGAGCTGTCTTCAATCATTCCTTTCCCTCCCCTCTAAATTTGATTCCCCTTCAAGCCAACTTCCCAGTATTGATGTTGTGTGCCATCCTGATTAACTCGCAGACAAATCCCTGCTTCACAGGGCTGCTGAGTGCTGCCCTGTGTGTATCCCGCTGGGATGTGTGTGGCTGAGGAGTCCCTGCTCCTCCTCGGCCTCCTGCCTCCTCCTTGGCAATAGGAGGAAATTTAAATGTTTCTGAAGAGCAACATTTCCATTTCAAAAGCTGTTCGTTCAAGTGCGTCTGGAGTGGGATTTCTCTCCCCCACTCCTCTCTGAATGGGAGCTTTAGAAGTCTCATTTCCTCTGCTTGATAACACCAGGCTGAGAAGGGCTTTTGTCTTTTCATTTCCCCTCAATTTTTTATTTTTAAATCAGTGAGGTTCGGAGAAGCTGCCGCGGTGGATTTTCCCTCCCCCGTGTTTGTCCATGTGCTGGAGGATGCACCTGGCATCACCCAGCGAATGAGCTGGAGCTTCCCGGGGCACAGCCGGAGCCGAGCAGCTCCCACCTGGGAGCACCCTGTCAGTGGCTCCTGGAAGCACAGGAGGAGGAGATTTGCTGGCCTGTCCGTGCTGTGGAGCTCTGTGCTGCCCTTCTTGGGGCTCTCCCTGCACCCCAGGACAGCGTTGGGTGTGCTGGTGCTGAGCCTGGCTCAGGATCCAGCCCCGTGTTTCCAACACATGACGCTGCAGTGGCTCCAGTCCCGCTGACTGGTTGCCCGCCTGCTTTTTTGGCTGATGTAGCTTTTCCAGTTGGTGTGAAATGATGGGTTTTTTTGAGGGGATGCTCAGTGGAGCCCTGCTCCCACTTGTGCAGGACTGCTGGGTGTGGGTGTGGGCACTGTCCCACCAGGGCAGTGGCATTTGTGCTGTTCCCTGCAGTATTGCACTGGTGTAAAAAGCGACTTTTTTCTGCAGAAGCCTCTTTTACGAAACTCGAGCTTGCTTTTCATGTGGCATCTAGAGCTTGGAGTGCTTTCTACCTGCTTGAGGGACAGCTGGGATTTGGCAGGGACTAATCCAGCATCCTCTGTCGGAGGAAAGTTGCTTTTTGGGATTAACATGGACCTCGATGCTTCATCCCTGCCTGGTTGACGTGCTGGAAAGACTCAGAATTTGCTTTACTGCATGTGGTAATTGGAAGAGGATGGGTTGTATAGCCAACCAAAAAAAAAAAAAAAAAAAAAAAAAAAAAAAAAAA
>VXAC01002565.1:116704-131615 GCA_013399225.1 Rhipidura dahli
ACAAAAAAAAAAAACAAAAAAAACAAACCAAAAAAACCAAGGTGGCTAAAGCTTTCAAAGGCATGGAGTGAGTGTTCTGTTCCCCTGAGGTTTGTTGGGTTAGGTGACAAGGTGCTTCCTAGGCTGCTGCAGGAGGTTTGGAGATTGTACCTGTACCCCCCTCCCCAGGCCAGGGGACCCTCCCTGCCTCTCGAAAGAAACTCCCTGAGTATCAGCAGGCACAGGTAGAAATGCAAAAACAGGCCCTGGTGATTGTTCAGAGGTTCCTGGGAAAGCTGCCCGGAGTCAGCTGGCCCCAGGGAATGCGAAGGAGGTTTGAGCCCCCGGCAAGGAGGAGCCAGGCTCTGCCATGAGCTCCCCATTACCTTTAAAACGTGGTTCTGCAGCCGGGGGTGACCCCGCTGCCTGGCTGAGTGCCAAATTGGGCAATTAAAAATTTCCCTCCCTGCCTTGGCATTTCATGTACTCGGGGGCGTTTTTCACAGTTTGGTCCCTTTTTAAGAAGCTTCAAACGCGTGTGCAGTGTCAGCACTGGAGGCTGCTGGGTGAACAGACTATTGAAAGAGCACTAAAGTTGCACATGGAGGAGTGGAAGAGCTTGTTGCTCTATGGGTTACTCTGATAACCTTAATCTGTCCTCTCCTTGTCTGCTGGAAGCAGCAGGACCCTGTCTTCGCTGTACCTGTCCCTCTGTTCTGTGCCTGGCATGGGCTCTGTCCTGTGCTGAGCAGGTCACTGGCTGCTTTGCTCCATCCTTATCATCTGGTGGGTGGTCTCAGGCTTTACCTGCTTAGACCATGCATTTATTCACAGCTCTTTTAGGGCACTTGCCTGGAATGCTCCACACCTGCCAGTGTGGTCCTTCCAGCTCAGCCCATTCCTTCCCTTTGCAGAAGTGCAGGCAGAGTGCACTACCTCTCCTGGAGCTTCCTAGAACCAGGACCCCACTCCACTTGGCCTGCTCAGTTCCAAGTCATTCCCCTAGGGCAAGCATCAAGATGAGATTTTTTATTAATTTCTTTTTTTCTTTGACTTGGACACTTTTTCAGTGTTAACAAAAGGCAAATCGCTGGCAGAGAGTCTTACCAGATGTATCAACTGTACTGAAGATGCTCAAAGAAAAAGTTCCCAGAATCTCTTTCTGAATGTTGCAGAAAGGCATATTTTCTTGTAAACTTGTTCTTGGAAGTGACAGAGTTGTTTTGGCTGAAATTCACTGTTTAGGAAAAAAAGAAAAAGAAAAAAGGCTAAAAATGCCTGAAGCCGATATTCAGCATGGAAAATTTCAGTCCAGACAGTCACTGAACAAACTTAAGGTCAGCTGAAAATCCAGGGATGCAGAATAGGCAGTGTAGGGGAATTCTTAATGAGAGGTGGAGCAATTAGCTCCTCGTTGTAATGAGTAGATGGGTAGGTGAGGATTCATCACTCCTCTAAGTCAGTGGGGAACGTTCGCATTCAATGCAATTATTACCCACTAATGGGGAAAGGCAGGAAGGGAATGAAAGGCACAGCATCCATTTGTCGGGGTAATGCCTTCGGCGGCTCTGGGAGTTTGCTGGGTAAGGTTTTCCGGAACTGACCCGTTATTTTAGGCTCCCTCTGAGTCCTTCAGCCGTGTTTGTGGTGCTTCTGTGGAGCTGCAGAAGCAGCATCTGTTCCCTGTAAGGCCATGGAAGGGCTCTTCTGAGCACCAGCAAGTTTTGCGAGACCAGATAACAAGGCTTTGCTTGCTGCATTTAACTGAGGCTCTGGCTGCCGAGGTTTTACCACCCTCGTAAATCTGCCGGGGGGTGGTGTGGGGAGGGAGGGGTCAGCATTTGGTACTGGTTTTGCAATTAAATTGCTTCAAGCTGTTGAAACACTGGGGAAGTTTTTTGACCTACTTTTCGTGCGAGCTTAGAAATTGTTGGGATGTTTTCTGCTCTGTCTGCGTGGAATTCGGCTGGATTACGGGAGGGAAGGAATTTCGTGGGCCTTCTCGTAAAGTCAGATTTATTTAAAAATAAAAAAAAAAAAAAAGAAAAGAAATTGAATTTAAGAGAACCTGGCTTTGTCTTCAGACTTGGTCTCCAGCTCCGTAAATTCCCGTGGGAGCACGTACTGGGCTGCATCCAATGAAAGCCATCCCTGTGTTCTGCACATGCCGTGGGGACGGAGGGAGGAGGAGGAGGAGGAGGTGGGCGATGCCTCGGTGCCACCACACCTGGCATCCCTCGGGAGCCCTGGCTGGCCTTGCAGGGGAACCAACACCCGGGTGCTGCTCCTGGCTGCTGAGCAGCACCCCGGCTGCTCCCCGGAGCACAAACACACATACACACATGTCTGTCTCCCTCCGAGACAGCGAGAGCCCAGCAGTTATTTAAGAATTAAAACCTCGTTTGACGGGCCAGGCTGCAGAAAGGGCCGTTAGCACAGCAGATGGCCACGAACAAAAGAATTGCAGTAACTCGATGTACTTTTCACTGCTCGGGCTTCCTGACTTTTTGTGCTCGTGCGTCTCTCTGGGGAAACAAGACTGGTTGGTTTTCAGCTCCCACAACGTTTTCCCTCTGTCAGTGCTGTCATCCTGGGGCTTCAGATATGTCAGAATGTGTTGGACCCTTTTCCAGTTAAAAAAAACTAAATTCCTTTAGTCTGTGTTTGGCTCAGGAGTTTTATAGTCATGTTTTTACCTAAAAACCTGAGGGATGGAGGAGTGGGGTGTTGGCTTTCTTGCCTGGTTCTCGTCCCAGGGAGTGTGGGAATCCCTGGGGGCTCAGAGTGTGGTGCTGCTCATCCCCGGGCTCCTGCACAGCCCCACATGGATGGGGGTGTGGGAGGGATGGTGGCTGGGGGAGTGCTGGAATGTTCACTGGCTCAGCGCTGCTGTGAGAGGCTTGGGTGGTGGTGGCATCCCCACCGGGAGATCCCCTGATCACAAGTTCATGTGAGGTTTTTTGGGAATTGATCTGAGCACAAATTGAGTGGCCCCAGCCTATCCTGCCTGCTTTGGCAATCTTCTCCAGCCCACGAGGACACGAGATGTGCGAGTGGGCAGGAGTTGAAGATAACACCTCTTAATCCCTCCTGGTGCTCCAGCAGGAAATGCTGCTGCTGGCTGATAATTAGAAAGTGAACAGACTGTGGAAGAGATGATGTTGGCATCCCTAAATCTCTGTCCTGGGCTTGGGGGAACATCACTAATGATCTGGATTAGAAAGGCAGAGAGAGAGCCAGGCTCAGTGAAGATGATACGTAGGGCAAACACCGCGTGCTGTGCTGCAGATCCCCAGGGCTGTCACGGGCAAGGGGCTCTGCTCACATGGGATGCACTGCTGGGATGTGGAGAACCACTGTGGAGTTCTGAAGAAGGCAGCTGATGCAGTCAAGGGATCAGCAAGGTTAAAATGCACTTTTCAGCGGGAGTTGGGTGCAGATGGAGCAGAGCTACCAACCTGCTGCCTCCTGAGGGCGGGAAGCAGCCGAGGAAAAGGACCCTTCAGGGAGGCTGGGCTGCATCCAGCTGTAGGTGCTGAGCTGGAGCGTGACACAGCCACCCTGTTCCATCCCTCCAGCCCGCATGGCTTCCCCGTGGGTATCACAAGCTGGGTCACTAATGCAAATCAGCAGGTGGAAATGGGCTGGTGCAGGTTCCAGCCTGTCCTGGGACCACGGTTGGTGTTCCCAATGTAATTTTTTCTCGTGGACCAGATGTCGGTGTGTCTGAAGGCAGGGACGTCAGATTTACCTGGAGACTTACTTGGCTTATCCTTTTCCTTCCCCTCTTTCTCACATGTTTTTAAAGTCAGTGCCTAACAGTGAATAGCAGGCTTGCTCTGTTATCTGTGTAGGGAATTTTTATTCCTAACCATGTAGAAGAAACCCACCCCAAAGCCTGGCCTTGCTCTTTGACAACCTCCTCAGTGATAATTGTTTTCTTCAGTGCCAGCACCTCCTCTTGCTGCGGGGAGGTTTGTGCAGCCTCTTCCCCCCACACACCCACCCTTGTTACCATATAAATCACAAAACAAGGCCAGGGATAAACAGGACCTGCAGTAGCTGTTAGCCGTGTGTAAAAACAAATCACATGGAAACAGTATAATTACTGAGAAAATCTCAACTTGAGTAATGCAGTAATTGTTTTCTTCCCTCCAGCAGATTGATTCCACCTCTCGCAGCTCCTGCTGCTTTGGAAGTCTGTGACTTCACGTTGATAAGGAGAATTTCACGTTTCACACTGCATTTTTTCAGGTTATGACACTGTCTAGAGCAGGGGAACACATTTTGAGGGTTTCTTGAGAGCTGTAGGAAGCAGAGCACTAGTTGAAATATCTCTGACCATTGGGTCATTCCTCACGCCATTCCCCACGCTCTGAGTGGACTCTGGTCTTTGCAAACCTCTTCACAACCCACTTTTGTGATTTAGAAGGGCTTCTTTATACCTTGCATAAATCAAGCTCTGCCTTTTGGATGTCACCACTGCACAGTCAAGATTTTTTTTTTTTTTGTCTGTGGTTTTGGTTTTTCCTTCTTTTTGCTGCTTGTCATTTTGTTGATTTAGAGAGGTGCTTGTGACACGACAGTGCCCAGTATGTGAGGTCCAAGGACATTGCCTCTCTCCATTGCTGTAATCATCTCCTAATACCAGATGATGATGAAGTTTGTGCTGTGACTTGCAGCTATTTCCCTTACTCAGCTTTGCTGCTCTTTTGCTTCAGATTCCGCAAGGTGAAAAGACAAAAATGCATCAGGAACCAGGTTTCCAGGGGGTTTTGTGCCAAGCAGAAGTTTAAAGATGCCCTGTCTTGCATACTGGCAGACGTGAGAAAGTATCATTTGTTTCATGTGCACAGAGAGGAGCCTTTCTCTCCTGCATTTTTGGCAGGTAGCTTCCTTTCCTTTAGAAAAACCTACCCCCCTATGAGCCACTGCCACTTCCCCTTCCTGTGCCTTTATCTGAACGAGATTTTATGAACACCTAATTTATCTTTTGGCTTCTTGTGGTTGTCCTGCTCCTCGTGACTTGAAAAAAAACCAAAAAAACCTACAAAAAAACCCCAGTTGTGGAGATCACAAAGCCTTCCCACTGCAGCAGACTGACCATTTTTGATGCCTAATGCTGGGAAGATAAAACAAGATGGGATCTTCTCTTCAGGATTCTCCAGAAAGCTTTCATGTTCCTCTGATTTCTCTTGTGAATGGATGCTGGATACAACCAGCTGAGCCTTTCTGGTGCCTTTGTGCTCCTGGGGCTGGATGGGCCCCGAGGCAGGACCCCAAGAATGGGGTTTTGGGGTGCTCCTTTGCTGTCTGTCCCTCGATGGCAGCGGTGGGAAGGGTGTTGATGCCTCCAGGCTGCACCCAGCGGGGACAGGGGCCGAGCAGTGCCAGGGCAGCGTCTGCACGCTCACCATGAGCTGCAGCATGGCTGGTGAGTAACCCAGAGCCATCATCCACGAGCCTGGTTAGATGGGGGAGCACACAGAGGTCCCCAGGCCACCATCCAGCTCCATCGTGGCAGGAGCACCAGCCTGGGCTGAGGGTCAGCCCTGGCCTTTGGCTGGCGGCTGTGTCCGCACGGAGGGGAGGGTGCTCAGCACCAGTTGGTGCAGAACAATGTTAGCTTTGTACAGGGCTGCTGTAATGGAGGTAGCAGGGTTGTGTGAACTTCTTCTTCCCTCGTTTGCCTCCCCCCATCCCTCCCCTCCCCTCGGCAGCAGCTGCAGCGTGCTGTGCTGGCTGCCCAGCCTGGCAGCGGTTTAGGGTTACAAACGGAGCCACCGCTCCCCTTCTCCCCCTCCAGGAAAAGAAATCCATCCACTCACTAAGCAAATGAATAGATAAACTTTTAATTAAGGCATTGGGTGGCTGCCAGAGAGGAGTGTCCTGGGTGAGGGTAGCTGGTGGTGTGCCGTGATCCCATCTGTGTGGCCGGTGGCTGTTGAACAGCTGCTGCATCCCAGGTGCGTTCAGCCGTGGTGGGCAGGCTCATCCAGCTCGTGTTGGCACAAAATGGGCTCCTTTGCTTGGACAGGGGAAGGGTGGTGTGCAGGAGAGGCAGCGTGGCTGCAGGATGCTCCTGGGATACCAGCTGGTTGGGCTCAGCTAAGTTGTCGCCCTGCTGGGGGCAAAGCTGAATGTTTCCTTGTGTTTGCCCTCAGCCCTGGGCCATCAGAGCTGCTCCCTGTCACAGCCACGGAGGTTTTGCTGATTTCTCCAATCTCTAACTTGAAGTGTTTTGTTGAGCTGAGAGCCTCTTCACCTGGAATTTGGAAAACATCAGTTGGGTCTATTTTTATCTTGACTCCCCTGACCCGTTTCTCTCCATGTTTGGATGGATGCATTCAACATTCAACACTCCAGAGTATCCCCAGAGTTTAGGAAGAGATGGAGGAAGACCTCCATGAGGGAGCTGGGAGCCCTCTTTCCTGCCAGGGGCTGCCCTCCTAGCCCCTTCTCCTTCAGCATGGTTAATGCTGCTCTTGTCTAGTGGCTGTGTCTGAGGAGGACATGGCTGTGGTGTCTCATTTTTGCAGAGAAGACGTAGCCTTGAGCCCTCTGCAGGGACACTGGTGCTGGGAGCTCCTGAATATGGATGGGTTTATTGATCCTGTAAGAACACAAGCAGCACTCAAGGTGGTGGGAGCCTCTGAGGCTTTGTCAGGAAGAAGAGCTGCTGTCACGTCCCTGGGAGAATAACCTGGTTCTCTCTGGAGATGCTGGAGGTTGTGGAGCACTGTGGTGATGTGATCTGACAGCTGGTACTCCCTAGTCTAGCAGGTTTTTTTGAGGGTTTTGTGTATCTCAGAAGGCTGGGAATGGGCCAGGGAGCTGTGGGAGGATGAGAGAAGGATCCAGAGTCTCCTGGGAGAGAGAGAGAGAGAGAGAGATGATCTGGTTGTTTTACTCTTCCCAGGATCGTGGCCTGCCTGGCAAGCTGGAGCCCGTGTCGCCCGTGAGCCCTGCTCACCCTGACGCCGAGCTGGACCTGCTGCCTGCCCGGCTCTCCAAGGAGGAGCTCATCCAGAACATGGACCGCGTGGACCGCGAGATCACCATGGTGGAGCAGCAGATCTCCAAGCTGAAGAAGAAGCAGGTAAGAAAGAGGCTGTGGGTCTGGAGGGGGGGAACACGTGTCCTTGCTTCTGCATGCTGCCACGGGCCCTGTCCTTGCCCCTGCGTGGCCACAGAGGGGAAGTGGCAGTGCCAGTGCACCAGGATCATCTGTGTCCCTGCTCCCTGTGGTGACATGGGCGGTGTCTGCTCGGCCGGCTGGCTGGAGCTGGTAGCTGCAAGGTGAAGGAGGGAGCTTTGGAAACCCATCTTGTGGGCTCTTTGCATGTCAGGGAACCTGAAAGGGAGAGAGATGTGTTCTCAGTGACTTGGCAGTGGATGTGTAAGGGTGAGCAGCAGAGCTGGAAGCACAGCCTGGGTCGTCCGAGTCGTCTGTACAGCCCAGTGTAGCACAAGGTCTTTTCTTCTTCCTTTCCAGCAATTGTCTCTCCCCAGTGCTGTTGCTGCCAGTATTCAGTACTGGGCTGTTTAAAACATTGCTGCAACCACCAAATGGCCCTTCCAGTGCATCCAGTCCCCTTTCTCTGGGGCTTTTCAGCTCTGCAGCCGTGAGCACATCTGGTCTGGCTCCAGTCAGGGCTGTGCTTGAGCAGGGATTTGAATCTGATCTTCCTGGTTGCAGCTTTACCCTGCACAGGAACACTCCCCAGTAGAAGGATGGCCCACTCGGTGTTGGCCTGTACATAATTACCATAAACCCATTAAGAGATTAATATAACAAAACCTTCAGGGACGTCTGTGAAAAAACCCACAGACTTAAGGGCTTTGACTTAAAGCAAATCATTTCTCTGCCTTTTTTTTTTTTCTGGTTGTTTTATTTCCTTTGCTTGGGGTGAGTTTCTGAACTCCCTGAAGGCTGCTAATCCCAAACTGCCTGAGAGGAGTGACCTTTCCCAAGGGTTTGTAGCTGCAGTAGGAATTTGGGAATGGAGTGAAACCTCTACTTGGGCTGTTCGTTGAAGCTCCTTGAGAATGAACATGTACTTGATCTTCCCCATCTATCATTTCCTTTACCCCAAACACTGACAACTCCAGTGATCCACTGCCTGACTTCTCAGGGATGCTGAGGAGCTGCTGCTGATGCTGACAGGAGCAGCATATGCTCCTTTCTGTTCAAATCAAACTGTCCTTCCGTAAGGAAACGGGGTTTTTATTGTTGGCTGCTCGCTTGCTTTATTTCTTCCCTGTGAGCAAATTTTATGATTCTTCCTGCCCACAAAAATGCTCTGTTAAATGGGGAAGAAGGTTAAAGTGGTGTTGGCAGTAAAAGCCTCCCCTCCCTTCCTTTTATTTATTTCTTTTTTTCTTTTTTGGCACATGGTGGCAAAGTCATATGGTAGCAAAACTGACCCCCCCTGTATGGCCTCCTTCCCCCTCTGGCTGGAGCCTTCCCCCTCCCCATCCTCCAGCAGAGCTAGCACATCTGGGAAGAAGTGGTTTTGGAGCGGGGGGTCCTCTCTGAGATGCTCCAGGAACGTTTTGTGCATCTGTGCATCTGAGCTGTCAGTGCAGGAGGATGAGTGAGGGAAAGCAATGAGCCTGGAACAGATACTGCTCCTGCAGGATTGTCAGTGGAGCAGGGGAGAAATTGTATGCAGCCGGAATATCCTAATGCTTTTCCCCTCCGTCTTTGGGAGGCCTTCTCAGGGTAATTAAATACATTTGTATGGAAAGGCTGTGCAAAAAAAAAAATCCCTACCAACCACAATCCACCATCTCTCTCTTTCTGGTTGTTCCAAAAATGGCAGGGAAGGCTCTGCCTGGACTTTGCAAGAAGCAAACATCTTCAGCAAGCTGAGAAACCTTCCCCAAACCCTGCACACCCCTGGCAGGAGGCCACTTCCATCAGCCATCCCCCGCTCATTCATGCGCCATATGCGCTTAAATCTCTCGCTGAGTCCTCTCTCCCCCTCTTCCTGACAGGGAAGGATAATCCTTATGCATTTATTCCTGGCAGCAGTACCGGGGATCTGAAGGAGAAATAAACTGCTGGGCTGTTCTCCGCAGCGGTGCCGGAGCCTCCCCGGGCGCCGAGCTCAGCCAAGGGCTCTCCGGGAGTACAACACTCCCACCTGGTGATGGAGGTGGAGCCTGCCGGGTGGAAGAGCTCCAGGGTTTTCCCCCTTCCATCAGGCTGAGTTTCCTGTGTTCTCCTTTGAAAGTGGGTTTCAGAGATGCCCAGTGGCTGGAAGGCTCTGCTGTCCCCGGGCAGGTGGAGCATCCCAGCACCCAGGCGGTGGCAGCCGGGTGCGTGTGTAACATCCTTGGCTTCACCAGGCAGGTGTCTCCAGCACGGGAGCTGCTACCTGCAGGGATGGGGCCTTCCTGAAATCCCACCCACCTTCCCACCAGTGCTGCAGGCTGCAGTGCTCCCTCTGCAGCATGTGGTCCAGCCAAAGGGGCTCTTTCCTGGAGGGGGCACCTCTTCCACTTGGGAATGGGTTGGCCTGTGGGTGCTGTAGGAGCCAGGGCTGTGCCTAATGATGGCATCTTGAGCCCCTTCAACACTGCTGACCTGTCTACCACTTGGGGAGAGTAAGGAGGTCTTGGGCAGCCACTGCTGGGAGGAGGGAGGGAGTGTGGAGCTGTCAAGACTCATCTCTCATCCCGCTCTCTCCCTGTAAAGGTCACAGTCCCAGCCTGGCTTTCGTGGCAGACCTTTAAGAAATCCATTTTGTCCCTGTCTGGGAACCCTGACCTATTTTGCTTTGCCATTTCCCACGGCTCCCAGGAGTAGCTGTCGTGGGCTGCAGTCAGGTGTGTTGCCTCCAGCCCCTCCTCACATCCTTATCCCAGCAGCTGGTCCTTTAATATCCATACAATGCTATGCCACAGCGAGTAGAGTTTAATTCTCTACTGTATTTCAGCTATAATTAGATTTGTATTTTTTTCTTCTAATGAGATGTTTTTAATGAGCCTCCACTTAGTGGCAAACTTTCGTTTCCTGATAGGCCATCAAACCCTCTTGTCTGAAATCCCTTGCTACCCACCCCACCACTTGGCAGAATTTTTGTGGGTTTCCAGAACAATACAGCCAAGTTTTGGATGCATTGACTTTTTTTTTTTAACACAAATATTTTCCCCAAAAGAAGTGGAAGATGTGTCTGGTCCTTTTTGCTGGCTTGTTGTTCAGAGATTTTGGAGTTCATCCCATGGGAATGAGGATGTGTGATAGGGTGCCTTAGGAGGACACCAGGGAAGAGCTGGCAGCTGGAAGTGCTGCTTATGTGCCAGGGCTGGTGCCAAATAGAGCTTTACAGCCCATGCTTTCAGCCGTAGCTTCCCGAGGAGCTCTTGTGCCCTGCCCTGTGATTTGGGCCACCTGAGGTGGTTTAGAGCAGCCCAGGGCTTGGGGCTGTTGCTGTGGCTGGAGGCTTTGGTGTGCCACCATGGTGTGGCTGTGTGCAGGCAGGGAGGGATGGATCCCTGCACTGCTGGGGAAGGTTCATCCCCTTTCAGGGTGCAGATGGTTCAAGCTTGGTGTTTCCTGGCTGTTCTCACTCGTGGCTGGAGTAACTCTAAGGTGATGCCAATTTATGGGGCATGGGCTCTCCTGCCTCTGCCAGAGTCTGCTCTCCACCCACTCTGGCCAGCAATAGCAGCTTGTTTGGCTGTATCTTGGTGTTCCCTAAACTGCTTTTCCCTCTGTGGGGAAGGGTGTCCACCATTGGGGAGGTGGAGCCCACAGCATGGGGTGTTTGATCCACTGAAACACAATTTTAGGAGTGTGAGTTTTCTCAGCCAAGCCATGAGACCTGTCTGGGTGCATAAGTGCTTTCTTGGGCTGCATCCTGCTGCCCTGGTATGCTGAAGGTGTCATCAGCAGGAGCAGAGATGATGGGGAGGAGGAATAGGTGCCCACCTTCTTCTCAGGCCACCAGCTGTCAGTGTCTCTGGGAATCAGTGGTGTGCTCGCCTCTGGTGCAAGCCAAGTCCCAGGTGCATTTTCTTCCTAGTACAAGTATCTCTTGATTTTCCTCACGCTTCAACAGGGGATGCTTTAGCTGCAGGGAAAAAAAAAACTACAAAGATTTGGAGATTCAGAGCCAAGCAGGGAAAAAATCCTCAGCATTTTTTGACAGCCTCTCCCTCTCCCGTGCCTGTGCTGCCCCGCAGCTGCCGCGCTCGGCTGCGCTCTCCCTTCTCTCTGGCTGGCCCCAGGAGGAGCCTGCAGGAATCTGTGATTTCCTCTTTCAGCTGAGCAGTTCCTCAAACTTGCAGGAAGGGCTGGGATGTCTTCTCCTGCCTTACAGTGTCGGGAGAGCCGGAGGTGCAGGTGGAATGTCAGGTTTACCTGCTGACCACGGTGCTGTTCCGGAGTGCAGGGGTGGCTGGTGCACGAGTCATTTAATCGAGAACAGTCATCCCAAGGCATGTCCTCCAACCACTCCACTGAAAGGTGAAGCTGAGGGTGGAGAGCAGCCTTGCTCATCACCCCTGGCTCCTACACCTCTCCCTGCACGCAGCAGCAGCTCCACAGGCAGGTAGCAGCAGGGAGCCGGGCTGGAGCTGTGGTTTCATTTAAGTGTTCCCAGTAAAATCGTTATTTCTAGCCTCAGGCCCGTTCCGGGAGGCTCCTTTGAGGCAGGTCCTCATCCTCCATGCCTAAAACACCCCAACCCACGAGCACAGGGCCGGTGCCTGGGGCAGGCCAGCGCTGCGCTTGCGTGGCGGGGCTGCTGCTGCGAGCTCTCCTCCCTCTGCCGTCCCTCCCCAGCCCCAGCCTGCCCGTGTCTCGCAGGAAGTCTCCTACCATGGCGGTTTCTGCCTCGGTCACGGCACCACAGAGAGTCTCGTGTGGACAGGGAGGGCTGCGTTTCTCGCTGTGACTCACCCTCCTCCTCCCCCCCCTTCTCCTTCCACAGCAACAGTTGGAGGAAGAAGCAGCCAAACCACCAGAGCCTGAAAAACCCATCTCTCCCCCTCCTATCGAGTCCAAACATCGCAGCTTGGTGCAGATCATCTACGACGAGAATAGGGTGAGTCTGGAAACGATGGAAGCACAAATGTGTGGCTGTGCCCTGTCACCCTGGCCGGGGATGGGGAGGTTGGTGAGGACCAGGTGGGGGATTTTCCTGGGTGTTACTTCTGGGGTGGAGGCTGTGGCAGGGGGATAGATGGAGCCCTGTCAGGATGGTGACTGCAGAGGGCTGAGCCATGAGTACCTTGCCTTGGGGATAAGCACTGATGTCTTCTGAAGAACCTGCCTGGGGGGGTTTCCTGTGATCAGCCTTAGAGATGAAGTGTTCAAGAGATGCTTCAGACTCCACTCTGTTAAACAGTTTGCTTCATCCTCTCCCCTGGGAGTGAACCTGTGTGAAAGCTGCCTCAAAGGGTGGACTTTGGCGTGGTGGGTGGGCTGCAGGGATGGAGGGTGACATCTGCAGTGCTCTAATACTGGCAGGCCAGCTACGAGCTCTCCTGGCTGCCCCTGAGCCCCCAGGATGGAGCAGAAAGGATGTGGATGCAGCTATGGCTGTACTTGTGGGCATTTGGTGCTGTAAATCGCATTAACAAAGGTCAGGCTGGCATCCCTGGCTCTGGATCTCTGCCTTGACCACTCATTTATCGGTTGTTGCCTGTAATAGCAGCCCAAGGAGTGACAAATTTTGCCGTGTGCATCGGAGCGATGCTCAGAAATTGGGCCCTTTGGTAGATAATCAAGCATATTCATTTTCATTTAGGTGTTGGATAAAAAGGATGATTTTGCATAAAAGGAAAACTACCAGTCGCTAATTATTTTGAATTGCGAGGCCTGCGATTTCACTTGGAGCTGCAGAAATCCAGGTGCCTGACTCCTAAAAAGAAAAAATAATCGCCTACCCTGCGCTCCCAGGCAGTGCAATTTTCCTGGTTTTCCTTTTTCCATCTGCTTCTCTCCCTGAGCAGTAGGAAACCCAGCGCTGGCACGGTCTGCTGTGTGAGTGGGTGCAGGCTGAGGTCGAAGTGTTTGAAGCATCAGCAAGCACCAGCTGGTGATGGCTTCACAGCACTGGGCTTTGGGGGCAGGTGCTGAGTGTTCCCCAAAGCCATTCCCCCATTCAGAGCTGGTGGCATCCCTCTGTCAGCATTAGGCTGAGCTCAGCCAGCTTGGTGCCAGGAGTTTCACCATTAACCTTCGTGATAGGTGCACTCATTCCAGGTGGGTGCTCAGCAAGCAAAGGACACCAAATGTTTGATTTCAAATCTGGCTCCGTGTTGGTGTCTGAATTACCCCAGGGATGGGCAAAGGATGGTTCTTCCCTGTTGTTGTCAAGTCCCCTTGCGTGTCGCGTGTCAGGAGCCCGCCTGTGGCTGGAGACTCCAACCAACAACCTTCCCTCTGGCTTGGCAGAAACCAGAGTGAGCTGCAGGGAGGTTCCTCCTTTGGAGGAGACAGGATCTACCTATGGGCAACAGAGCTGACAGAATCGCTGGCCACTTGTCATGGAAGGACCCTTTCCAGTACCACAGCAGGGAGAGGCTGAGCTGGGGCTGCAGCAGGGGGGGAGTGCTGAGTGTTGTCTTTGTGGAGGCTCCAGTAACAAGGGTGGGAATCAGGATGTGACTGCCCTTCTAAAGAACATTCACGGGCTCTGCTGTCAGCCTCTCATGTTCTGAATGTGTGGGATGCGTTTTAGTGGTGGCTGCTCTTCCTTTGTGGCTAGGAGGAGGAAAGCTGGAAGAGGAAGGGTCTTGGGATTAGAGTCAGTTGAGATTGTGGTGGAAAGCAGGGGCTGGTGGTCAGCTGTGGGGTGGCTTTGATGGCAGCAGATCCTCCAGGTGTGTCCAGCTGTCTAAATGTGGCAGAGCCCCAGACACTCCCATGCTGACCTGTGGCTTTACACTTCATTGCAGGGTGAGTTGGTAGGAGCAGAGGGCAGCAAGCCAGAAAGAGATGTATTGATCTAGAGTGGGGAAGGTCACTGAGCCAAATTTTAAGCCTTTCTGCCTCTTGTGTGCCGTGGAAAAGCAGCAAAGTTGATGCCTCGAGGTCTACTTGTGGGAAGGGCGTAGGTAATGGCTGAGCCAGGGCTCCAGCCCATGCACAAAGGGAAGGAAAGCCGGATTTACTCGCATCGCTTGGCTTGTGGCTTGTTTGAGGGAGGCAGTGCACGGCAAGAAATGCAAATAAAAAGAGGATATTCATGCCTCAGGAGGAGGCGAGAAAGGAAAGCACCCCAGAAGTTGCTGGCAAAGCCTGAAACGATCTTTAAAGAGCAGCGCTGTGGAAGGGGCAGAAAGCCAGCCCTTGTGCCCATCCCAGAGCAGGTGGGAGGCGGCGGCAGCTCGGTGGAGGGGCTTCTGCCCGGCTCTGGCTTGGCTTTTAGTGAAGCAGGGGTCTGTGCTCCACCGAGCACACGGGTGCCACCGTGCCCGTTCCCACCGCCGCTGCCAGGCCGCGCCGGAGCCGCACACTGCCGGCACTTATACCCCGAACAAAGGGGAGGCCAAAAACGCTCCATGGGAGAGGAGGGGTTACGTGAGGACAGAGCAGCTAGAAACGCCGGAAAATCAAGTTAGCCAGCCATTCTGTGACCTACTTTCCTTTTGGCGATAGCTGTGGCTTTGCAGGCGTGAATGGTTTCTAATTTTAGCTTATGGTTCATCAGGGAAGTCTGTATATTTTTCTCACCACCGTGCTGCTTATGGATGAGGGGTTGGGATGCTGGGCTGTATCAGATTTTCTCCAAATTCAGGTTTGCTGGTGCTGAATGCCCAAGGCGCTGCTGTTCCCCCTTGTGACCTACTTAACGTGTATGATTTGAAAAGTTCCTCGGTGTCAGAGAGGATAATTATGGGAAATGTGACCTGTAATCCCCTCTTGCTACACTCTGCTGGACATGTAATTGATTTCCAGAAAAAAAAAAAAAAA
>VXAC01002565.1:131651-172506 GCA_013399225.1 Rhipidura dahli
GACTGTACAGATTGTGCTGGAGAAGAGTGGAGAGAAACTGCTCTTGACTGCAGTTAAATCCTGGACTATGAGGCCGTGGTTGCATTTGGGAAGCTTTTAGGGGACTTGGATTGTAGAGGAACAGTTGGTATTCAAGATCCAGGTGCCTCCTCCCCTGCAGTGTGCTGACCAGAGCTATTTTATCTTGTCTCCAAAGATGAGCTGTGGAGTTGCACCCAAAAATCTACTTTTTGGGAAAGCTTTGCAGTATAACACAGAAAAACATCCATTTGTGTGTCTGAGCCAAAATTTCCGCTGTGAGTGCCAACTGTACCATTTCTGGAAGGCTTTATGAGAATGGGAGTTAACATTTTTGGGACTGTCTGTGGACTAACCTGAGAACAGACAGTGGGCAGCATTGTCAGAAGCATTTGAGTCCTGTTTTCAAAACTGTGCTCAGTCCTTGAAGAAACAAAATGATGTTGGAAAACCATTATGGGAGCTAAAATTGCCAAGAGCATTTGAAAAGTGCCATGGGAAGCTCAGGGGACAGTTTTGGCTGCAGGGTGCTTGGGGGCTCCTCTCCAGGAGCAGGCTGCTGGCAGGGTGGCACAGAAGAGAGAAGTTTCTCTACCTGGAGAAATCAGGTTGGGATGGATGCCTCAGTTGATACAGAGGCTGACAGTGATGGAGGCGTTTGGGATTTCCTAAATTAAACCCTGTGAGCAATTTCAGTGTCTCCCCTGCGGAGGAAAGCTGATCTCTGGTGTGTCTGGCACCTCAGAGGTGGTGGCTGTGTGACACAGCCTCCTCGAGGGCTTTAATTTGCACCTCTGGGATGTGTTATTGTATCGACAGAACTTAGCTTTCTTCCACCTCAAATCCTCATAACCAGGGCAGATCACCTGTGTGTATTTTTAGCCGCAGCTTTATTCCACTGGGCCATTCACGGGATTCCTTGCATCCGCCTTCCCTTGAAATCGATTGAACATACCTGGGTTTGAAGATGTTTTTGTGCCAGGCACAGGGAGGAGAGCAGCAATGCTCTGTGCCCTCCTGGGGTGGCTGAGCTCTCCTTGGCACTGTGTCCTGGAGGAAGCTGCCACCCAGCACCCCACCACAGCTTGGCTGGGTGAATTGTCCCCCCAAGTCACCTGTGTGTCCAGAGTCCCTGGTGTGCACGCAGAGTCACCTGTACCTGTAGGTTTTCAGGGGGTCCTGTTTCGTCCTGGACGGTCGGGACAGACACGAGAGTTCTCTGGAATCGGTTCTTAGAGCAGGAGGTTTGTTATTCTTAGAGCATGAGGCGAGTGTGAGAGACCTGCCAGGGGCTGCCAGACACAGCCCAAAGCAGGTCAGAGAAGAGAGAGAGAGAGAGGGTTCAAGCCCCAGGGAAAAGGGCAAGCGCCGAGAGCAGAGAGTTTGGTTGCCGTTTACAATACAATAAATCACCTTCTATGTTGAATATTCTGATTTTCATTCACCAGTCTTGGGTAAGCTACAAATCTTACCACATTTACATACAGCCTGTAGGAATCTTGGCATTACCATACGGCGTTATATTTTAAACCCTAAAAACTGCTTTTTCGGACCCTCTGCCAAGCTGGCAGGGTCTGCTCTGACCCTTGGACCTGTCTGCAAGCAGAGGGGATTGTTTCATCAAGAAGGGATCACCTCCAGTTGGCCATGCCATTGTTTTCTAGTTGTTCAGTGACTGGGGTTTGGTAGCTCAAAGCTTGTCTTCATTTCAATCTTGCTCATAGTTTCTATGTTCTCAGCATCTTTTGCCAAATAATCATATTTATAAGGCTTTCCTATTTCATCTTCCCCAACACGTGCCATCTCTCTGACCACTGTGGTGATGTGCAGCCCGCAGGTGCCCCTGTCCAGCTCTCTGCGAGCCGGACGCGGGTGGCTGGAGGCTCCCCACGGCCCTGCCGTGCAGCAGCAGAGCCAGCAGGGCTCCTGCTTGGAGAAGAGCAGACAGAAAGCAGCTCCCGTGCTCGTGTCCCTGCAAACCAGCACACGTCAGCTTCCTCTGAAACATTGCGCTCATTTATCGGAGAGGGAGAGGTCGCGTCAGGACGTGGCGTGACTTCACCCTCCGTGCCGTGCCAGGGAGGGGACACCGCGTGCTGTGACCCACCACGGCGTGGCTGGGGTGAGGAGCAGTTCCCCTCGTCGCCCTGGTGGGTGCCAAGAGCCCCAGGAGCCCATCCCAGCTCTGCTGTCAGCCCTCTAAAAAACTGGGTTTGATGCAGTGCAGGCAGTGCAAGCAGAAGCAGCAGCGCCCGTCTTGCTCTTGAGATTGAGCTGGTGGAAATCAATAAGATTAAATTTTAATTCGTTTTCTGTCTTGGTGCTTGTTCCTTCAAAAGGGCACAGCTATCTATCTATAAATTCAGCATTATGCCGTAAAATTGGAATTCAAAGGATTGTTTGGAACTTTTTCCACCCCCTGCTGCTGTTGTGTCTGTGCAGAGCGCGTTCCCAGCTATCCGTTTACCCTCAAATACCTTCATAAAGCATTAATGCCCCATCCATAAATAAGAGAATAAATAAATGAAGGCTTTTAGCATTGCAAAGTATAATCTTGCCTTTAACTACTCACAGACACTGAGTGTGACTCAGATCCTACAGGGATTTGATGTCTGTAGAACTCTGATTTTCTATGAACTCCTGATTTACATGAGAAAGGGAAGAATCGGGCCTGCCTCGTCAGCACGGAGCTGGTGCAGTAAATAAGACCTTATCAGTGAAAGTGCTTTTGAGCATTTAATCTACGGGGCTTTTTTCAAATTCCAGTTTATGTGGTAGTTGGGATGGGGGCGTTTCGTATTTGGCTGATGAAAGGGCCTTGTTTGTTTTGCTTTTGTTCCTAATAACTTTTATTCTGCCTCATCTGGGCTTGGTGATGCAAAATGGGCTTTTGGATAGTCCAGAGGAAAACTGGAAAGGCCAGAATTCAGATGGTATTGACATTTCTGCATGATAGCAGGATTTCCAAAAGGATGAAATTTAAACAATTACCCTGGATTCGTTGAGAATCTTTTCATTTTTTAATTGGATATTAAGGATACTTTCACTTGTTTTGGCTTTTTAATGGTCCTGGTGTCTGTTTCAGGACCTGGAGTTCCCAATAGATGTATTGACTTAGAAGATTTGTCTGTGATTAACCCAGACCAGATAAGGCCATGTCCTGCATTTTCAGGGCTTGGAAGCAGCGATGAGAATTGCAGAGATCCCAACTCTGCTGGAGGCAGGAAGGCAGACCCTGCAGCACAGCCTTGGCTCCTCGGGTTGAGTGACTGGAGCTTTCCTGTAACTGCTGCAGTGCTAAAACGTGGATTTCTGGAAGTTTTCTGTGCAGTGCCAACACTCGCAGCACTTTTGCAGTGGTGGAACGTTCAGCCATGGTTTGCAGTGGCAGAGCCTTTGCTGGCACTTTGCTTTAACCTGGGTGAGCCTGCAAAGGGCACCACAGCCTTGCAGACAGCAAGGTGAGCGTGTGAGTGGAAACCCAGCTGTGTCTGGGGGTTCCCCCACTGGCCATGGATGGGGTATGAGTGAACCAAGGACTGAAACTGTCTGGCAGTGATGAGCCAAAGCCAGAGAGCAGCAAACAACTGAAATGAGTTGGCTCCTCACACTCTGTGCAAGGTAGGTGAGGACTGGTGTGAGGTGGTGTGAGCACACGGCTCCAACGTCACCAGTTTCCTCTGTTTTCTTACTCATTGTGAGGAATCATATGTAACCCCCACTGCATCATCTGCTGGCCCCAGCCTTGGGGATGGGGCTCGGTTGCTGCTGGTGTGGTGGGGAGCTGAGCACAGGGAGGTGGGGGAACGTGCAGGGCAGCTGGATCCCATGGGCAGCCCTGGAGAGCATCAGCCCCTGGGCCGGGTGAGAGGGGCCAGGCTCACGCCATTGAGGCTGACCAGTGTTCCCTGGTGCTCAGGGCACTTGGGTTCAAGGAGAGCCCAGGGGAGGGCACTCATTCTTGGTCTGCTGAGAGCGCTGTGCTGGCCATCCCTGCAGGGGATGGAGGGGGAGGCGTGTCGCTTCCCCTTCCACTACACTGGGGCTCATCCCACCTGCTTTGTGCCGAGGGCAGCAAATTGCTGGGGTGGTTTGGCTCTCAGAGGGAGCATGCTGAGGTTTAAAGGAGAGAAAAAAATAGTACTTGTGGTCGTAGGAGTGAAAAATCTTTCCCTATGGAATGGGCATTGCCAGGTCGTGGTTTGGTCACAGCACATTTTGGCTGTACTGTTTGCTTTCTGCTGCATGCAGAGAGGTGTCTCGCCTGAGGGTTTCCATGATTTCTGCTGACTTCAGCCACACCTCTCCTGAAGTTTGTTTTAAACAAAATCCAGCTCCAGCCTGCCTCTTGTGCTGCTCCCGCAGCCCCGGGGATGTTGTGGTGCCAGGACAGGAACTTTTCCCAGCGCCGTCCTGTGCGCAGCCTCCTGCCTCTGCAAGGGCTTTGCATATCTCTGTGCAGGACATGCCTGGTCCCAAATGGAAACCCTCCCATTCCCCAGCACTGCTGCCTACGGGATGCTATAAATAACCCTGGGAGCACGGTTCAGCTGCAGCAGCTTTGTACTGCATGGAACCATGGCTGGAGTCGGTCCAAGAAAGTGCCGCCTCCTAATTTCAGATCCGCTTTCTCAAAATAACTCCTGTGTTTCCTTCTCTTCCATTTTTAAACTTTGCTTTAAGAAGAGCCCACGCAGAATCCCAGACTCTCCCTCCTCTGGTTTCGGTTGCTCTGCTGCCTCGTGGGGCTGGCTCGTCATCCCCACGGGAGCTCACATGGCCGGAAAGTTGCTCTGCTGCCTGCTTTCCCCTCCCAAGCCTATTTTAAGTTTCTTCAAAGGAAAAGCAAGGGGGCTGGAGTTTGCTTTGAAAGCCAAATGCTCTTTAGGCGAGAATGAAGATTTTTATAGTCTGCAGGGAGGTTTTTGCTGTTGGTGAAGATCTCTTTAGTTCCAGGCCCCTTGGAGGAGCATGAGCCGGGGTAAGAGCGCAATCTGCCTGCCTGTGTCCCTGCCTGCGCCCCTGCCTGGGGGGAGAGAGGCTTTGTAGGGGCAAATGCTGCTGCCTGCCACATCTGTGGGTTCCCTTCCGAATGCGTGGCTCGTAGTGACCGTGGTTTTGGTTCAGATGTGCATCTTGATCCCTCCAGAAATGCACTTGGAGGTCCCACGATGAACACCCCTGCTCCACTGCTGGAGCAGTATTTCGGGATTCTGTACCAGATCAAGAAAAGGGGTCTTTGCCTGCTCACTGTGGAGCTGCAGAGGGACTGTACAGCTGGTGGGCATCTCCATGTGTCTCCTAGAGGTAAAGGCTTGGGTTTGCATCTTGATACATTTCTTTCTGTTAAATAACAAGAACGCAGGCACAGGTGGGGTCACTCAGCAGATGTAGGATGAACCCCGTGGTTTTCTTCTGCAGGGTCCATCACTAAACATACTCCTAACAAAATCAGTATTGGAACCAAGTCCTAGGTGGCCGTGCCTTTGGAAGGGAAAGGATTTACCAGGACTGTTAATGGTCTTCAGCAAAGGTCTTGCTGCTGCGGGAGGGCCTGGGGGGGCTGCCTTTGCACCTGAACAGTTTGAGGTTTGCATAAATTCTCCAGTCAGGCTTCTGGCTTGCTGGGTCCCTAGGCAGGAACACACCTCCCTGTGTCTGTCTGTCCTTACAGCTGAGCCCCAGCGTGGTGGGAACCTCGTGCTGGGTGTTTTATGTTCTTCCCAATTCCGCCGCCAGCTCTCACCTCAGTCTGCCAGGCCGTTCAGACAGCTCGTTATGGTTCTGCTATGATCTGATAAAGGCAGCAAGGAGCATTAGCAATTACAGTGGGTGTCAAGTGTTAATTGGGCAGCTTTCAAGATAGAGGCATTTCTTTGTGTGCGTACAAAGATATGACGTGCTCGGAATAGCTTCTCCTGCTGATCTTTCGTTCTGGAGACGTGTATATTGCAGTTGGTTAATGCAAGACAAATTATGTCATTCTTCTTGATTCGCCACATGTTCTGCCTGTGGTGGTTTGCCTCTGGCTTGTCTCATTAAGTCATCTAAACATGGCAAATGCAGCAAGCTGAACGTACTCAGCTTTTTCTCGAAGTTAATCTCATTGTACTCATGGACCTGCAGCATCACTGGTCCTTTGCTCAGCCATCCCTGCTGCGGGCATCTTCCACCAGTGCTGGTGCCCAGGAGAACAGGCCCATGGTGGGACTGTTGGCCTGAAGTGAGGTTACAGTCTTCTACCCATAATTATGCAAACTGCAGTTTATTGGTTTGCTGCTTTTTGTCTCAGGTATACATCAAAAAAATTTAGGTAAGCTGATGCCTCCTGCTCACCAGCAGCCAATGGCAGGCAGGAGGGCATTGGCCAAATCATCCTCTTGGCCACTGATGTAGAGTGTTTTTAGCAGTTCTAATGATCCCTCCTCCCCTGAAAATCTTAACCCTGGTTTTAGTTCTGTAAACTTCTTAATGCCACAATGTTGTTGTTCTCCAAGGTCAGCAGGTTTTGTAGCTCATGGACACCAAACTATTGAGCTCTGGTTCAGAGAAATTCATCCATTGTGGGATGAATTTTTCCAGATCCCTGGGCAGGCTCGGCTCATTCCCATTAATGGAGTCAGGTGGGCAGTGATGGTGACATGTGTGAACCCCGAGGTCTGCTGTGTGTGGGTAACCAGGCAGGGATGCACTGGCAGCAGGAATGCTGCCTGCCCTGCGTGGTGACATTGGTTACACCTCTCTCAGTGTCCTTGAAGTCTCTTTTAAATTTCACGGAGGTTTTGCATCCCCCTGAGCGTACAGTAAATACAGGAACTGGAAACCTCTCCTGGCCATGCTGTGGTGAGGCACCTGGGGCAGGATTTGCAGCTGGGATGGGGCTGGTTTTGGCCAGGGCCATTTGTCAGGGCCCGAGCCCCACTGCGGGCAGGGTGGCTGCCGCAGCTGCTCGGGGTGACTCCTTCCAAGTGCTGGCAAATCAGACTCTGTGTGGGTGCACAGGGCCCCAGCGAGGAGTCTGCACACCTACAGCTGCATCAGTGCTTTTGAGGACCTGCCAGCAGTGGGGGGAGAGATGAAACTTCAGGAAACTCTCCACGGGCGTAGATGTGCGGGCAAGCGGCAGGGCCGTGTGCCAGCCTTTGGTGAGACATCCCTGTGCTGAGTCCTTGGGAAACTCAGCCTACCCTGAGCCAGAGTGAGAGGTGCCTGATGCTGGAGAGCCAGACCCCTGCAGCTGAAATCCCTTCCCTGCCCTGGGGGAACTTTGCCCAGGGTTTGCCAAGCCCCACTGATTCTGCCAAGAGCCCACCCCTGCTCCCCACGCCTGGGGCTCAGCTCCTTGTTTTAAGCAGCTGGGGATTTTCTGTCTCCCTTACCCCAAAATAGCTAAAACTGTCTATTTTATCTGAACCTCGGAAAATCCCTCTCCTCATCCCCATCGCTGTCAGGTGCTTGGCTTTAGCAGCTCAGCCCGTGGTGTCGGCAGCGAGCTGGATTTATCGGACTGTCAGTAACCCCCCTGAACAGCCTGGCTCTGCGAGGAAGTGCTGTTTACTGAAAATGTCATCTTTTATTTAGACTCCTGCTACAGCCAACCCATGTCTTTTTTTTTTTTCCCAGGCCTGTTTAATTAGTAGCCACTGCACAGCCCCTGACACGTGTTCCTGGGTGGCTTTTTGCCTTTAATAAGCACTAGGTAGCCTGGCCGGGGGCGGGAGGGGACTAGGAAGGGCTCCTCTGCGGCAGGGAGGGGAGGGAAGGGAAGCGAGAGCACGGTGAGGAGCCAAGGGCAGCTCGACTCTAATGATCACATGCTCGTGAAGCGATGAATCCTAGAAAGGGCATCTCTGCGTGCGTGCGGCTCTGCCCGCCCTCCTGCTCGCCGGGCGGCCGCGCAGAGGTAACGGGCACGGTCCCCTTGCCTGGCACCCACGGGGCTCAGGGGTCCGGGGTGCTTCCTGGGCACAGCTCGGATGCATTAAAGCCACGATAACCCCGAGTGCCGGAGCCCCTCGCCCACGGGTTTTTTCCTGCGGGTCCAGAGGTTGAGCTGAACCTTTCCACCCACTCTCAGGCGGGGATGGGATTTGTGACGGCTCTGTGGAGGTCTGAGAAGTGGTTTTAGCAGAGGGGAGAGATGGAGCAGAGAGCTGCGACTCGTAACCGATGGCACAAATAACTTTTTTTTTTTTCTTCCTCTCCCCTTTCCTCCCTGCAGAAGAAGGCGGAGGCTGCCCACCGGATCCTGGAAGGACTGGGTCCCCAGGTGGAGCTGGTGAGTGTTACCTCTGGCTGCGGGGAGCGGGAGCCGGGCCAGGTTCGGAGAGGTTCCTGGGTGGTGAGCGATCGCGGCACCCTCTGTGTGTGTGTGTGTGTGTCTGTCTGAAGGAAGTGTGCTGCTGGCCCGGACCTCTTGCTGGCACAGCACCAAGGCAGGAAGCAAAGTGACTGAGATGAGGACTGAAACGCAGGCAGACGCATACACAGAGCCCTCCTCGGGGAGGCTTAACCCCTTGGTTCCTTCCTCATGCGCTTCAGCAGAGCTGGAGCGTGGAAGGGGCTCTGGCACAGGCTGCCTCCCTGCTCGGGATGCTGCCGGCTTCGTGTGCTGGTGGCAGACACAGCACCAGCGCCTCGAGGTGCTGCTGGGTGCAGGGATGGGTGCTTGGGCTCTCCTCTGTCCCAGCCACTGAAAATGAAGGAGGGTGCTGGAGGGTGCTCCGTGAGCACAGCCCGACTGCAGCTGCCACAACCTGCAGGTATCGGGACTCGAACACTTCCTATTTTGGTCTCTCTCATGCACGGGGAAGCTGAGAAAACAACTTAGAACAAATTGTCAGTTTTGGGCTGTTCCCTCATCTGGAGAAATCCATTTGTAAGTCAAAGGACCGATGGCCGGAGGGGCAGGTGGAAACAACCCCCTGGGGGCTGAGTCCTGGAGAAGGGTGCCTGGAAAAGGTGCGTTGGCAGGGATGCTGCTGGAAGGATCAGACCCAGTCTGACAGAGAATCTGCTGCTTCGCCCCAGCCGTGGGATGCAGTGGAGGGAGCCGTCTGTGTGAGATGGGAGCAGGCAGCTCACAGGCTTCGACAGCTGTAATTTGCACTTGCCTTGTGGAGGTGGCACTAATTGCTGTCTTCCCCTGTGCACAAGGGAGAGGTCACACGTGACAAAGCCCACTTCCTTGTTGGGGAGGTAACACTCATTATTATTCCTCTGAGTCACCAGGGTCAAACCCTTTGCTCTTTCTGCTCTGGAGGTTGGCAGTACCCAGGGTTGGTGCTTCCTCATCCGAAAGATGCTGCATTTCCTTTCCTTCCTCCTCCCTTGTTTGTTTTTTTCTCCCTCTGTTTTCCCTTGTTTTGGTTTGTTGATGCTTTGTCCCTGGGTGTTGACACTGCACGGTGGGGGCTGTAACGGAGCCCAGTGCAAACCTTTCCTCTCTCTCTGTGCCTTACTCATCCCGGAGGGCAGGGGAAAAGGGGAAACCTCACTGGGAAAACCCAGATGGGCTCTGTGTGCATCCTCCAGACTGTCTGGTCCATCTGCCATGGGAGAGGCACTTTCTGTGGCCCAGCCCCCACGCCGTGTCGGGCACAGCAGCGCCCAGGACCTGCCAACAGCCTACCAGAGACAAGATGAATCGTCACAGCTGCTTCTGAGCTGGAAAGGAAGCAGCTCCAGGAAGAAGAGCAGCTCTGCCCGATGCTCATGCCTGCTCCACCATGTCACCCACCACGTGCTCCAGCCCTGGGGCTGCCACAGCCCACGAGTCTCCTACAGGGAGGTTGAGCATCCTGGTGCCAGTCCAGTGTCTGCAAGGAGAGGTGTGGCTGTCCCAGCAGGGTTGTGCGTTGCTGTCAGCTCTGCTCAGATGTCCCTTTCTGGCTGTTCAGAGGGCTCTGGGTGGTGCCTTTGGAGCAGTGATGGTGCTGGATGCGCACTGGCTCGGTGGCAGGCAGCGTGCCAGGGTTCATGGGGTGAGGTGAGAGGTTGTGGTGGAAATGGGTCAGTCGTGGCACCGGTGCTGCGTGCTGCTGGCACACTGCAGCAGGAGGCCCAGGGAATCCCAGGAAACAGGGATCCAGTTCAGGTCCAGGGAAGCTGGTGCTCCCCTCTGGGTCAGGAGGAGCTTGTGACTCAGTACACCAGGACTCTGGTTCATCCCTGCAGTGTAGTGGTACCATTTTAAAAAATGTCCCCATGTTTTTCCCCAGGGAGAAATGTTTTTTGAGATGCATAGGCTGAACCCTGCAGTGTCCAGAAAGCAATTGAGACCTTTCATTCTGTTTTATTTCTAAAAAAGCTTTCAGTAAATCCAGGGCTTTTCCAGTAATAGCTTTGCACTGCAATTATGTTTTTCTAAAATGTCATCCTCCAGAAAAATGCATTACTTGTTCCTAACCCTGGAGAAACTGAGGATGTTTTGAACATCACCTTACCCATCTGACCTGTGAGCTTTGCTTCTGCTTACTTCCTGAGATAGGCAGAATTTGGAGCCATTGTGGATGGCTCTGAGGGAAGATGCTGTTTCTCAGTCCCTGACCTGTTGAGAATAAAGTTTCTTTAAGTATTTAGTCTGTAAGTTCTCTGTGGGTAGAACTTATCTCCTGGGCTTCTTCCACTGCATGGGCCGAGTTACAGTGCCGAGGCTATTGTGCAGATAGAAATCTCTTTGAGATGCTGGTGTCCTGTCAATCTTAGGTTTGGGTCCCAGAATTTCTTTTTTCTGAGTGTTGGGGCATTTCTTTTAAAGTGATGTGTTCCAGTGCTCGTCTGCTAACACTTAGGTTTGCTAGCTAAGACTTGAAGTGTTCATATCATGTATAGGTTGTAGTGGAGAGGAATCATTAGCTTTGGTTGGCATCAGGGCATCTGTGATGTCCATGTGCACATGAGCATTTTCTAACCCAGGTCCAAACCAAAACATAATTCCACTGCTTCTCCCAGGAGGAAGGTCTCTCTGACCTGCCACGTGCAAGCTTCTTTGCTTTGATTTTTGTGAGCAAGGAGGGAAGAGAGACGCTTATTTCTCTCAGTGTTTCCAGTTCCTGCAGTCTTCTTCCAAAAAGACAGTCGCTGGTCAAGGCCTCCCAGCAGTTGCTCCAGTTGAGCTTTCCAGGGTGACTTGTGGACGTGATGCTCTGGAGCTGCGGCTCTGTTTCTTCTCTCCGTGGTGCAGACCTGCCTCTCTCCAGCTACGTGATGAGACGGATGAGTCTGTGTTCCTCTGAGCTTTCCAAGCGTGAAGTGCACAGCCAGCTCTTAGCCTGGAGTCAAACCAGCAGATCTGAGAGGATTCATGACAGAAACACCCCTGGGGAAGGGATAGCACTGAGAAGGTCTTCTTCGTGAGGACCTGCTCGTTCCTCTCGTCTGCCCTGGCTCTGCCAGCACAGGGTGGCCAGGGGTCTCCTGGCAGACTTGCAGCCCATCACCCCCTCGCCAGGTAATGCCAGGATGCTGCAGTCAGCCCTGCATCCCTCCTGGAACACGGGGTTCATCTCCCCGTGCCTGTCTGCCTGGGGATTACGTGTGCTTTCACAGCCAAGAGGGACACGGCCAAGGGCAGCCAGAAGGAGAAGCTGATGACCTGCTGGTGCTGCGGTGATGTCGTGGGGAGAGCTGCACCCAGGCTCTGTTCTGTGTAGAGTGATGTGGCTGTCCTGTGTGGCAGCAGAGTGGTGAGGCAGTATCTGTGTTTCACAGAGCAGTAGAGACAGGCTGTGTGGAAAAACAAGCTTCTGTGCCAAGCACCTGTGGTGGTGATAGGGAGATACCACAGAGGAGGTGGGAGTAACACCTTCTGCAGACTGGAGGGAAAAGGACCCATCTTTGTGTGCAGGTCCTGTTGCCTCCAGTGCTGCTCACCTGGTTGAGCAGATGCTCAGCAGATGTTTTGCCCTTTTCCTGTGTTTAATCTGAGATGAAATCTGGTAGACCCAGAGCACAGCCTGAGCCTTGTGACCACAGCAGGAGGGTGAGCTGGTGTGTGTATCCATGGTCAGGATGCTGCCTTCAGCCAGGCTATCACATGTCCCTCTGTCTGTGTTCAGTGCTCCCAGCTGGTTTGGGGAAGGTTTGTGGATGAATTGCTTGAGTACTTGGTCATGTTTTTGTGGTCAGACCTGAGCTGTGCCTGGTTGCTTGTGGTGGTTGGGCTATGGCAAGCTTTTGGTTATGTCAGTCTTGGGCATGTTTGCAGCAGCTTAAGGCAGTGAATAGAAGTGTTGAAGGGCTTAATCCTGAGCACCCTGTCAGCCTGCTGGTGTGGACACAAATGGTGGCAGCCCCTGGAGTGTGTGCTGAGCTGTTAATTACAACGGGTGGGATTGAGCCTGGTCTCTCTGGCATCTCTCCCTTGCAGAGGTGGGACCCTCCAGGTTCCCAAGGGTAAATCCCTCGGTCGGGAGAGGTAGCAGGGCCAGTGACCAGGGATGGATCCAGCTCTCCTGACTCCCTTTCATGTCCCCACTGAGGGTGTAGGGGGTAGAGCAACCCTGGGGAAAACACTCGTCTGCTGGAGCCCAGTCGCCCCTCCTGAGGACCAGCTGAGCATCGCTGCACTCAGGGGTGCCGGGGGCATGCGGTGCCACGCCTGGGGGCCAACTCACCCTTGGCAACGCTGGAAACCTCCGGGCAAACACTTGCCCTGCCTTCAGTTGCCCGTGCTCGGCTCCCCGCAGGCTTTTGCCGCGTAGACATAACAACTTGCAGCTCACAGCTCCCCGAGCCCCGCTTTCCCCTCGCCTCCCCCGTGCCGTCTGTTGGGAGGCGCAGCGCGCTTCGCCATCGGTGAATAGCAGCCCCGCACTCTCCGTGCCGTGTTTATCGGGACCACGTCGCAGATCTCCTGTAGGGAGCCGGCTGGCTCGGAGCGCTGCCTGCCCCCTCCCCCGGGCTGAGCCGGGATGCGGCGGGGTTCGAGCGGCGCTGCCGGCAGCCAGCACCCTCCAGTACGGCCGGGAGCGGGGCTGGGCACGGGCACGGGCGGCCGGACCGCGATCTGCACCGAGGCGGCTGCGCTCCCGATGGGTTTAAGTTTCTAAATGTCAGACCGTACCATTTATGCCTTCATCTCTCTTGTTTATTTCAGCCGTTATACAACCAGCCTTCAGACACCAGGCAGTACCATGAAAACATTAAAATGTAAGTATGTGGCGATAAAGCTGTTTTAAATGTCAGGTTGGGCAGTGGACTGGAGCAGGAGGGGTGCCAGCGTGCTCCCAGACCTCGATTAAAGCTGCCGAGGAATTGTGAGCATCCTGTTGGAGCTGCTCCGGGTGCCTGAAGCACAACCCAGCTCCAGGAGCCCAGCAGTCAGGAGCTGTAACTTAAGGTGGATGCTGAAGGTGCTGTTTGATTTTCTTGGGGGTGGGGTGGATGTGGATCCTGGCCGGCCCCTTGTTACTTTCCCGGAGAACACTTACCTTAAGTGCTTTCTTATGTGCTTCCTCTGTACTGAAATATGAAATCAGCTGCCAGAGTGTGTGTGTGTGTGTGTGTGTGTGTTTGCATGCAAGAAAGATGAGGTAAAACGAAAAGTTGCAATTACAATTAGATTTTCATGAAGGACCTCTTGAATGTCTAATAACAACTGGTTATTTCAAAGATACTTACCGAGACTTAGCAATCATCTAATTTGACTTATCACCTCAATACATGATTTAATCATCAGCATGTGTTTAATAACCACAGTGACTTCCTGAACATAGAAGAACTATAACAGATAATGAGAATAGCGATAATTGTGATTATTGTTTGAAATTTAAATAGTCAAACCAGATCTGAAACTTTTTATCTGCCTTGAATGAACTGATGATTGCTCTGAGCTGCCTGCAGCGTGTCTATTTTGGTACCAGCTCGGTCAGCTGGTGATAATCATCTTTAATAATCTATTAACAAAAGTTAATAATCTCTTGCTTTTCAGAGGCATGTTAATTGATCCCGGGGGTTTATAAGGGAGGAGTTCCCGTACCTTTGCTCTAGGGGAGCATGGCAGGAGCTGGCAGTGCTTAGGGGCTCTCTGTCCCCAAGGGCTGCAGGGAGGAGGGTTTGCTGACGTGACCCCACTGCTCGCTGCCAGGCCCTGCTCCGTTCCTGCTCCACCCAAAGCTTCCTGTGGCATCCCAGCAATGCGCTCACTGCAAAACCTTCAAACCCAGATCACCTTCAGCTCCCACGGGGCTCCGGGGGGGTCCCTGTCAGCTCAGGGGGCTGATGATTGATAAACCATCTTGTGTGGCATCAAGTGCTAGCCCAAGGACGTAGCTCCCAACAACACTGCTGGTTGTGTTGTTTCCTTGGCTCTGATGGGGTGGGGAAGTCACGAGCTCTTGGGGACCCTCTCTTGCCGTGAAGGGCCCCACAGCCGTCCCAGTGCAGGTGCTGATCGCTAGTGTTGTCCTTGAAGGAACGAGTTAAAAGTAGATTCAAACACTTCACCCACTCTCCATTCCCCTGCCAATATTTGTGGGTTTGTGATCACATTTTCCTGTGATTTAAACCATTTCCTGTCCTGGGTTGCTGCCTGAAAGACGGGCGCAAACAAGAGGGAGCTGACTGCGCAGGTCAGGAGTGGAACTGTTGATAAGGGGTGAAGCCCCATCAAACCAGCCCTCAGAGCAGCTGTTCCCCTCCATCCCTGCCTCTGCAGGCATCCTGCAGGGTTATCCCCACCCCAGACAGTGCCAGTCCCCATGTGGCTGTGGCAGTGACAGACCAAGGAGAGGTTGGAACAGGCAGGCTTGGGGTTAATGTTCGCTGTGATTAATGCTGCAAAAATACGGGAAGGAAACCGCACATTTTAATGAAAAGCCTCCGTCTCCTCCTTCCAGAAACCTGGCAATTAGCTGCCTTCAGCTGGTTATTGATGCCAGCCAAGCACAGCTACAGATCTAGGTCAGTGAAAGGCCCCTGAGTGATCTGGGCTCCAGATGTTGGCTGCTTTTGGCTGTGGGTCTGTCTTGGAGGTCCTTGGGTCTGGTCTGCACTTTGTTTTTTGTTGGTGGACATGCAGAGAAATTGGTGTCTTTTCTCAAGTCTCTCTGTCCCTGCTGCACATTAAAGGATGTTTTGATGCCTGGGAGGCAGATAGGAAATCAAGATTTTGGTGATTCTTCCAAGCAAATGATTCGGGGTCCTTTGATCAAGAGCAAAATAAGGCTTCTCTGTTTTGACCAAGTTATGCTTCTATGTTCACATCTGATCTACAACTTTTCCACAAGCTGAATTTGAAGATATTTTTTGTCTTTTCCTCATTCTTAATATGTTTGTGCCTTTCTGCTCCAGAAGAGCAGCTTCTGCTCCATAGCCTGGAGGTGGCTGTTTCCATAGAAGACGGAGTAAATCCTCAGGGTGCAGGGAGACACCAGCCAGATGCATTAGAGCATCAGGACAGCTGCCAGGACACCACAGGTTATGTTTTGCCAAGGTGTAATTGGATGCAGATCCTCCCAGAACAGCTTCACCCTATGCAGATTTAGCCATGAAGAAAAACCCTTTTGGCAGATTGCTGGAAAATCATCTGGGTTGTGGTTCTGTCCACAGATCCTCCCTGCATCCTGGCTGTGTTGTGCAAATGGAAACTGCCCCCATGTGAAGCTGGTTTGGAGCCTCAGACCTGGGCACAAGATGGCCAGGCTGTTATTGTCACAAATACCTTTTATAGCTTTTTTTTTTTTAAAAAAAAGCCAAACGTTTCCTAGTGTGAGTTTTTTTTCTCAGTTGAATGTTTGCAAGTGTCAGTGGGAAGGCATTTGAATATCAGAAAGCCAGGATTCCTCGATTTCTCCACAGCCATACTCTCTGCCTTGCAACACTCATTGAATTCTCCCTTCTTGTTTGCTTTGCTTTTCAGCTGGGATGAGTCACGTATGCTGATAGAGCTGACTGGGGAGTTACCAGGAGAATTTCTACTCTTACTAAAATGCTACTGGTCTCTTATTTTCGTGGAGTTTTATGGCCTGTCTCCTATTCAGTACAGTTAAAATTAATTTCATGCCCCAGTTCATTGCAGTGTTTGCAGCTTCAAAAGCTTTTAAGTCCTATTTAGCTGCCTGGCTGTGCTCGGTTCCTCGTCTGCGTGGTCCCTTCGGTTCACCTGTGAGTGCAGGCTTCGAGCAAACATGGTTAATTTGGTATGCTACATCTGCCACGGGAGCCAGGGCACCCTTTGAGTGGTTTGCTCCAAAGACTTGACCTACCTTTGCTTGGGACCGTGTCCTTTCTGTGTGAAATGCCTGCTTTGTTGGAGAGAAGGGCTCTGCCACTCGCCCATCAGGAAAGAGCAGGGCAAGGTGGCATTCAGTGCCCTCATTTCATAGGGATGGGGTGAGCTTTGCCCCTGTGGCTGGCTTGGCCCTTGCTGTTTTTCAAGGTGAGAATTCTTTGGCTTTGCAACAGACTGAAAAAGCTCCTTCAAGATGCATCACAGCCCTGAGCATGACTGGAGACCACTCAAGTGATTCTGCATCGTTTGAGGAGGCTACAAAGACCCTTTCTCTGCATTTTGATGAAATACAACAAATGCAGAAGGTGCTGGTGCACCAGTGAAGCACCAGTGCCTCTGGTCAAGGTCTTTATTTCAGTGCTTTGCCAGCTGGTTGTACAAGGAGGAGAGCTGCCCTTCCCACCCTGTCACAGCAGTGACTGCCTATTCCCCAGACTCTGGCTCCAAAGATATTAACCTCCTTCCCTCCAAGTGTTTGAAAAATGACAAGATGTTGTTCACATGAGCAGGATCAATTACCTGCTGTCTGTCTGAAGAGATATTCTCCGAGGGGGCCTCCGTCTCTACGGCGGGAGATTCCTGCTCGGTCAGCCATGAAAAACAGCCCGGCAGGACTCTCCTCCCCCCTTTCCCAAAGCAGTCATCCTGCAATCATATTCTGTGAGACCTGTGTTTGAAAAAGCAAAGTGGAAGCTTCCCTGAGCCTTGAAAAAGCAGACAAAAAGCAAAGTGAATAGCCCAGGGTACATGCAAGATGCTGTTCACAGGGTTTGCTTTAAGCCTCTCCTTCAAGAACTTCTCCTTGCTTTACACTGAAATTCAGGAATGTGGGGGTGAAACCAGGCTGCATCCCCTCAGAATGCTTAGAGAGGTGTTGGAGCACCTCTCTGAATGTACAGGTAAAACAGATGGAGAGTTTGGTGTGATTTGGGTTTTCTCACGTGTCCAGATCCAGCAGCACTGTTAATATTTGCATATCTGGGTTGCTGTCTGCAGCTGAGAGCTTCTCAGGGAGAGGGCAGGAAATTTGCCTCTGCAGAATCAAAATCTGAGGTCAGGATTTTCAGAGAGGTTTCAGGGCTTCTGAATCTCTTTTTGTTTTCGAAGTGCCCCCCCAAAAGAGCAGAACAGCTTTCTTCTGAAAATCTCACAACTGCGGCTTTCCAAATCACCTGTCATACTGGGAAATTTAAGTCATCTTTTCATTACTTGCTGTTTAGGGGATTTAGTAGCACTGGATTGCCTCTAAATTCATAGTTGAAGCCTGACATGTAACACAAATGTTCTTTCAAACCCTGTCATTACTAATGCATTCTCTTTCAGGTCTTTTTATTAGTGCTTGTAGACATTTCCCTCATTAGAAATTCACCTAGCAGCTCCCTGCTCATCCCATTCAAGGTTTTTCATCTCTTTTATTCTCTCTTGGCATGCACCAAGGCAGCAGATTACCTGGTGATGAATTACTAAATGATGGAGACACACACTGCTACCTTCTGCTTCTTCCTCTTGCCAGTAAAAAGCCAATACTCATTTGGGGACTGTCGTGCAACACTTGGGCTTGTGCTGTCAGCTTGGGCTTCAGGGCAAGGCAGAGGTTTTTTGGGCACCAGCAGGCATCCAGAGTTAGGAACCTCTGCCACTTCACCCTCAGGTGGTGCTGGGGGTTTGTTCCATCGTGGTGCCCAAGGGCGCTGGGGTAAATAACTAGAGATCTGCTTCGCTTTTCTTGCCCAGAAAGTGTTTCTAAATATTGCAAGGAGCTGCTCTGAACAGCTGGCTTTCCAGAAGCGTGCCCTGCCTCGGGGTTAGTAGGTTAGAGTGTGTTAGCAGCTGGAGCCGTGTGCTCCAGCCATTTCAGAGCAAGCAAGGGAATGAGTGCAGTGACCCGTGAACAGGGTGAGCTGCTCCCTGCCCTCGCTGCAGGGAGTCCTGTGGCTGGAGGGAATCAGTGGCTGCCCTGAGCTGGGGCTTAAAATCCTGGCACCAGCGGTGCACAGGAGCAGGGGCAGCAGGGGGGAGGACAGAGCTGTGTTGGTCTCTGTTGCCTCTAGGCTGGTGTCACCTTGCTGTGCTCCTCGGGTCTCCTGGTTTGCAGATCTCTCGTCTCTCTCTGTGCTTTGTTTGGCGGGGGTTGCCAGGAGCTTCCTGGGTTTCCTACCCTCGCCTGTGTGATCCATCTTGCTGTACAATGGCTTTGCCAGCTGCTCGCTGCCTCCTTCCCGTCGCTCTTTGCAGTTTGGTTGCTGCTTTGTTTGCTCTGGCTGATGAAAGACGTTCCTGTGTAATTAAATACCCCTGATTAGTTTTGCTCAAATAGCAAACTTCCTTTCATCTCGTCTCGCGCCGGTTGAAGGTCTCTCCGCAGGCTCGGCCAGGTGTGCCGCAGTGCACCAAGCCCTTTGTGTCCTTGGGGAGCCCTCTCCCAGGGCTTTGGCAGTGGCACACGTGGGCACCCAGCAGCGCCGACACGCACGCGTGCACCCGCAGCCTCCGAACATCCTCCGGAAGGATGGCGGCCAAGTCACTCGCGTGGACCTGGGCCAAGTGACTCCAAAGTCAAGAGTTACAGGTTCTCTCTCCTCGACTGGCTCCATTGTGAAAGCCATCAAACAAAAGCAACCTTGGGCCAAGCCAGTGAAGGTGGAAGCAGCTGCTCCCACGGGGCTCGCCTTGCTTTGCTCGGAGCGGGAGATGGGTTTCGCTTGGCAGTCTGAGAACTGGGCTCCTGTGTGGGGCTCACCTGCCAGGGCAGGGGCAAGAGGATGAGTTATGCAACACAGGGAAGTCAGGAATGGAGATGGGCTCCATCCAGTAGATGAATTGTCGACCACAAGGATGGGGATGTGCTGCCTGGCAGCTCCCAAACACCAGCTCGCCAGAAGCTGGGGGGGCTCTGTGTCGGTCCCAGCCTGCCCCATCCTTAGGGACACTGCTGAGGATACAGCAGGGAGCTCCCATGTGCTCCCCACCCGGCGTGGTGTGACGTGCCAGCCCAGCAATACTTGAAACTGCCCACAAGAGTCACTGTTGCTTTATCTAAGGAGCGCCCACTCCTCCTGCCTGGGAGCTGCCTGATTTCTTCACCCCTTTGCGGTCCAGGTCTCCATCCCTGACGCTTTTCTTGCGCTCCAGAAAACCACAGGACTCAGGCGAGGGAGGAGGAGAAGGGAGGAGGGCTGGCACCTTGCAGGAGCAGCCTTTGCCATGTGCCACTCCACAGTGGTTATTTCCGTGCCCGGCTCCCAGCAGACAGCCCTCACCTTCCCCGCCTGTGCGCAGCGGTTGTGCTCGGTGATTTGCCCAGGGAGCACAGCGTGTGCTTGGGAGACATGTGGCCCGAATTAACCTCCCTGCAAACGGTTTCTAAGTAACAGCAGTACATGTAGCAAGATAAACTGTGAAGCCTATTTATATTTACCGAGATTGTATTAACCTTTGAAAGGTTGACCTTATGCAAAAACAAAACAAAACAAGAAAAGATAAAGTGGAAAAAACATTCAGGGCATAAGGGGGTTTGTTGTTGTTTTAATCCTTTCACTCTTTGATTACTTCAGCCTTGGTGGTGGTAAACATACATCGTCTTTCAAGGCATTCCTGATTTTTGCAGCTGCAGAGCCATTGAGCCTTTGCCTGTGTTCGCACTTTCAAGGTCAGCCATGATGCACAACTCAAGGCAACCCATCAGCTGCGTAAGAGCTGCTAATTTCCTTCATTTACTCTCCTGTTTTCTAAGAACTTGCGCAGCAGATCCAGCAGCAGCAGCCTGTCAAAGCCCCGCGTTTCTCCCCGATGTCACCCAGGCTGACATGGGGAGGGCAGGGGTTGAATTAGCTGGGCTGGCCCAAGGGGACAATCCATGACCCCTTGTTGGGGACCATCCCACACATGCTCATCTTTAGCATCACCCCAAAGGTTTCCTTGTGTTAGAGCTTCCATTAGAATGGGAATAAACAAACAAACAGTGGGGATGTGTGTGTTGGTGACCTGATGAGTTTGTTCACTCACAGCTGAAGCCTTGGAAGGAAACGTGTCTGACTGGGTCCCTGCAGGGGGGTTTGCTGCCCACTGAGGCACCACACGGTGCTGAGACCTCTGAGGAAAGCTCACCATGAGTGATGTGAAGGGGTGCAGGAGCATGTGAGGAGCTGGGGCTGGCAAACAGGTGCTGGAGGGACCTGTGGTTCCCAAGGCAGCGCTTGCTGTGGGATCGTTGTCGTTCCTGTGAGTGCCAGTGCATGGTTCAGTGGTGTCGCAAGAGGAGAGTTTAAAAAGGGAAAAATGTTGATGCTTTCTGCAGTGTTCTCCATTCCTAAACTTAGCCAGGACTACCCCCAGTTGTCTCTCTAAGTGGGCTGGGCCCTCTGCCCCTTCCCAAACAGTCCTGTTTGCTGCTCATTATGCTGAGGGATTTACAAGGGGAGGAGGGTGGTTTTTCCCTTCCTGCTAGCCACACAGAAGGGGAATGAGGAAGCAGCAAGGGTGTCTCTTCATTCAGCTAAATCCCACAGAACATGCCTACATGAGACTGCTAAGCTCTTGATCAGTAATTACACACTGCAGCTCTGCCTTTAATCGGGATAAAAGACTTAAGGAAACTCCTTTGCCCCTGGTCTCTACCTTTTACCTAGAGATTTTATTGCTGTGAATATTAGCAGCAAGAGCTCAGCTCTGGGGCTCGTGCAGGCTCTGGGAGCTCCTGCAGCCTTTTCATCTCCGTTCTGCTCCTGTGCTGCTTCTCTTTGAGCAGTTATTTCATGCTGCCTTTAGAAAGTAGAAAGAAGAAGAAAGGAGGGGGGTTTCTGGGCAGACGCTGGGGTGGTTGGGGTTGCGGTGGCCAGTTTCCCTCTTGAGATCCTAATTCTGCAAGTGGCTGAATCCTCCTGGCTGGTTGTTTGCAGCTTTGTTGGGCACAGCTCCAAGGAAGCAAGAGGTCAGGAGATAAGTGCTGCAAGCCCTGCTGTGATCCTGCCTCCTTATCAGGGCCTCAGAGCCCGGGGTGAACGCGTATGCACCAACATCCCCATCGCTGCTGACCCGGGCACCGGGCTGCCCAGGGTGGTCTCTGCTCGGGGGGGTGCCACCTCCTGCCATGCAGAGCTTGGCCTGACCCCCCCAGCTCTTGGGAACCCTCTGGGGTTTTGCAGATCAACGTGTGAAATTAATGAAGGAACAGCCTGACCCAGTGACAGATGCAGAGCTGGGCGTCTGCCCACGTGCGGTGCTGAGAACGTGGGGAAGGTTTGCAGTGGCACTTTATTAATTTTGTTCTCAACTTTAATCCTGGTTTACCAACAGATCTGGATGAAGTTCCTGGTCTCAGAGGGTTTGTTGGTCTTTCTCTAGGCTGGCTCGAGGTCCCAGGAAAAAAGAGCATTTGCTGTTCTGAAGTTGATGCAATTCTAAGTTAAGGTGGAAAGTGTGCTGCACACTCCTCTGGGAGTGGGGAAAGCCAGGCTGTGTGTTTTAGCTGCCTCATCAGTCGGATCTCATCTTTTTTTCTCTCTCTTTACAGAAACCAGGCAATGCGGAAAAAGTTAATTTTATACTTTAAGAGGAGAAATCATGCGCGCAAACAGTGGGTAAGTGATTCCCTTAGACCTTCCTTCACATGTATAAACCAGCGTAATTTACTGTGTGAGAAAGAAAAGGGTGATTTCCAGCAGAGAGGTGCTGGTTCTCTGTACTTTGCCTGTTGTATTTCCTTGGAATCTCTCCGGCTTCAAACAACACGTGAAGCAGAGGTCCCCATTCCTGCTGCAGGCAGCACTTCCCTCCACAAGTGCCTCCCACAGAGCAAACACGTGGGTTTGGCTTAATCACAGCAGAGCCCATCACTGATCTCAGAAAGCCTATTCACAGCATAAATGTCTATTTTGTGAGTAATTGAACCCGAAGAGAGGTGTGAAACAAGCTGACTCTGCTTCCGGTAAACGTCTGGAGGCTGCTCCAGCTCCTTCCAGCTGACCACAGAGCAATGTTGTAGGAATTTGTGGTTTAAAACAAAATCCAAGGACCGTGCCAGTTTGTTTCTAGGCAGCGTTGCCTGCGAGAGGGTTTCAGTGACCTTTAAGGAGACGGGTCTTGGTTGGGTAAGGGGGCGAGGCAGGGCTGATTATGAGGCTTCAGAGGTGTTTGTTGCCAAGTCCCCAGTAAACAGAGGAGAAAGTTCAAGTGGATTTCACAGAATTCGTGCACTTTTGGTGCTGACAGCTGCAAAGGCAGCACAGAAGAGGAAATGCCAGAATGGCCAATGGCTCCCACCAGGAAGGTGGATTTTGCAGTGTCTTTCAGTGATGGGTGATGGAGCTCACAGGGCTTCACGATTCATGGGGAAGATGTAAATACTGTCTCATGAATTGTCTCTGTCTGGGGCAGGCTCAGGAGCCAGTGTTGGTGTCTTGCATTGGCGGTGGTGCAGGTTTTCTCAGTGTCTTTGGGGCTGCTTTTGGACAGAAGTGCCAAAACTGGGAGGAATTGTTGGAAAAATTGGAAATAACAAGCCTGGGAAGAAGTTTAAAGGCTGTACCTTTAAAAGTAACTTGCAATACGTAGACAGATATCACATTATTTTCTTAATTATTTGAATAAAGGCATGTTCCTTTTCTTTCTCATACCTTGTTTTTTGCCCCTGTTTTCTACCAGTATTCCAAAAGCCACAGACCTTACATTCCAGAATAATGGTCGTGCCTTCCAGTTTGTGCCCAAATACATGTTCATTTAGACTTGTCCATGATAAAGCTTCTCCCAGGGCAAGGGGCTGCAGGGCTTCCACCTCCATCAGGATGTGGCACGGCAGTCGAGTGCTGCTCTGGGCACCTCCCCTGCTGCAGCTGAGGGCTTCTGCACTGTGGGAAGTGGGTCAATATTCCCTTCCTCAAAAAAGGGATTGCAGAGCATGGTGTGGTTTTGTTGGAAGCAGGAGGGAAGTGCCTGGGAACTGCTTTCTGGTGGAAATGGCTGGTTACTGTGCTAAACCTAGAGCGAGTTGCTCTGTGTGAATATCAAGGAGCTGGGGGAAAAGGTTTAATTAGGCTGCAAGAGCACAGTTCCTAAAATACGACTTGCAGTAAAGTCGCCTGTCATGCAAAATAGGTGAATTTCTGCCAGCCAGTTTATTCAGTGTCCTTGAAAGGGGATTTTTCAGTTTAGGGAAGCATTTTGCCTATTCTACAAAATAGGCAACATACGGTTGCTGAATTTGCAAAGTGAATACATTTGCTGATTCTGTTTGCAAAATGGGTATGCTTAGCTATTTTTCTGCCTATTTTGTAGCAGACCCTATTTTTAGCAAAGCCCATCTACGTGCCAGCGTTTCTTTCTGGCTCTTTTACTTTCTGGGGTATTGTTGCTGCCCGGGACTGGCTGGAGCAGGGTCAGAGCTCGGTCGCCACAGGGTCCAGCCCCGAGAGCCCCATCCCAGAGGATCTGCAGGGCTTCCTCCCATCTCCACTGAGGGGAACACAGCAGAAAGCACTTAATTACCATCGGGGTGATGCTGCAGAGAGGGAACGGTGCAGGGAGCTGTTCTGGGTGTGAGAGGTTTGTCTCCATCAGCCAAGGGAAGAAAACCACGGGGCTTGCATAGGAATTGGACCGGTTCCTCCTGTCACCTTCGCTCTTTTCCTTCCCTCCTGGAGCTGCGAGAGCGTGGGCTGCGGGAGGGCTCGGGCTTGGCACAGCCCACGAGCTGCCTTCAGCTGCTACGGCAGCGTTACTACCCATCCCTTCTAGGCAGGCGTGGCAGCTCCGATCTGGCTCCCTGTCACTTGCTGCTGTGACTGAGAGGCTGCTGAGCCCAGCCAGCGAGGGCAGCAGAGGGGGCACCCATGCTAAAAGCCAGCACAGATGGTTGCTCAGGAATGGACACGCTTGCTTAGGGCTGCTCAGAGGGTGCCTGGAGAAGGAATAGTTCTGTTCCTGAAGTGCCTGACCAGGAGCTTCTCCTGGTGGTGGAGCTGTTGTGATCTGAGGAGTTCACAGAGCTGTTAGGTGCCTGTAGTCTTGGCTTTTGGAGGATGCAGGAGATGGCAGGGAGCAGCTGTGTGTTCCAGCTGGAGCAAAAAGCACTGGATGGGGATGTTGCAGCCCAGCCCCGCTGCAGTGGGGTTTGGAGTTTGCCTGGTGGGAAGAGGCATTAAAAGGAAGTGCTCAGCCAGTCCATTATGAAGCTGTGCTCTGGAGGGCAGAGCTGTGTGAGGGGGAAGCTTTGGTGTTGCTGCCCTGCTGCCAGGGTGCAAGCTGCTGGGGAATCAGCAGCGTGACGTTGATGTTGCTTTTTCCATCTTCAAACGCCAGTTCCTTAAAAGAGGAATTCTGGATAAAGCTTTTGTCGAGTTGTTCCAAGGAGTGGAAGAAAAGGAGGAAGAAGAGCCGCCCTTGCTGGCTGTGAAGGAGCCAGGGCTGTGCCAGGTGGCTCTGCTGGGGCGGTGGCTCTGCAGGACCCAGCACTGGCTCATTCCCACAGGGAATGACAAACCTTTCAAAGCCTCAAGGCTTCTCACCAGACCGAGCCCTCGTGCTGGGCTCTCCCCCAGCCGTGCCTCGGGCTGGCAGCACCGGGCACCGGCTGCCTCCTGCTGCTGAGGCTTCACAAACTTCCTGGGGTATTTTTAGCTCCTTCCCAAAGGCGATGCTCTGAAAGCAGGAGCAAGTAGCAGATTTGCTGGCAGGGTGGGAGCTCTCATTTTCAGGGGGCTGATGGCATTGCTTTGGGAGAGGTGAAAACACAGCAGCTGTGATTTTGCCAAGCTGCCTCAGGCTGTTGGTGTTACCTGTAGCTCCTCGCCCAAAGCATGAGATTCCCCACGTGGGCTTTTAGGGCATTTTAATTTTTGTTCTCCTTCCTTGCATTTATCTTGTGGCCCTTTCCTACAGCTCCTGATGAAATCCAAGCAGCTCCTGTGCATCCATGCAGGGCAGGACAGTCTCTGGCTCCAGGCATGCAAGTGGGAATTGATTTATTTTCAGGGGAGAGTGTTAATCTGGCTCAGCTCTAGGGCTTGAGGTGCTTTGTCTGCCCCACATTATTGTTGAGGTGTCTCCAAAAGGTCATGGAGATCAAAGATGTGTTGCTGTTCTTGGATTGTTGCCAGGTCCAGGATGGCCAAACCAAACCCATGTGCCAGGATTGGTGTGACATGGGCTGCAGGTTGCTGTGTATTTCCACTGGTTTGGAGTTTTTTACCTCCCCCAATTTTTCTTCTTGGCCAAGAGCAAACGGGACGAGAACAAAGTGCATCTGGGAAATCCTGCAGCCTCAGACTTCCTGTCACAGGGCAGTGGTGGCAAGAGATGGGTTTGTTTCTTTGAAATCTGGATTCCCTGTGTCTGTGCTGCAGTGCAGAGTGGTGCTGAGTGTGCTGGTGCTGAGCTGCCCATTCTGGAAAGCGGTGTCGGGGTCAGGAGTGACCTGGGGTTTGCCATTAGAGTAACATCTGCTTTCGCTTCCTGATTTGGGGCTTGGAAGGCGTTTGTCTGACTCAAACTGAAAGCTTGAAACCTCTCTGGTCCCCCAGCTGCTCTCAGCTGAGGCTGGGCACCATCACTGCTGCCACTGGGGCGGCTGTCGGGGACCAGACGGGCGCCTTCCCACCATGGACCTTCCCTGGCCGTGGGCGTTCTCCTCCAGCAAGAGCCTGGCTGGAGGAGGGAGAAGAGATTTGGGACGTAATGGGAGGAGACTCATTTGTGTTGCAAATCACATCTCAGTGTTACCAGGCTCGTCCCATAGCTACCAGTCAGAAGTGCAGCGCTGGTGGGTGGCTGGGTGGCTGGGTGGGTGTGCCATGAGGATGTCACCCAGCAGGACGTGGTGTGGAAACCCTTTGCAGCCCTGGGTTTTGGCAGGGCCTGGGGTTGCTGTCAGTGGGGATGTGCTTGTCCTGTCACACAGGCCGAGAAGGAGGAGCAGCAGCTGCAAAAGTACTTTTGCTTTCTAGGATGGTGAAGGAGCTGAGTGCGTGGCCAGGCTGCCGTGCTGTGTGGTCTTGGGCAGGGGCTGGGTGCCTGGCTCTTGATTTTGGGGAGTCAGGCCCTTGCAGGGAGATGCCCCATGGCCCCAGTCCTGTTGTCATTGCCAGCACGGAGCTGTGGATGCTGGAGCTGGTGTGTGTGGGTAGGAAGGGGGTGCCTGGCCTTGGGACACCCTTGACAAGCCCTCCCCAGCATGGTGAGCTGGTGGCTCCGAAATTACAGCCCTGCACACCCTGCTCACATGGTGGGGACCAGCTCTCCCACCCTCTGTGCCTCCTCCCAGGGCCATGTTTCATCCTCTCCTTGCTCAGCAGCCTCAGGCAGGCACCTTGTTCTCTCCTGGGGCGTGGAGCAGGGGCTGCCTCCCCTGCACAGGGCCTTTGGCTGCCAAATCAAGCACCTGGCGTGCCAGAGGATGCTCAAGCAGATGTGAGGGGTGGGCAGAGCCACGCCGGGCAAGAGTCCTGGTTCCACCCAACATGTTGGGTCTGGAAGAGGAGAGCCTGAGGGGGTACCTGATGGCCTGTTTTGAGAATTCACCCTGGGGTTGGTCCCAGGCCCTGGAGCATGTCCATGTCCTAATAAATTGCATTTCTTTAAGCAACATGACTCACGCTCAGCCTGAGCGGGCCTGGAGGAGCTGCCCCATCCCGGGCGCTGTCTCTGAGCTCCCTCTCTCCCTCTGCCCTTTCAGGAGCAGAAGTTTTGCCAGCGCTATGACCAGCTGATGGAGGCCTGGGAAAAAAAAGTGGAGCGCATCGAAAATAACCCGCGGCGCCGGGCCAAGGAGAGCAAAGTGCGGGAATATTATGAGAAGCAATTCCCGGAGATCCGGAAGCAGCGCGAACTGCAAGAGCGCATGCAGAGGTTAGAGGAGAAGCGGTAGGAAGGGGCTGAGCTGGTATCAGACAGCCTTTCTTTTTTCTTTGGGAAGGGGCGTGGGGTTTGTTGGCGGGAGGAGCGGGCTGGGGTGGCTCTCGGTCCCTTTTCTCCCTCTCTAGTCACAGGCAGAAGCCAGCAGACTGAGTCTTGCTGCTTTTTTTCCCCAGGGTGGCTCAACACAGAGCCAAAAGGAGAAAAAATGTCAGGAATGTGACTGCCTGTCACCTCTCCTGCTGATCTCCCAGCTGGCCACATCAGAGCCAGGGGTAGCTCCCTTGTGCAAGCCAGCTGGCTGGGACAGCACTAATTCCTGCCTTATTGGTGTGCCCAAATTAAGATGTACAAGACTTGCAGGTGCATTTGGTCATGTTGATGATTTAATACATGCACATGCCTTGATGGGAGCAGAAACATCTGCTGGGGTTATTTGGAATGTCCACAGTCTCGCTGGAAGAGACTGTCTCTCCCTGTCTCTCCCATCCCCTCTCCATTTTCCTCTCCTCATTGGAAGTGCAATTGAGGTCATGTTGTTTTCTGCCAGGAGGAGACACGATTTCATGATCTCCACCCTTTTTGCTGAAAACTCCCTGTCCTTCCCATTTCAGCCCTGGCGTCTTGCCTGGGGTCACCTGATAGGCACAAGCCCTAAACCCTTCTGCCAGCATCCCACCCTTGTGCCCCACTAACAGCTGGGTGGGTCCAAACTTCCTAAATGATGGCTTTATTTAGTCTGAAAGAGAAAGGGAGAAATGGTACTGAGAAATGTTGTAATCTTTTTTACCTGCTTAATAAGAAAAGTTGTAATTCCTTGGGATGTGTGGCTGTGGAAGGGAAAGATGCCAGTGGATGGGTTTGATTTAGAACTTCCCACAGCATTTGCAAACCAGATGTGGTGGCACAGTGCTAATGGCTCAGTGCTAACACTGACACCTTTGTGCCCCTGCTGTGGTGGGGTCTGAACAGGAGAAAATGTGGGGGAGAGTGTGGTTGGGCATGAATTGTCCTTGTGTTCTAGCAGTCCAGGCAGCTGGTGCAGGTAAGGAAGGGGGTATGAAGCTCTCAGCCTGCGAGCTCTGAACGCAGGCACCATGCTCACAGTGTGGGAGGGGGTGGCCTGGATGGAACGTTGGGATGTGGCTGTTAGGGAGGTCAAAATGTTCTCAGATGTGGTTTGCTGCTTATGAAATGGAGCATCAGTGCCTGAGTGTGTCGCTGCCCTTTCCCAGCAGGGTAGGACAGAGGGGCAGTGGCGGGCTCTCCATGTCAGCCGCACGCAGTGAGCACGAGGTGTCGGAAATCATCGATGGGCTCTCGGAGCAAGAGGTGAGACCAGCTGCTCCTTTCTCCTCCTCTTGACCCCTCACTCTCTCTTCTCTTAGGAAGCCAAGACAGGACTGCCAGGTCACATGGTGAAATCCTATGCCAAATCCCACTAACTTTAGGTCCTGCTGAGTTTGGGGAGGTTGCCGTGATGCCTAACACACTTTCTGGACAGGATCCAAAGTTAGGGGTTTATTTAATATGCATCAGCATCTTCCCAGCCATGTGAGAGGTGTAATGGAGCTGTGCAATGGTTCTGCCAGAGCAAAACATGGAGCTGGTGGCCAGTAGGTTGGGTTTTATCAGCATTTGGCTGTCTCCAAGGGACCTGAAACCCCAGCGTGCTGCTCATCCTGGGTAGCACCCCACAAACACCTCCTGGCTGTGGTTTATATTGGAAGTGAAGATGGGAAGGGAAGGGAGCCAGCACCCAGACTGCTGGGTGGAGGGGTTTTTCTGTTTCATTTTGTTTTGAATGGGCTGTGTGGCTTGACACAGGGGAATCCTATGGAATGAATGGTTTGTACGTGAGCCAGTTGGCCCACATCTTCTGGGAGTGCTCCATTCATCTCCGTGACCTCGGCTTCGTTTGGATCTGGTTTCACAAGGGTTCTGCTCTCTTGGCACGGAGGCAAGCTGCAGTGAATGGATCATGTTTGGGAGGGGAGAGCAGCCACTGCCCAGCAATAGCTGGGATGTTTGCTGTCTGCACACCACAGCTGATCCCTGTCCAGGATCCCAGGCACTTTGCTCTTAGCCAGTTAAGGTGACAGTGTGGAGGACACAGATCTTGGAAGCAAAGGGAAATTTTAGACTCTGCAGAGGTCCTGGCCAAGTGGAGCGTTAGCTGATCACCTCCGTGCTCCTGCACCGTGTGCTGCTGAGCTCCACCCCAACAGCCGCCTGCTGAGCTTCAAACCTCTGCTTTGCTGTCTCAGAGAAGACCTTAAGAGCTTCCAGCCCTTCCACAGGGCTGGAAGGAGCAGGGAGGTGAGATCTGGGGAGCATCTCTGGCAGCAGGGCCAGCTCTCCACCCCAGCGTGTTGCTGGAGAGGAGAGGGTCTGGCTGGTGGGGTGTACTGGCACTGCTTGGCACCCTGAGAGGCCCTCAGCTGTGGGCAGTGCTTCCAGCAGCATCCTCTCTGCTCTGCACAGGGACTTCTCCTGTCTGCAGTTACCTGGGTTGATGCTCCAGCTGTGAGCTGTCCCTCACCTCCCACCGTGAGGAGGCATCTGGAGCAGCCGGTTTCTAAACAGGAGGTGTCCTAGTGAGGATGGGGAAGGTGATCACATGTGTTGAAATGTCCCTGTCTGTGCAGAGAGCTGTGTTTTAGGAGGAGGACGAGGTTGGGTCTAATCAGGTGCAGCAGGGAAGCAGAGTAGCACTGGGCAGGCCAGGGTCAGCAGCTTCTTGGAAGGGTTGGCCATTACTGTTCTCCCAGGAGCCAGCATCTGGCTGGAAACAAAACAGCAGCACTTGAGACCTGGCCTTCCTGTGTCAAGGGTTGGAGTTTGTGTGAGCAGTGACATCCCAGTTGACTGGGAGGACTCAGAGGGATGGTGGAATTGAAAGGGGCTGGCCAGAGCATCCCTTCATCCCCACTGAGTGGACCTGTGCCAGGGGATCACCAGGAGCTCAGCCAAAGGGACAGTCCTGGCATTTGAGCAGAAGACAGCACAAATGAGACATCATGTTGGCCTCTCTGTTGCAAATACTTGAGGAAACCTGTGTGCCCAGTCTGCCCTGTTCCTGGTGTGCAGCTGGGGCTTTGGGTGAACTTTGTTCTCCATAGGATTGAGTAGAGGCATCGGATTATGTCCCAGGGTGTTGCCATAAGGAATGACAGCCCCGTTACGGTGACATTTGAAACCCCCTGGAACAATTCAGGATTCCTGAGGAAGGGAAACGTGATGTATCCCTGTGCCCACCCTTTCAGGAAGCTTTACAAAGCTGGTCCACTTTCCTCACAATTGGGGTGGGGGGCTGAACCTCCACGTGGCTTGTGGGTTTGATGTCTGGGAAGGGGTTGGCATTCCCTGCGTCACCGCTGCTTTGACTTGTTTCTCATCACGGTCGGGAGCTGTTTTACTTAAGTCAAACATTTCCACACAGGATCTTGAAGCCTTTTATTCCAAAATGAAAGATTAATTGTTTCCTGGCTGACAGCGATAGCCTCTTTCAGCATTTAATTTACAATTACTCTGGCAATAAAGCTGTCTAGTGCTTGCTTTTGAATTCCCCCGTTCCTCCGCCTGTCCTTTTCCTCTCGAACATCTGTCCCCCGTGTTCCCCGCGGGCCCGTGGTGCTGACCAACTGTTCTCTCTGCTCTCCCCAAAGAACCTGGAGAAGCAGATGCGCCAGCTCGCCGTCATCCCGCCCATGCTCTACGATGCCGACCAGCAGCGCATTAAATTCATCAACATGAACGGCCTCATGGATGACCCCATGAAGGTCTACAAGGACCGGCAGGTGATGAACATGTGGAGCGAACAGGAGAAGGAGACCTTCCGGGAAAAGTGAGTGCAGCCCACACCCCTCTCTGTGCAGCCCTTGGGGAGCGTGGGCAGGATCCGTGCAGGGCTCCAGCTGGAGCCCCAGCACACTGAGGCAGGAATTTCCCCAGGGTTTGTCTTGTCCCCCACGTGTACAGCTGCTGTGTTACCTTGAACCTGGGTGCTCGGTGATGTTCCTGCACAGAAACTTCAGGCCTTGCTGTGTGGTCAGGGTGTTGCTGCCCCTGGGCTGTGGAAAGCTGCTGCTCGTGGCAGGGTGAAAAGGGGAAGTTTTTCAGCTTTTGCATTCCCTGTCGTATCAGCATTCCCAGTTTAACGGCAACGCCAGTGAAACCCAACGCTCCTTACACACATTGCCTCTCTGGATTTCCATGCTGTCCTTTGGGCACTGTGTGTCCAGGGGATTGTCAGGGCTGTCAACATCCAAGCCCCTTATGTAGACCCCCCTCAGGCTGCAGCTTCCAGCTGGTGCCTGTCCCTCAGTGCTCCATGCTGCTGTCTGAAGGATTTGCCACCGGCTGCTGTTTCCATGGATGCATTCCCACATCAGACACGTGCAGACTCTGGCTGTGCTGCTGTCTCCTGTTTGCAAGCAGTGCTTGAGAACAGCTTTGCTCTATCAAGTGTGATCGCTTGGGGAGTCACTGATCCCTTCTCTGGGTACCACTGCACTGTCAGCTAAGATGTGGGTGCTCAGCTTGGCCTCACATCCAGACTCCCCTGTATCCCAGAGCCCAGCAGGGACCCAGGTGTGTTTGCATGGAGGATTGGAGTATCCCTGGTGGCCCCAGAGTGCTGTGAGTGTCTGTAAAAGCAGAGCTGGAGTTCAGCTTCCAGCGAGATGTGCTCTGGTGTTGCTCCCTGCTGTGGACCTGAGGGATGTGGAGGTACTGAGCAGCAGCACCACTTAGTCTGGCTTCCAGATAGGCTGGGGATGGCTCCATGGATTACCAGCATGCCTATGGCCAGCCATGCTGGGAGCCTCTCTGTGTCCAGGATCCCTCCTCCTCCTCCCCCTGCTCGTCAGGACTCCTGTTTGCAGCTGAAATAATTAATTGCCAAGATGGACCGAAAAAGAACAAAACAAGCAAACAGGCTCCAAGCCTTTGATAGAGGAGAATCCTCATTGCTAATTAGCCTTAAAATGTGCCACTCCAAACAGCGAGGCTTGCCACAAATGACGCAAAGGCTAATTACTCGGTCTTTAATGGCAGGGCTGTGCCTGGCTAATGGGGCTGGAGGAATCCACACCCAGTGTGTGCATCCTGCAGTGCACGGTGGATTCTGTGTCATCACTGTGGGTGATGCAGAGCTTGAGGCATAAATACAGCAGGGTTTCAGGGCTCTCACAAAGCTCATTTTGAGAGATTGGTGCTCAGAAGCTGTGAGGAGGGTGCAGGGAGTCCTGCCCCAGCTCTCCTCCATCCTGGTGTGCCGGTAGCCAAGCACTGCTGTGCTGCAGCTTCTAGCCTGGGTTTTTAAGGTGAATTGGAGTTGTGTCATCCCTGATCGTGACCTAGAGCTGGCCTCCTCCTGAGACCAGGAAAACCTGGTTCAACCTTTTGTTCAGCCCAGTTGGTGGGGACTTTTGGAGTAAACAGGCAGGCAGTGCAAGGCCGACAAGCTCTAAGTCTGAACTATTTTAGCTGTCAGAACATAACCACGAGGAAGAACCTGATTTGATTTGCTTCTGGGCAGGATTTCAGGTCTCTGTTGAGAGCCTATCTCTAGCCTGCTCCCAGGGAAGCTGTGGTTTGCTGGTGAAGGAGCAGGGTGCTGCTCAGGCATCGAGGCCATGTTGTGCTGGGCAGTGTGAGAATGCAGCATCCGTCTCTCGTTATGGGGAGATGGCCTGGCCCATGAAAAAGTGGGTTGTCATCTGCATTGCCCCTGACAGTGTGTTAGCAACCTTGATAGCATGGCCTTGAAAACCCTGTCCCGTGGTCAGCCCTGGGTTTGTGCTGTGTGCAGTGAGGAGCCAGCTCTGGCTCCATGCCCTCATCACAGGTTGTCTGAGCAGCCTGTCTGCTTTGCTTTTTTCCTTTTTTTTCCCCTCACCCCTAGAATTTATGGTTTCTTTTTTGGTGACCAGTTATGGTGACAGGGATCTTGCAGTGCCACCCAAACCATATGGGAGTTCTGCCTCAAGAACGGCATCAGCAGGGGGGTGACAGCACCCATGTCCTGCTGCTGTGGCTGGAGTTGGTCAGGCCCTCACTGAGTTCAGCTCAGTGCCTTGAGTTTGACACTGGGACAGAGCAGCAAAAGCAGGAGAGAGCTCAGCCAGTTGCTCCAGGGGAATCACTGGCAGGGCTGGAGACAGAGAGCTCCTCACCATATCCCGTCCACGTTGCACCCATACCACAGCTCTGCCCACCTTTTGCCTGCCATCCACTTCCCCAGGGCACAGAGCTGTCAGCTCCTGGGAGCTGGCAGAGGTGCTGAACGTGGCTCGCCCTGGCTGCTCAGAGCCCGTGCTGGTGGCCACCTGTCCTGGCACAGTCACCACTCAGTGGGCTCCTTGTGCTTTGGCAGTGCACTGGTTAACTGTGCTGCCAGCAGCAGCACCTCCTGCCAAGGGCTTGCTGGCCCTCTGTGCCTCCACACCAGCTGGGCACAGGGATTTGTTGGAGGAGGTGTCTCTGCTAGTGGGGACAGCTTCCCCTGAGCAGGCAGTGTACCCTCGTGGGCTGCCAGAGCCAGGGATGAGCTTGCTGACAGCTCCTCCACTTGCTGGGCATGAGGCAGCGTTCCTCAGAGCTGCTGTGCCACTGGGGATCTCTTGAGCAACTCAGCAATGTGGCAGCTCTGTGCTTCCTCCCGGGGTTTGGGTTTCCCTTCCTGTCCTTTGCAGCTGCTCCCAACAGCCCAGCAGGGCTTGGAGTCTTTCTCAGAGCTGGGGCCACCCACAGCCATGATGTGGGATGTGGTGGTAATTCCTCACCCTTTCCTTGCCAAGTCCTGAGGCCTTGGCCAGGTGTGCAGCTGCCCTCTGTGCCTGCCCTGTCCTGCTGTTGGTACAGGCTTGGGTGGCCATGGGATGGAGCAGAGTGATGAGCAGCTGCCAGGCACTGCCCACCCTCCTTCCCTCTCCCACCCGTGATGAACATTTGCACATCGAAGCTCCCAACCAGCCCAGCTCCACGGGGCTAAATTTAAAGTTCCTGTCTTTCTGGGAAGCTGAGCAGCAAACAAATATTTTCTCAAAGCCTAAAGTCCCTCGGGGAGCCGGCCTTGCTGCTCTGGGCACATAGCATGGCAGCCCAGCTGCGAGGGGGTCAGAGCCAGCACCCACAGTAACCCTCTCCCTCTTGCCCTGCAGGTTCATGCAGCATCCCAAGAACTTCGGCCTGATCGCATCCTTTCTGGACAGGAAGGTAAGCCAACCTGAACTGTGCTGCCTCTCCTCCTTCCCTGGGCTCTGCGTGCTGGAGCTGCCAGCAGACTCTGGGCACCTGTGGGCGGTGGTGGCTCCGAGTCCCGGGCAGGGTCCAGACGCCTCCCGGCTCCCTGCAGAGACAGGGACTGAGTCAGCCGTGGAGAGACGGGGAGCTGGGAGCGCGAGAGGTGCGAACGCAGCCAGCCTGGCGCGTGGGCGGCGCAGCCCACCCCGGGATCTGCCGGGGGAGCTGCTTTCCAGCACCTCCCGGAGGCATTTTGCACCAGCCAGGCTGTCACACAGAGGGTGGGCACCCAGCTGCCCAGCATGAAGTGGAGGGGTCTCTTTGCTCAGTGAGAGAGAGGTTTTTGAGGGTGGACTGAGTCCCGTTTCATCCAGCAGTTCTGGTGGGTGCAGCACACACACCTCCCCTTGGTGTTCAGGAATAGCTGCTCACAGGAACTGCCTGACCTTTCCCAGACCTCTGTGTTGTGCTGCTTGGACTTTTTGGTTTTGCTGTTAATTGGGCTGATGGAAGAAAGGTTTGAGAAAAAGACCTGATGGAGGAGTGAATCTGTGGTCCCATTCTGAGCAAGGCCAGGTACCTTCCATGGGACAGGCCATATGGGCAGATCCTGGACAGACCCAGCCTGAAAAGACAGCTGGCCATCACTTGGATGCTCTGCTGAACAAGAAACATTTAAAAGCTGTTGCTTCTCTGTTCTTTTTGGTTATTTGCATCCTCTGCCCGCCTCATGTGCAGTTTCATACACACAGTGTCCACTCGCTCTGGGGGAACCACTCTGCTCTCCAGGGGTGGCCTGCAGAGGTCACTTCCAGCCTAAATTACACTCTGATTCCTCATAACTCAGGCTGGGGAAATAATTTATAAGACCTTGACCTTGCTGTCCAAAGCAGCAAGGAAGGCCAGCAGGCACCTCGTGCTGCCGCTGTTGCTGTAAGATCCCAGGCTCCTCATCCTTTCGTGCTCAATAAAGCCGAAAGTGGTGGGACTTGGATGATGCTCACAATCCAGTCTGTGTTCCAAGCTGTAAAATGTCTTCTAATTTTATTTGTACTCGTTTGTAAATCAGGCTGTAATTATGATACAGAACACATCCATTATCCTGTTGGAGGGAGCTGCAAAGTATGGCTCAATGTAATGAATTAATAGATTTTTAAATTGCATTATAAAAAAATAGTGATCTTAGCCCTTGGAACAGATGACTGTAAGTTTTTGTGTTCGCGTGTGTGTGTGTATAATCAGGGCTAGATTAGAAAGAGATCCAATTAACACTTTAAAAGTTGCAATCTGTTTTTGCAAATGGTTCCACTCCTCGCAGAGGGATGGGGTGAGCGCAGCCCCCGGGCACCCCCAGGCACACACAGCTGCCCCAAGCTCCTGAGGACTTGTGGCGTGATGGGTCTGTGGGATAATTTCTCTTCCTGAAGCCGCTGATCCTGTACGTGAAGGTGCAGCCCAGGGCAGTGTTCAGGTGCCCACCCTCTTCAGCAGAGGACTTCTCCCAGCACGGCACACTTTGTGCCTTTCAGGAGTAGGGTATGTCCTGGCCTTGGCTCCTTGTTTCCCTAGCGTGTCCCGTCTGTGATGGTGCTTGTGGAGCCAACCACTGGAGTTGGCACGGCAGCTTCTGAGCGCTGGGATCTCAGTTTGCCCACAACAAAGCCGCGTGCGCTCGAGCCGGGGAGCTGAGAGGCTGGAAATAACACCAGCTGACAGTCGTGTGGCAGGTTGTGCCTCGTGTGGCTGCAACAGAGGCTGACAGGCGGCTCCTTCTTCTGCCTCTGCTTGCCATGGTCATCTGGGGTCAGCCCTTCCCCGTGCTTTGCTTCCAGCACAGGGGGATCTCCGCTCAGCGCCCCATCTCCGTCTCCGCGCGCCCGCGGGTCCGCCCTGCTCTGTCCTTTGGAAGAGCTGAGCCTGTTTTACCAGGACACCGTGCCCCTCTGTGCCCCTCTTCCAGTTCTGCTGGAAGCCTTAGGGAAGGAGGTGTGGGGAAGCTGTTGGGCTGCAGGTCTTGAGGAGCAGCAGGAGACCTGGTGATGACCGGCTCTGAACGCTGCTGCTGGGAGTCTGTGCCCCAACAGCACACCAGGACAGGACCTTCTGCTCCCTGACCTGCCCGTGTCATTGCAGACGGTGGCTGACTGCGTCCTCTATTACTACCTGACCAAGAAGAATGAGAATTACAAGAACCTGGTGAGAAGGAATTACCGGCGGCGCGGGAAGAGCCAGGTAAGAGCTGGAGGAGCGCGTGGAAGCGTCATCCCTCGGGCTGAGCAAGGAGCTGCAGTGCTTTCCCTGAGCCCCCCAAATGCTGCTTTTCCCCACTCCCCACGTGAGGATCTTGCTTTGCAGGCTGTGATGGGGTTGTGGTTGTGCTCTGCGTAGCTTTGCAGAACATGCTGTTTATAGCTGGTGTTTGTCCATCCCCGTGCCAAGGTCACAGTGTCTTTAAATGAAACCAAACAAATCCAAGATGCTTAAAAAAAGGGGATGGCGTGACTGGGAAACCTGGCTGTGTGTCAGTGGCATGGGGTTGCCCGTGCAGCCTGGTGGGGTCTGTGTCTCTCTCTGTCTCTCTGGAGATGGCAGCTGAGCTGCCAATGGTGACAGATCTCCTGGGAGCTGGGTGGGGCTCCTGCTTTGCAGAGCCTGCCCAAGGCTCTTCCTATAGGCAAAGGTGTGGGAGGAAAATGACTTGGGTGGGAGTGACTTCTGGTGACACCTGAGCAGAAGCATATAAATCCATCTGAAGTTCCAAAGGGTGTCCCAGGATCCCCGTGGGAGTCTCCTGTGGGGCTGGCAGATCTGGCACTGAAGCTAGCAGAGACCCTTAACCCTTTGTTCAAGGGCAGAGCAGATACCAGGGCACCAGGAGGTGCCTGGGGGCAGGTGACTGAGTCAACCATTACAGTGGCCAAGATACAAATCTAGACGTGACCTTGGCAGTTTTGCTGCTGATACCATGATACCCAGCAACACAGATCAGTGCTAAGCTTTTGGCCAGATGCCTTATCCCCATGAATGCTTTCAGCCAGAGGCAGGTCCTGCTGGTGGATCCCCAGGCCCATGAAGTGAGTGATGATTCATGTCACAAGGAGAGTGAGGTAGCCACAAAGGGACTATCTCCCCAGATAATGTGGAGATAAGGATGGAAAAACTGGCCTTGCCCGTGACACCACTAACATCAGCAGATCTTCACGCTGCATGGCCATAAAAAGCAGCACTCGGGTCTGGATCCTGATTGGGAAGCAGATAGGTAGCCTCACTCCAATTTGATTCTGCAGCATTAAGACATCAGAATAGCTAGCACATGACGAATGTCATGGACAGGGCCCAATTTTCCTTTCTTTTTTTCAGAGACATTAGAGATGGATAAAGCCCTATTAGATTATCCAGTCCCTCTCCCAGCAAACACAGGGTGGTTCCCTCCAGTACATTTTTATAGTGTTTACCATGGTCTGTTTTGTTAGATCACAGCAACTAGAACATGAGGCCACATTTGGTTCTTGTTAGCGGTGGAGACATTTAGCACAGCTCATTCTGGTTTCAATGTTAAATTGAGCAAGTGTGGAGAGTGAGAGGCTTTGCTCTGCATCTGCCTACCTACCCCAGCAGCCGCAGACCTGCCCACCCTGCACCCAGCAGGGACTGTTTGTGTTTTGGGGTTTGGAATGATCCAAAGCATCGCCAGTTGCAGAATTTCCCACGCCGCTTTCCACACGACGCAGCCCGAGCAGTGGAGACGGGTGCTGCCCTTTGGAGCCTTGCTCAGTGCCAGCCTTTAGAAGCAGGGACTTGCTTCATCGACTGTAGGACTGTTTTTGCAAGTAGGAATCGCACCAAAGGGAATGATTTGCACCTCCCCTGGAGCAGACCTCAGCCAGAACATCGTTGCTTTTGAAAGAGGAGTCCCCCTGAGTCTGGGAGGAAGCGACACAGTGAATATTTCCCATTGCTGCTGGATGCTCAGGTGGAAGGTGGGATGTTCAGACAAGCTTTAAGAGCCAAGGGCTGGCTGCATGATTCACAGTAGGAGAGAGGTACAGAACAGCAGCTGCTGTGTTCAGCCTGGAGCAGCTCTCCCACAGAGATCTTGGGGGGTTTTGAAACTCACACTTTGTGCTGTGATACCTCTGGTATTTGCATCCATTCCCTGTGAGACTGCATGAGGGGAGTGCTGGAACAGCCTGCTGCTGCTGAGGGGCTGGGTCTGTGCTGCAGAGGAAGGCTCTGCTGGGGAGAGACTCGTTTTAGGGTGTCATTTTAAGGTAATAAAGGGATGAATAAGTTGTTAAAAATCCTGACAGAAGGTGGTGGGAGCAGTGAAGTGTCTCCCTTGCACCTCTTCACAGAGCCAGGGTCTCCCCTGGGTGTGGTGCTGATGGGATCTGCTTCCCCAGACCAGAGTGGGAGAGGTCAGATACTGGCAAACCTGCAGGGCTGGGATGGGAGGGATGCTCCTGGTGGCATTTTGCTTAGTGAGTCTTTTCAGAAGCAGCTCAAATTCTGCCTGTGCTGCAGGAGTGCTCATTTGGGAGTAACCCATCCCAAAGGCTCAGCCAGCACCTTGCTTGTCCCCTGCTTGTTCCCAAGGGATCCTGGATTGTTTGGAACCCTCACTGTGTTTTCCTTGAGGCCTGGTGAGGTGTGGGGACTGTGACTGAGGAGCAGTGGTACTGGCAGCTCTGCCATTACCTGCCCAGTCTCAGGAACAAGAAATGGGGACAGGATGAAGGACAGGAAACTCAGTGGGACACACAGGAATGGGCAATATGCAGGGAGGAGACAGAATCTCAGCCTTCCTGCAGCACTGGGAGGTGTGGCATCGTGTTCCCAGCATTGCCCGTGCTCCAAGCACATATTTTCCTCCTGGTAAGGGTTGGAGCAGTTAAACACCAAAAGCTGAGCTTTAATTGATTTATAGGAGGGGAGGAGAGGTTGGTTTTTGTATCAGATGAGAGGAGAGCGGATGAGATCTGATACAAAGAGCATTTCAAGTGGCCCTATGCTGGTTTCTTGCTCCTTTTCTAACTGAGAGGTTGGTGGTCTTATTTGCTCTTGGAGGCTGCAGGGAGCTTGAGAGCGAAGGGGAGATAATTACACCTGGAAAAAAAGCTACTCTCTGTCAAGACTATCTTTGTGGCCTACTTATTAAAAGTCCATTAAAAAATAAGAATCCCACTGCTCCCTGGCTGATGGTCCCCTGGCAAAGGATATTCCTCATAAAGCTGCTACTTACTGCTAAAAATCTCCTGCCAAGAGCAGGGGCTTCACAAGATTCCACTTCCAGTTTTTCAGAAAACAGAGCAGCCGCCCACTCCGAGGCAGGATGCTCCTGACATGCTGCCTTCCATGAAGGTACCCACATCCAGAGGGTCACAATGCAAAGTACTGAGGCTCCTGAGATTAAGATCTTTCTGAAATAAACGTCTGTGTTTGTGTATGAAAAGGCAATGGAACCCTGTGAGGAGGGGGATTGATGGAGAGAGAAATAGCTTCCTTGTTGTCATTTCTCATTGGAAAAAAAAAAAAGAATTTGTGCCATGGTAAAACAATCTGAGCTGATAAGTCAGTGTACAGTAATAAGCATAAATTTGCATGAGCTTGTAGTGTCAAACCCTTGTGTGGATGTGTCCATACAACTCTGGGTCTGTGGCAGTCGCTCTTCAGGATATTTCAGTGTCTCTCTGTGACCCTCCTGAATTCTATAGCAGGGACACCAAAATTGAAGTGCCGTGTGCTTCATTCTTTGGGAAGCTGTTTTGCCAGGCTGTGGGAACACAAATATTGGGCTGAAACCGGGCTGGAAGGAAAATTACTCTACTTCAAAGTAATTACTCCATTTGGAGCATGAGGTTTTTGTTCCAGAGTAAATCTGCATTGATTTTGGAGTAACATTGCCCTCGTGGTAGTGCAGCAGCCACAGCATGCCAGGTACGCTTCCTGCCAGTGAATTCCTTTTGGGGGGGAAATCCATTGTCTCCCACGAGCTGCTGGGATGGGCAGGTGGGGGACCATCCCACCAGGCAAAGGGGACGATGGTCAGTGTGTCGGCAGGGGGATGATGGTCAGTGTGTCGGCAGGGAGATGATGGTCAGTCTGTCGGCAGGGGGATGATGGTCAGTGTGTCGGCAGGGAGATGATGGTCAGTCTGTCGGCAGGGAGATGATGGTCAGTCTGTCGGCAGGGGGATGATGGTCAGTGTGTCGGCAGGGGGATGATGGTCAGTCTGTCAGCCACAGGACGATGGGCGGCTGGAGGAGCCGCCTGCCCGCCCTGGGGATGACTCAGAGGGGATGAAGTCACGGTGGAGGGACGCAGCCGCCGGCCGGAGAGTCACGCCGGCCCCTCGGAGCGCTGTCGGGCGGTGCTCACGTATTCCCTGGCCGGAGGGCCGTGTGTTAGCGCCGACACTTTCGAGGACTCGCTCCTGGGGGACTGGAGCCGCCCGGACCCCCCTTCCTCCGCCGAGAGCGGTGCCAGAGCCGTGCCGGCAGGGCGGGGGGC
>VXAC01002565.1:172516-191577 GCA_013399225.1 Rhipidura dahli
CGGGGACCCGCCGTGTGACCCCCGCCGGGTCCGACAGCCTTTCCCAGGCCCACCCTCTTCCCTGTCCCCTGCCAAAACCCAAATCGAATTATCTGTCCCGCCGTCTGTCCCGCCCTCCCCAAACACAAACCATTCCCCTCACCAACGTGGATAAACAGCCCCAGCCCAGATTTTTATAAACAGCCCGCTTACTTTTTTGGCAGAAGCACCATCCCAGCAGGATCTGGTCAGGTTTGATACCACATGGGTCCTGGAGCATTAAGAAAATCCTGGCCAAGCAGGTTTCCCTGGCCACCAGCAGCCCTGTCACACTAGCAGGGTTTGGGATTCTCGATGGTGCCTGCCCACGACTCCAGGGCTCCCTGCACCCTGTCCCCAGTGCAGGAGCAGATCTCCTGCCACGTTCCAGCTTTGCCATACCAGCTCCTCTCCTCCCTCCCCAGGGATCAGATCCAGAGCTCAGCAAACTGCTCTAACTCTGCAAGTTGTGCAAGTGCCCCCACTGCGGTAACCACAGCAGCTAATGAGAGGAATGATACTTGTTTCTGGGAACCATTTGATCTTCATCAGTCCGGGGAGCAGCTCCTCGTTAGTGATAAAGGGTTTGACAACTTCTCTTCCCGATGCAGGGAAATACTTGTCAAAAAATGCTGGTTTAATCATGCAGCACATCATACAGACACAGCCCTGGATGTGGCCAGTAAACTTGGTGCCACAAATACCAAGAAATTATTCTGCAGGCATTTAAAGCTGTGCTGGCTGGAGCGTTGTATCTAAAACTGAAATTATCTGCGGATGAGCAGGGCCAGTCTGTGGTGCAGTAGTTTGCCTGGTTGAGAATGATGCCAGGGATGTCAGCACTGGGGCATGGGTTCATCTTCTGCCAGTGGAATGTCACTGCTGGGATAGAAAAGGGCTTGAATTTTGCTCATTTTCTGGGGAAATCTGCAGCGTGACAGGGCTGCTGATGGCCAGGGAAATCAGGTTGAGGCTGCAGGATGGATGAGAAGTTGCACTTGGTCAGACCCTGTGGTCCTGGTCCTGCTCAAGTGCGGCCTCACAGGAAGAAACATCTCAGTTTGTCCCTCGGGTGCTCGGTGCAGGCTGTCACTCTTTAAACCTGCAGTCACCAGTGAGGTTTACATTGGGATGCCTGCCTGTGCAGGAAGTGAGGTGTGAAGACACAGTGATGCTCGTGTTGAGTTTGATTCTGTAACCCTCCCCAGCACCTGTTCTTTCAGTGTGGACTCCCACTGATCCCCCCAGGTGTGCCCCATAAGGTCCATCAGTCCTGTTCCCCCATCACAAGGGTGCAGCAGCTTTCCCGCAGCCCTGCAGCCCCTCCAGGCAGCACGGTCAGGCAAACACAATGGAAACTTGCATTCCTGAAATCCCAGCTGCAGTTTTGGGGGTGAATTAATGAGAACGACATGGCCATATTTGGGAGAAGAATCAGAGGATGCCACAGGAGGGTGGCTGCTTGGTCCCCAGGTCCCCATGTGGGCTGGTGACAGTGCAGGGACAGCAGGGAGGCCGATGGGCTCAGAGCAGGGACAGGGACATGCAGCCACTTTCCTCAGGGGTAGCACAGGCTGCTGATGGAGCCCTCACTGATGGACCCTTTGGCCCTCGCAGCCAAGCTCCGTGCTGCTTGATCACATCTGCAGGTAGCAGTAACAAAGCAGTCACTTCAGCGAGGGGAGCCCCCATTCCAGTTAGCCCCAGGTCCGGACTGGTGTTTCTCCAGCAGCAGGTCGATGTGTCCTCGCAGAGAGTGCTGCACCACGCCCCTGCCCACGTGAGTACTGCTCAGGGCACGGTTTGGGATCCAGGCTGGGCATTGCTGATCCCAGCGAGGGACCTGCGGCATCTTCGTTGCAGCTGGATTTTGGGATGAGGTGTTTTTTCTGTTGTTGTGATTGATCCGGGTTTGACTAGGAATGGATGGGAAATAGGTCATGTCATTGCTGAATTGCTTTCTAAAGCGGGCACAGCTGAAAATCCCAGAAATCTGCTTCCACAAGGATACAGGGCTTGTTTTGCCCCTGGTTGTTCGTGGCGTGTGTGGATGCTGCTCTGCATCCCTCAAACTGCTGACCTGGCACCTTCCTCTGTTGGCAGGGCTCAGAGAGGGGTCGGCGTGTGGCCGGGGGGCTGTGAGCAGGGGGGAGCAGGGTAAAGCAAACCACAGGGAAGAGAAAACACGTGTTCCCTGCCTGGGACAGAGCGGGGGCTCATCTCCACTGCTTCCAAATGTTACACTCTCTTCCCTTCGGGTCATTTTTCCCTTCGCAAGCAATCAAATCACTTTTTAAAAAACTCAGCAGCAACCCAGAAAAGAAACATTTCCTCTTATGGAAAAGCCCTCGGTGGTTCAAGGAGGGATCTGGTGAGCCAGGGTCCTGTAAAAATCACTTCAGTGCCTCCCTGATATCACGGAGCAAGTGGTGGGAAGGCGGCAGCGCCAGCTGTGCTGGGCTGAGCCCCACAGGGCTCTGCCTGAATGGTTCCTGTGCCCAGCAGGCTCCCAGGGCTGCCCAAGATGAGCCCACGCTTGGGTAAGTGCACAGGGGCATGCTTGTCCTGTGGTCTGGCAAGTGATGCAGGGTCCAGCCCCTCTCCTCACCCCTGACATGCTCCATGCCCCCAGGACCCTGCTCGGCGCAGGACCAGCAGCCTGGGAGATGGCACAGGGCTTTCCCACGGCATGGCAGGGCAGCCTGGCTGCAGCTGCCAGCACTTTGGTGCTGGCACTGGCCGTGCTTTGTGGTACCCAAGAGCTGTGCTGGGGAATGTGCACAGGGCCTGTCCATGTCTCCCAGGACAATGGGAACAGCCACGGTGTTCTCCATCCCTGCCATGTGATGATTGTGTTGCAGAGTTGGCTGTTTGCTGGTAGAGGAGCAGCCCCACTCAGAGCTGTCACAACTTGAGCTGGACCGAGTGATCCCCATGCTCTCTATCATTCTTATGAAATCTGAGCCGGGCCCTTTGATTTTTTTTTTTTTTTGACTTGCTTCCACAGCCAACAGCATCAAATCCAGCCCTGGGACACAAGCAATCAAAGCCAAGTTGCCGGCAGACATTCCTCTTCCTCCCCTTGTTGTTTTGGCAGCAGCTTGTTTTGCTTTGTGGTTTCTCCCATGAGCGGAGGGTGCCGCGCGCGGTCGTGAGAAGCCAGGCTGTGTGGCAGTGGGTGGCAGCGAGGCCTGAGGTGTTCCAGACCTCTGGAGCAGGGGCTCCAGGCCCCGGGAGCTGGTTACATGACACACACGTGTGTTTCTAAGCCATCCTCCCTGTGCTCTGTATCCAGCCTGCCTCGGGAGGTGGTAGGGACATGTGGGGAGCAGTGTCTGCAGTGGCTGTGCAATGTCAAACCTCAGAGGTGGGTGCTCCTGCCTCTGCTGTGGCATTGGTGAGGAAGGAAATTCCATGGGCACTTTGGGTGCCCGGGCAGAGTGGTGGCTGATGGGGAGGCTGGTGCTGCAGGGGCTCTGTGGCCAAGTCCCTGCCCTGGCTCTCACTGGTGTGACCTGCCAGAGGTCCCGCTGGCACAGAGCACGGAGCATCCTGCCCTGTGGTGCCAGTTCTGGACCCTGTGGGACATTCAGGATGATGCCAGCAGGCACCCGTGCATGCCCGTGGCCATGGTAGCTGCACTGGGGCTCCTGGAGAAGCAGCAAAGCAAATCCCAGGCGTTCCTGGCCAGCGTAGTGTTGGCCTTTTGTCTTCAGCCTATCTCGAGCTGGTTTTAATTTGCAACTCCCTGATTGCGTGCAATGACCTCGGTCTGAGCCTGCTCCGCAGCTGAGTGCCCGGGAGAACATCATAAATGCCATTGATCTGAAGTCACACGCTGGAGAAGTGAAGAGCTGATGCCCTGCACGTGGGAGAGGCGGCACAGCCGAGTGGGTGCTCGTAGCTGCCAGAGGGTATGGGGCTCACGCTGGTGGGATGCAGCTCCCTCCAAAGTCCCTGTCAAGACAGACTCTGGTGTGACATGCTGGGGAGAGGGTTGGCACATGTCCCTGCGCTGCCGCAGTGAGACTGTGGCGAGGGTGCAGAGCCGCCTTTAAACAAAAACCCAGAGCTCGCTGCCTGCAGTAGCTGGGAATGAGCTTGAGTGGCACCAAAACCATGTGCCTTGCAGCTCAGCCTGGCATGCACAGCTCCCTCTGCACCAGGGTGTACGGGCTCACTCCCTCCTGATTTAAGGAACAAACAGGAGCCAGTGGTTCCATCTCCTGTAAGAGCCCAGGGCACTGAAATGATGGCAGGGGAGGTGATGCATCTGCTGGCAGCCACATGGCATCCCCTGTGCAGCCAATCTGGCCTTGAAACCTGGCGTGGGAGAGAGGAGATGCCAGCCTCAGTGGCACTTAGGCTCGGGGACAGGCTCTTTCACAGTGCCACCACCATGACCTGGTTCCCCACTAGCACATCCAGCAGCAAGTGGTGTAGTTGGGGTGGCAGGAGCTGGGAGTTGTGATGCAGGAGCTGGACTGCCAGGAATGAGCTCATCCCTGCTGGCAAAAGCGGTGTTTTGGTGCATGTTTTGAGGGTGCTGCGGCACAAGGAGTGAGGGGCCACCGGGGGAGGGCGTGGGTGCCTCAGATGCAAGGTGCAGGGTCCAGTGGTTAACGCTGGGATGTCCTGTGGGCAGCGAGGGAGGTCCCCGGTTCCTGGTCCTTTGCCACAGCCTGGCACATCTCACCACAAAGGGGATGGGGAAGGCAGCAGCAGTCGTTTTCCGGAGGCTTGCAAGTTTGGAAAATGAATAGCCTTGCACTGTAGGTTAAGCTTGGCATCCTGGTGGATTAATCACGCAGGCTGCAGCCAGCACTGAGAGCCCCGGTGACGAGAGCTGTGGTTTATAGATGATGATTCATCGCTCGACTTAGAGCGACCACGTTATTCCAGCAGATTGCAAAATCATAAGAGGAATGTTGTGGTTAGTTTACGGCTTAACTATGCAAATCGTCAGGAAGCCTTCAGAGCCGGAGAACGTAAGGCACAGCGCGCCCGGATGGCTGGGCGGTGAGCAGGGGCCGGGAGCTGGCGATGGGGCTGTCGGGGACCGGCCGCTCGCGGGAGCCGGGGAGCGGGGAGGTGAGTGATCCGGGGGGGATGTGGGGCCGGAGCTCCCGGGGACTGTGCGAGCGGGGCGCTCCCGAGGCGAGGGACGCGCCGCCGGCCGCCCGAGGGTTCCTGGCTGCTTTCGCTGTCTCTCTGCCACGGGCTCCGGCGGGGTCTGGGGAGGGCAAAGATGGGGAGCTGCTTCCCCCACCTCCTGTTGCCCTCCCATCCCGCTTCCAGAAGCAGGCAGTGCCTCGGCAGAGGAAGTAAACAGAGTGGGAGGAGCTGCACCTCTTCCTCGCCAGGGCTCTTTCCCGGCGAGTCCCGCTGTCAGGACGGAGAGCAAGTTGCTCCCGTTCTCAGCGGGGTCAGCGTTTCCTTGTCCGGTTCCTACCTGGAAGCCGGTGTGCCCCGAAAGTGCGCTCGGAGACGAAGCTTTATGGTGGCCGAGCCGCTGGTGAGGTGCCCGGAGGAGCTGTCCGGGCAGGGCGAGCCGTGCCGCTGGGGCCGGGCGCTGCGGCGGCAGTGCGTGCCCCCGGAACGCGGCGTTCCCGGGAGAGCTGGCAGCGCTCTGCGCCGCTCCAGCTGCTCCGGGGCCGGCGGGAGCCGGGGGCAGAGGTGAGCAGGTGTTTGTAATTACAGAGCAGCTCGGGCCGCAGCGCAGGGAGCGGAGGAGTTCGCCCGTCCCCCTGGACTCGGGGCAGGGTCGGCTTCTCGCTCACGCGTCCCGCGTCCGATTTTGTCCTGGGGCCTTTTTAAATAAACAGGATGTGTCGGCAGCAAAAACAAGCAGCAGCGATGCTGAGGAGGAGGAAGGGCGGTCCGGGGTTAGAGCGTCTGACCTGGGAGGGAGGGACAGCCCTGCCCTTTGCCACAGGCATCTTCCCTGCGCCTCGGGCACATCCCTTCGCCCTCCAGCGCAAGGTGGGGAGCACGTACCTGGTTTACCTCTGGGAGGTGGAGTGCCTCATCCATCTCCTGGATGGCAGGGATGTAGGTGGAGAGAGGTTTAAGCTTGCCGGGAGCTGAGCAGTTTTGGTGCCGGCCTTTGGCGTGTCCACTAAGGGCTGACCCACCTGCCAGTCCACCTCTAGCCGGGGCGGTGTGAATCACAGGGAAACATCAGCTGGTAATTGGGGAAGCATTTCCTGGCCCGTCACGCTTTGGGATGGCGTCCCGTCCCTTTGAATCATCCAGAGCTGGTCCGTGTCCAGCACTAAGAATAGCCTCCCCACACACCGCGGGGGCAGCGCGCCGGGAGGGGGCCCGGCCGGCTGGCGGGTTCCCGGCGGTGCCTTCCCACCGCTGTGCCACGGCGTGGTCCGCCCCCGATGCCCGTCTGAGCTTTGGGGTAGAGCACACGGCGTGGGTGGGCTGGGGCAGCTGCCGTGGTCAGTGAGCAGGGGATGGTCCCGCCTGTGTGTGCCATTTGTAGGTGAGCTCGGAAATGGCTTCGTTCAGGACCCCGGGGCCCCGCTGCCACCAGGACTGGGTGCTCGGTGCCAGCCCCACAGCTCCCAGCCCAGCATGTACCCCCGGGTGTGATGTAAGGGAGCACTCATGAGCAGAGGCGTTTCCTGGGGTGTTTGGCAGGTGCCCTGCTATGCAGCCAAGCTCTAGTACAGGAGATAAGCCATCACTGTGGGCTTGCCAGGGTTCAGATCAGCTTTTGGCTGGGAGCCTTTCCTCAGATGAAGACATGAGCGCAGCCTTGGGTGGAGCTGGGTCAGTTTTCCCACCATGGCCTGGTGGTGACAATGCTGCCTGTTTTCTGTACTTCACCTGGCTGACAGGTGAGACCTGTCCTATCTGCCCTGCTGGGTGCAGGGTGCTTATCCCACCTGGCTCTCGCTCCTGGCATCGGGCACCCGGCCGTGGCCAGAGCAGGGCAATCACTAGAGGGCATCCTTGGATCAAGATGTGCCTCTGCACTGGGAGAAGCGTTAATTTGGTGTCCTACCAGGCTGGACTTGAAAGGTTCGGGAGGAGAGGGATGTGCAGTAGTCCACTGAAGCCAGCCCAGTGGGGTTTGCCCATCCTAATCATGCCAAAGCTTGGCAGATGCCTCTGCAGGGAGACACCTGTGTTTCTGTGTGAGCCACAAAGGCCACTCTCATCTCTCCCTGCCTTCCTGCTCTTGCATTTGTACGCTGGTACAGGGAGCTCTTTGGCATCGCTGCCATTCCAGCCCGTTCCTCTGAGGAAAAGCTGCAATGGCTGCTCAGGCTGGCAGCCCCCTAATTCAGACAAGTATGGAGACAGGATAAGATGATGCTGAACCTTTCTTGGATGCTCACTCCAGCCTGAAGCTGAGGCAGGTACTCATGTGGGTTGGGTTTAAAGCTGAAGGAGAGCTGGGATCTCTGCGATGCAGGGTTTCCCCCATCCCTCAAAAGAAAATATTTGCAATTGAGTGATAGAAACACTGTGAACCTCAAGTGGGCTCCCCTCCCTTGCCAAAGCCTTTGGTGAGGGGAATGCAGATGGATGGTGATGGCCAGGGCTGTGGTAAAGCCTGTCCTGCTGCCTGCCCAGCCCTCAGAGGTCACAGCCCCAACCTCGTGGGTGTCTGTCCGGGCTGAACCCGCGCTCAGGGTTCACCATGGAGTGACTCAGAGTCACAGAGTTCAGGGCAGCGCTGGGGAAACGCACACAGTGGATGCCCCTTGCTCCTCTGCAGCCAGTACAGGCTTCCCCACCTTCCGTTCCAGCCTGTCCACTGCCCTCCTCCTCTTCCTCCCCCATTTTTGGGGGCAGCGCTGGGGATGACACTTCCCTTGGCCACTTGCTGCATGAGACAGCCTGTTCCCCAGGCCATAGTGATCTGTGGACTTTGGAAAATTGTAGGCAATCAAGTGCTCATCCCAACTGTTCCCTGCCTGCCTCCCCTGGGGCCTCCCAGCCTTGCATCCCACGGAGCAATTCCCGGAGCAAAGAGGAGTGTGAGCTGATGCTTTGCAGTTGTGTTCTGCACGTGTGCAGAGGTGCTCCAGGGGCTGGCCAAGCGTGCCAGGATCCTGGTGGCACAGCTGCCTCCCTCTGTACAAGGAGGAACTGAAAGTCTGTGGGGTTTCAGTGGTGCTGTGCCTGGGTTTTAAAGACTTGTGTTGAACCCGGGGTCTGAAAGAACCAGCAGTTTTCTCGTTAAATTGCTCCATTTGACAGCTCCACACTTCTGATTTTAGCACCAGCCCATGGGGGCAGAGAGCTCTGCTTGCACCCAGTGCCGCTGCTGCAGGATGCCCAGTTCTGCAGACTGGGATCAGGCCAGTCCTACTGGCTCAAGGGGTGTGGGGACATCTCATCTGTACTTGCTGTGTGGCAGCATGCCAGCCAAACCAGCCATCTTCTGCTGGTAAATCCATTTAATGGCAATTTTACCCCCCATTACATCACCAAGCCCTTTCCAAGGGGTGGTGGAAGCCCTGCAGGCTGGGCAGGGGCCGGGTGAGCCCGGGTGGGTTTCCTGGAGCAAGCAGCCTTGCATTAGCCAGGAGCAGGATGGTTTAATAAATCATTTCCGTCTCTAATTTTTACTTCTCTATGCAATGCCTCTCGTTTGCTGGTCGCCAGAGGGAAGGGAGGTCAGGGGAACCAGGCCTCCCCAGCAACCTCCTTCCTGCAGCTGTTGAAACAAAATCCAGAACTCTAATAATCCCTGTGTCCCTCCCTGGGGTACCGCGGTGCCTTCGGTCCGAGCAGCAGCAGCAGCGTTGGGGTTGGTTGGGCTCACGGTCTCAGCTGAGGGTGCCAGGTGGTAAAGAGTGGGCAGAGAGGGCACCTTCCCTGCTCGGTGATCCAGAGCCACAAACATTCCCCGTGGGCTGTGTCAGATGCTTGGGAGAAAGATCAAAAGCATTGGTGTGGCCGAGGCTCAGGGTGTCACTGGTGCCCTGTCTCCTTCATGCTCCAGCAAAATGCATCCACTGGCTGCAAATCAGCACCCATGTGGCTAAGCCAGATCAAGAGGGTGGTTCTCACCTCTCTGCCTTACCCCCACATCAGATCCTTGCTTTTTGCCTGATCCCAGGGGAGCAGCTGGGGCTGTCCCATCGCTGGAACAGGAGCCAGAGTGTGGCTGCCACGCCTGATCCTGAACTAGCTCTGATCTCCCTGGAAAACTTACAGCCCCTGTGGCCTCCACCAGTGCCCTGCCTGCACCCTCTGCCTGCAGCTCTTTCCTGTTGGCCAGTCGCCCCCAGCATTGTTTCAGAGCAGTTGTTTGGGTTGGCCCAGGTGCTGCCATGTGTCCGCCTCAGTGCTGAGGGCTTGGTTTATTTTACGCCCTTTGTTTTGCAGCAGCAGCAAATGCCCCGGAGCAGCCAAGAAGAGAAAGATGAAAAAGAGAAAGAAAAAGAGAAAGAGGGAGAGAAGGAGGAAGACAAGCAGGAAACAGAAAATGACAAAGAAGAACTGACAAAGTAAGGATGACCCTCCCTGCCTGGCTGCAGTGAGAGCCCTGGGCTGGGGCTGCAGTGGTGGGATTCAGCATAGTCCAGGGCTGCCTGACCCTGTGCAGGACTCTGTCTGCCCACCTCACCTCCTCTGCAGGAAGGGAAAAGCAGATCCTCCTCCTCATTCCTCTTCCCTGCTGCTCCCAAACTAGGGAAGCAGCTCCATATGGGGTTTTTTTTTAAAATATATCATCCCAATCAATCTGCAAAGCTCCTGTGATCCCCCAGCTTGTTTTGTTGTTACGAGAGGCTCTGGGAGCTGGAGGAGCAATCGGGGCGCAGCGGAGCGCGGCGCTTCACCTTTAGTGTTATTGATGTCAACGTGAGCACTCCCAGATGAAGAGCTCCAGCCAGCCCTGCCTCCCTCACGCCGAGCATCAGCGCCGTGGCAGGGAAAGGTTGGCACGCAGACCGCTCGCTATCTGTAATGGGCTTAATACTTGGTTTAAAAGAACATCTGGCTTCATTATATCTAGGCTGCAAAGACATTTACCAGCAGGTCCCTTTCAGGAAGATAAATGAGGAGGAGGCAGGGATGAATTTGAATGGTCTGGTATTAAACCTGTCTCCGTCAGGTCTCTGCGTGCACTTGGTGGTGGAGCTGCAGCCAGCTGCAGAAAGAAAACCCCACCACAAATCACCCCACCGCCAATCCCAGCCAGGAAAAGAGCCTGCGTCTGCAAAAAAACCACTGCAGACCTGCCCCCCCCCAAAAAAAACCAACAAAAAATAAAAAACATCCCCAAACACGTGCAGAGAAATAATTGCTTGACCTAAAAATCAGACCAACCAAGCAACGTTTTGTTTTTTGTTTTTTTTCCCTTCTCTCCCTGTTTTTGCCAGGGACAAGAACGACGACACATCCGGAGAAGACAACGATGAGAAGGAAACGGTCACCTCCAAAGGCCGCAAAACCGCCAACAGCCAGGGCCGGCGCAAGGGCCGCATCACCCGCTCCATGGCCAACGAGGCCAACAACGAGGAGGCGGCCACGCCGCAGCAGAGCGCCGAGCTGGGTACGTGGCAGGGGATGGGGGGACCCTGCCCTGGGCTGGGCCTTTGGGGTATGCGTTGTGCTGGCGTGGGACATGGCCCTGCTCGCCAAAGAGGGGTTCCCGTAGTGAAATCCTTCTTTCTGGGGAGTAGCAGTGATGGTGCTGTCTGTCACGTGAATGACCCGGCGTGGTTCACCAGGATAAGTGGGGGCATTTGCAAGCCTGGGCTGTCCTGGCTGAATGTTAGTGGGTTTTATGGCCACAGAGGGAAAGTGTTGCAAAAGACAGAAAGGGAAGCCGTCGGTTTTAGCAGTGCTTTGGCAAGGCTCTTGTCCCTCCTGCACCCAGAGCTGGTTCCCTTTGCAGCTCATCAGGCTTCCGAGTCCCCTTGACCTCTGCACGGGACCCTGCTCTGCCCTCCCAGGCTTGCCTGGGTCTGCGCCAGTTCTCCTACCTGCTCTGTTTTCAGTTTTTTTCTGGGGCCTGAGCAGCTGCAGCCTGTGGGATCTGCTCCTGCTTGGCCTTGGGCATTGGGTTGGTCCATTTCCATCCAGGCCTGATGCAGCAAAGGGTGCTGCCTATGCCGTGGCACCCAGACACTGCTGTAGCCGTGCCATGCTGGCCTTGGCCTGGATGGGCATTCATGGCAGCATCCACAGCCCCACACTGGGCACATCTGCCTCTGGCATCTGCAGCATCAGTAGTTGCCACCCCAGGGAGCAGGCTCACGTATTGACTTACAGAAGCCAGTGCATTGAGGAATTTGGCTGATTTTCCTGTATCTTCTACTCTGTCAAAGTACAAAATTATTGCTGTGCTACCTAAGGCAGGTAAAAATAAAAGCAGGGTGACTCCTCTCGGTTTCCTTGCTCTGCAGTTTCTTGCTTGTGCTGTTCCATGTGCTATAAATCACGCGGAGGTGTTTCGCCTCCCCGTTCTCTGCTGACAACTGGCTGAAGCCTTGATTGCGAGCGCTCTGTTTTCATACAGGAGATATAAATAGTCCCCAGCACAACGGAGCCCTGCTCTCTCCCTCCAACTTGTTCAGCAGCGCTGCAGAGAAGCAGCAGATAATGCCAGTGACTTAGATGGGATTTTTTTTTTTTATCGTGGTATCTCAGAGTCCTTGATAGACTTCAACTGCAAACACAGAGGAAAGCCTTTAGACCATGTTAAATTGGGAAAAAGGAATGGATCAATTCCAGTGACATATCTCAGCAATTGATTTCACTTTATGTCTCTCCAATAGCGCTTTAATTTAGGTTGGCTAAGAAAGTTATTGCATTTTAAATACCAATTGAACATTAAAAAACAACACAAAACCGTATTGTGGTTTAACTGCAGCGTGCAGGAGCTCCCCGTAGGCATCTGTTTCATAACTGCGCAACCTCAGCCGATGCCATTAATCAAACCAAACGGGCCGTTTCTGTGACATTTCTTTACCATACAATAACAGCCATCACCAGCTGAGCCAAGGGCCTGCACAGCGTTGGGGACACTCTCTTTTACGTAAACGAGCGTTGTTGCCCTGGCTCTGCCTGCTGCCCAGGGGAAGCGGGGAGGTATCGATTTCCCTCCCTCTTGGCTGCTGTCCCAGGGGGGACACGGCTCTGGGGGAGGCAGCGACCTGCTCTGTCTTCCGGGAGGTGACACCTGCAGTCGTGCTCAGCTGGCTCTGAAGGAGATTGCTCTGCCCAATGCTGTGGGCATTGGAACCCCTGTTGTCCTCCCACAGGGTCTCGGCTTCTTGTAGAGCTTCTTGGAAGCTCCTTCCTTCTCTCCGTGCCTGTACTCTTTATCCTGAACCTATCAGCCTGTTTTCCATTTTGAAAGGACACTGTCAAAACATCTCTCATCACTGTTGAAATAATGCTTTGCCTGTTGTTTAGAGTAATAACCCCTTGGCAGCCTGAGCTGGAAATGTGTTTCCTTACCGAGTTGTTTTTTGTCTCTGACTCACACCCCAGTTTGTTATTGTAGGGTTTGCTCTGTGCCAGGCTGCCAGCAGGACTTGGTGCATAGTGAAGGCTTTATGCAGGACCTTGGTGTCCGCAGCACCTGCTTGGGGTGGGGGACAGGGGCAGCATCAGATGCTGACACCCCTGTCAGCCTCTCCTGGCTGGAGCAGCATGTCCCCTTCAGCGGGCACTGCTCCAGACGAGCCCCCGCTGCTGCTGGAGGTGTTGTCCGAGAGCCCAGTGGTGGCACAGAGGGAGCCCGCGGTCACACACGGCCAACACCCTTGACAGATGCAGCCAGCCAAAGTCACCACTGAGGTGACGCTGTTTCTCCGTCTCTGACGGTCCCACCCTGCGTCTGCCTCCTCCAAAGCCACAGCCAGCTCCATCTTAGGTACCTGTTGCTGGGCCAGGCTGCGTGGCACCAAACCAGCAGGAAATCTGCTGCCATTCTCAAGCCGTTTGGCTTCACTTCCAGGCCCAAACTGGAGGTTTTGCATCACTGAGGTGCATCCTGAGGGGATGTTGTGCATGGGGTACCGTGGCATGGAAAAGCCTCCTGACAGCCTTTCTTGTGGAAGCATTTCTGCACTGCATGGGGTTTTGTCATGCCTCCAGGGAGCAGGGCATGGCACAGGGTTTGGGTGGTGGGACACCTCCCCTGAGCTCACTGTGGTTGCTGGCTCCTGCTCACAGCTGACTGGTCTCTTTCCTTCTTCCTTCCCAGCTTCCCTGGAAATGAATGAAAGCTCTCGCTGGACCGAGGAGGAGATGGAGACGGCTAAAAAAGGTGAGACACTCATTTTCTTTCTCTTATTGGCTATGCTGGAGTTAACCCAGCAGTTGAGGATGGACAGCATCTGACTGCTGGCGTCGGTGCGGGGTGCTGGGTCCTGAGCTGTGGGGCCGAATCCTGCCTGTCCTGCTGTTGGTTTGTTCCCAGTGCGCCTCAGGGAGGGTGTGGGGAAGGCAGGGAGTGTGGAGTGTGCTCATCTCCTCCAGCCCCAGGAGCTGTGCCAGCACCAGGGATGTCTGGGCTGTGGCCGGAGCCACACGTGTCCCATGAGGCAGGAGTTGGTCGGAGAAAATGGGGAAGACGCTTTGTCCATTGCAGTGTTGGTGCTGCCGGTGCCTGTGCCATGGGATGTAGTTTCACCCCGCTCTTTGGAGCTTTATGGCTTCAGTGTGATCTGTTCCAGGCACACGGAGAGTGTCTGCCTGTGTTCTCAGCTCTGGGATTGAGGGAGAGGACGGTGAACCCCAGCACTCGGCAGGCACGTGTCGGGGAGCTCTCCAGAGCCGGGGCTGCGGGGAGCGTGGGGTGACTTTACATCCTGGAGCTGATTCAGAGCCTTTGCTGAGACCGTTTTTAAAAAGTGCTGAGTGTAGCACAGCCCTCCTTGCCACTTCCCCTCCTCGTGCCGCTCCCGCGCCAGCTCTTTCACTGCTTTAATTTTTTGCCAAAGTCACGTCCTGTTGATGGGCTGTCGAGCTCACGTCCCCAGCCCGTGCATCCCGCTTGCATTGCTGCTCACTCTCCTGGCCCAGGGAGGATTGTAAATGGGAAATTAAAATGGAAATGAGCGCCGTTCGGGGATGGCAAAGGCAAATAGGCGTGTTAGCAGGTTCGGCTCAGCTTGGAAAATGCACCTGCTGCTGGGATGGTGATTACATGTTCTGGAGCGCCGGCTGCCCAGGTGCCGATGGGAGCTGTGGACTTGGATTACTTTGCCTGTGAATATCCCAAAGTGTTTGGCTCGCTCGCCTTTAAGCTGTTCCAACCCTCTTTTACAACCCAGTGCCAATGCTGTGCGTTGCTGAACGGGGCTCTCTGTAGTCACAAAACTTAATAGATAGACTTTAATCAAGCAAACTGGCCTGGGGCCAGGTAATGGGGCGAGCAGATGCTGGCAGGGGAGGGTCGTTGGAGGGATCTTTTCCGAGCACTGCTTTATTTTGGAGATCAGCATCTGGTTGTTAAAAAGTGCCTCTTGTTTTATGCTGGATGCTGGAGGTGAGCTTAAGGAGTCTTAACACCAGCTGCCAAAGCCTGTGTGAAGGAAGGATGAAGCGTGGGAGCATGCAGCACTATTCCAGCCCAGGGGCCAGGAGGAGGCAGGGAGATTTGCTGGTGTAAAGCCCAATGGCTGATTGTTTCTCCCTTTCGTTAAGACCTGGGAAACTGAGATTGCAACACCAGACTTCTACAGAAAAGCCAAATTCCCCTCTGCCAGGAAGCAGCCGCTTTAATGCTTCGAACTGGCTGTGTCTGGCATTTCCAGGGACCTGCGTGGTGGGGGTTTCCGAGTCGCAGCAACTGAAACTCCAGAGGTAACCTCAGAGGAGGCAGTGGCAGAGCTGCTTCCAGCATGGCTGGGCAGGGGCACAGGGGGTGGTGGCCTGCTCAGGCTGGGCTCAGAGACACAGGCACCGTCCTCCTCACCAAAAGGACTCGGCCACCAAGGCACCCTCCTCCCTACTGGTACCAGTCAGAGCCCATAGGTGGCTGCTTTAGGGAATTAAGCAAGATGTGGGTGCCAGGGAAATTCAGCCCTACCACCCCAGGGCACTTTGGCAGATGGGGACAGTCGGTGACCTCTGCTCCCAGCACTTGCTAACCAGGAGATCAGCCTGGCCTTGCTGCCCACCCCTGGGTTTCTTGTGTGTGGCATGAAACTCCGTGTCATTTGTGTTCGGGGAGGTGAGAGAAAACAGCCCTGGGACAGAGAGACACCACAGCCGCCTGCTCTCCTCCACAGTCACAGAGCTGCACAGGGAGTTTCCAGTCAGGAGAAGGCAGGATTGTGTCTGCCAGGGGAGACAGTGAAGGGGAGTACCGTGTTACTAAACTTAAATAGGGGAACAAAAACCCAGCAAGAGGAAAGTTCTTGCTTAATGACACTTTGATTATGCAATAAACTTCGATTCAGTAGTCTTGTCAAAATGTGCAGAGATTGGGATAACGATGGGGGAATGTGTTTTGCTGATATTATCTCTTTGCGCCGTGGCTGTGATCCTTAAAGCGGGATTTAACCGGAGCTGCTCGAGGAGTTCCCCTTCCCTTCCCAAGCCGGGAAGCAGGCAGCACCCACTGCTTTGCTGCCGGGCAGGGTGCAGAGGCATTCGGCAGCAGGATGGGGCTGCTCCTTAAAAGGCAATGTTTAGGCAGTTCCTGCCTTTGGGGGACCTGCTGGGTGAGCCCGGGCAGGCAGGAGCTGAAGGTAGGCTGGAAGGGGGTCTGCGAGCAGCAGGTGAGCTCCAGCCTCAGCACTGGGTGGGTTTATTGTCCCCCCAGCCCCTCCACCAAGTGTCACCACCAGTGGCAGTGCTTCAGGGCAGCTGCAATAACCCTGGAGCTGAACTCGGTGAACCGGGAGGTTTCGACATGACCTTTGTTAGTCTTTAAAGTCTGGTATCTGTTCTCGCCCAGCTCGGGGTTTTCCCGTGGTGTCTAACAAGTGGTTTTGTTCTTTGAAAAGAAGCGGGTGGAAGTGGCAGGTTCTTGCTGAGGTCCTCCCGTGCTTTGCCCAGGCTCTGTGCTCCTTGTCCTCAGGGCACAGCCAGCCTGGGGCTCTTTATGCCTTTTCCCACGCTGAGGACACAGAGAGGCCATAGGATGGAGTCAGCGTGATGAGGCAGAGGAGGGTTGGGCACAAATATAAAATACTGATGACAGAGAGTTAAATAACCCGTGAAGGCTCCTGTGTAGTTCCTTCTGGGTAGATACAAAATATTCCCTTGGATACCGAAGGCACTCTTTCAAATGTGTATTTTCAGTGCTGCCAACAATTCATCTGAGTTTTGGACTGACCTGAACCATTTTTTCCCCCAGTCCCATTCTGTTCACGAAACTAAAATAAAAGTCAGCCACCTTACATCACCTTTGGAATGTGGGAGCTGGCTGGGTGATGCTGGGGAGCCAGCAGCTCCATACCTTCCTTCTTTCCTCTTCCCTGAGCTCGTGTTGGAGCCTTCACTCTTCCCATCAGAGGTATTTACAACCGTGAAAACCTTCTGATAGTAGTAAAAGTGGGCTGGAGAAACTGGTTTGCAGCTCATGCCCGTCACTGCACGTTGTCCTTCTGGCTGGCCTTGGGGTGGGATGTGCCTTGGGGTCTCCCACTCAGATGTCATCTATCCAGGCAGGGTGCAAGGGGAGCTCAGAGCAAGGAGAGCCCAGCCTCCCCATCCCAGTGTCCACAGCCAGGGTGCCCCGAGTGCCCAGGGCTTGTCATGAAATCTGTACGAAGCGACGTGGTGGAAATTACCGGGATGGGGCAGCCTGGGTGCCATGAGGGCACAGCTGTGTGTGTCCAAGGCATAAATTAGCCACACTTGCTCTGGGTGAGGCTGTAGTTGACTGCAGTCCCATCCCTGCTGTCCCAGGCTGGTGCTTGGCTGCCTTTCAGCCAAGGTGTTGTCCCCAGGACTGTGCCTGTGGTGCCGGTGCCCACCATGCCCCCGGAGCTGCACTTTGTGCCACTGTTGGCTGAATGTTTCTCGAGTGTGTAGGAGCAAACTGCAAGGATTTGCTTAGTGAGTGTCAGTGAATGGAATACAAAAGGCCTGTCAGGAGGAACTGCTGGGTAATTACTATAATTTGCTGCCTACATTTTAATTTTGAGTATTATTTTTTCAACCATAAGGGAGCGGGAATAGTATCTGAACCAGGTGAAAGAAGAGAACTGGGCCTGCCAGCAGTGGCTGCTCCACGTGTACTCAGTGCCATGCCAGACCAGAGGGGATGGCACATCACATCTCCAGGAGGAGGCATCCTGAGTGGGACTTCTGTATCAAAGGATAGGACAGCAAAAAGAAAGGCTGTGGCAGGAGTAGTAAAGCCGTGCAGGTCTGCAGCAGGGCTCATGGGTTTGCAGCAGGTGGGTGCAGTGGTCTAGGAACCATCCGTTTCAAAGAGGAGACCTGGGAGCTGAGGGTCCCCAGCCAGGGCCAGCAGAGAGGGGATATCACACTAGAGCTGAGCTGGTCGGGGATCCCAAGTCCTTGCTGGTCAGGTACCCACACCTTGTTTGGTGACACTGCAGAGAAGTGGCACGATGGGTGTGAAAGGTGCTGGGGAGTTCAGCTGCAAGCTGCTTTGTAGCCATGGTGTCCAGTCACCAAAAGAAAGGTCCCCTGGGAGCACGGCAGGCTGGTGCCAGCATCAGCTGAAGGAAGGAAGGAAGGAAGGAAGGAAGGAAGGAAGGAAGGAAGGAAGGAAGGGCATAGGTGACACTAGGTTACCCATGTTTTCAAGATCACAGAACACTAACATGCCGATTCTCAGGGCACCCNAGGAAGGAAGGAAGGAAGGAAGGAAGGAAGGAAGGGCATCACCCACCGTGGTAGTGAGAGCACACCGAGCCGGCTGCCTGCGCCGTGGCCCCTCCAGCAGCACCCCGGCACCTGCGGGGATGTGGGCTCACCCCCCACGCACCATCCCCACCGCTTCCCTTGGCACAGCACCAGGAGCCTGGTGTGCACCTGGCTCTGCCACCCACTGATCCGTGGCCCTGGAGAAGTTACTCACCTTCTCTGAGCCTTTGCAAACCACCCTGAGGTTAGTGCAGGAAAGCCATGCAGACCACGCTTTCGGGATGCCTTGGGTGGTGTCGCTGACTCCACAGGGCTGGTCTTTCTCCAGAACAGGATTGCGGCACATTTTGGCTGTGCCGTAGCCAGAACTGCCTCCATGCTCACTCCCGAGAGGGTGTGTGGGCGCAAGAGGTACTGAAGGATCACACCAGGTACCGCCGGGCGTAGGGAATGATATCACTTAGTTTTTCCCCTCTAATCTCGATCTGTTAATCCACGCGAGCTCCCATTAAGGGACCCTTTGACGGGCTCTCTCCGCCCTCACCAAGCCCAGGGTGGAGCCGGGCAGCCGTGCCAGAGCCTTGGAATGTCTCTGGTGAAAACCCCCGAGGGGGGTGCGAGCCGACAGCCCTCGCTCGCCGCGCTGCCCCTCCAGGTTTCTTCTCTGTTCCCCGAGATGCTGAGAGCACAGTGCCCCGCTCTCCGAGCTCCTCTTCCTTCCAGCCTCCACTTGCTGTACGGGAGCAGAGGCCCCGGTCCGCCCATGGTGACACTGGTGCCAAACCTCTCCCCATCCCTCCTGTGCCAGGGCAGCAGCTGCTGCAGGGCCGAGGTGTCCTGGGGCGCCGCGGCACCCCGTCGGTGCGGCACTGGGCTCGCCGGCGCGCACCTCCCCAAAGAAAAGCGCCTTTGATTCACTTGAGAGCGGAGAAAACTATTAGCCAAGCTTTGTTTTCCTGGATCCCTCCCCCTGCCGCTGACATTCAGCCGAGAGCGAGGGAGACAGAAAGTGAGCGAGGGAGGGCGGGAGCGGGTGCCAAGCGCCGCACCCCTTGTCAGCTTGGGTCAGCGCCACGTTCGTTATTAATGCTCTGTCTAGAGGTCACATTCAGATGCAACGAGCCCCGGGTCAGCCAGAGGAACAGATTAGAGCTTGCTCGCTGCTCCGCCACATACCGACGGCACCGGCTCCCCGTCCCCGGGCTGGCAGGAGCGGAGCTGCCGCGCTCCCGCCCCTTCGCTTTTCTCCTGCCTTTTTTTTT
>VXAC01002565.1:191609-234830 GCA_013399225.1 Rhipidura dahli
TAATTATTATTATTTCTTGGCAACGTCGGGCATCTCCTGAAACTGCACAGTCTCCCTATAGCCCCGAGCTGCTGAGCAAGGAGATGAGGTAGGGGAGAAAATATTGGCGGCGCTTCCATCCACCTTAACAACCGCGGCTGCAGCCGGCTGGAACGCTCCGGCGAGCGAGCAGGAGGAGGAGAGCGGGGAACGCTGTTCGCTCCAAAGGGAAGAGCGCTGGGGCCGGAGCATGTGTTCCCACCAACTTCTGCCATCGGGGTCAGGAGTCTGCCGCCTGTGACCTGGTTTCCAGCCTCGGTGCCCGTTCTCTCGCCGCTCCCGGCCGCCCATGGCTCTGAAATCCTCTCGCCCCCAGGATTTAAGGAACCGGCTTTGCTTTCTTCTCTGTCTCCGGCTGCTGCGAGGGAGCGAAAGCGGAATGCGTGGGGAGGGTGTGAGCGGAGCACTCGCAGCGCTTTGCCGCGGGCTGCCGTGCCCGGGGGGGCTTTGAAGAAGTGCCCTGACAGCCGTGTCCTTCCCAGCCCACCCGCTGCACACTCCAGGTGTGCTCCCTGCCCGCCGGAGCCGGAGCACGTAAGTCGGGTGTCGGGGTCCGAAGGATGGGGTTAGCCTCAAGGCTGTGTGTGGCTGCGTGCCTGCGGCAGACCCTGCGCCCGGAGCCCCCGCCCCGAGCCGCGGAGCTCAGCCTTCCTGAGGATCTGATAACTCGGTTAGTCATAGTTTCAGTTGCCATGCGGAACGAAGAGCCGCGTGTACCGAGGCGGGCTGGTGCTGCCGTGCCGGGCTGGAGCACCGGGCAGGGGGAGCAGGCTCCGGGGGCGGCTCTGCTGAAGGAGCTCGTGGACATGGGGTGCCTGGCGAGCCGGGAGCTTACCAGCACGTCCGGGGGTGTCTCGGCTGGTCCCTCCCGAGTGTGCAGATAACTACAGCGGGGGAAGCAGGTGTTGCTGTTTCGCTCTGGTTTCGTGTAGAAGAAGAGTGGCGGGGCTCCCTGCCGGTCCCGCAGGCAGGGGATGCAGGCAGCCTCCTCTTCCTCCTCCTCCCGAGCCCAGCATGGACGCGGCCACCTGCCCGGTCAGCTGCAGGCTCCTCCAGCAGCGTCCCGGTGAGAGTGGCACAGCCAGTCTGGGCAGGGGGAAGGACTGCCAGGAGCTGGCATTGCCTGTGGCTGGTAAAGGTCACACCACACTGGGGGCCGCTCACATTGACACCCGTCACCCCCCCAGCCCCGAGCTCTGCCATTGCCAGGTCCTGCTTCCTGGCGTCTTTCCTGCCAAAGCACCCGTGCTCATGGCACATCCACACCGCTGCCAGTGTCTTCGTTTCAGCTTTGCCTGGGGCACACAGTCAGCCTCGGCCCCGGCTGTCACACTTGGTGCTGGGCCACCAGTGCGGTGATGAGCAGAGGGACGGAGCTGCTTGTTTGCTTTGGATGGCAGCAGTGGGTTGTGTCAGAGGGGATGGGTTGTGACACTGGGGACTGTCCTGTTTTCCCCTGCGGCATTCAGCAGCGGCAGGGGGAGGACTCCTGCCCCACTCGTTGCCTCAGGATTGGTGGCCGGATGTGATTTTTTTTTTTTTTAAATCTGTTATTTTTTTCTAAGAAGTCCCAGCCCGCCAGCGGGGTGACGGAGGTCGTGGGTTTGGCTGAGCGAGGCTGGGAGTTGCAGAGTTAAAGCTCAAACTTGTTTCTTGGCTTGCCAGGGCCTTTCTGGTGCTCAGTGCATGTGACGCCTCATACATGCAATTTGATAAGCCTGGTGCTGGGACGGGCAGGATACAGGCACCAGCTGGATGTTAACTCCTGCTGTGCTGGGTGCTGCTGGTTTTCTCCAGAACCTGGGAAGCAGGGAGGGGGATTTCATGTCTCTGGGGGTACACGGTGCCGTCTATTCAATGCAGCCGTGCCCTCCCCTTGCACGGACTCCCAGAACAGATCCTGGCTGGAGGCGTGTCCCTGGGGCCCAGTTGCTGTGGCTGTGCTGAGATCAGCCCCGTCCCCTGGGGTTTGTTGTTGGGCTGAAGCAGAGGCTGGGCTGGCACTTTTAAGGGCTGGGCTGACCCATGGCAGCAGCTTGGCAGGAGGCTGGCAGCAGGGCTGGGGCACAGCTGCCATGTTCCCAGGCACAAACAGCGCTGCCAGGAGCCCCAGCGTGGGACTCACCATGGTCCCAAGCTCCTTGGTGTCAGAGCAGCCAGGGAGGGGTTTGGATATGGAGCCAGCGGCCAGTGCCCACTCCCAGCCACACAGGGCTCTGTGGTTGGTGGCCTCTGGCAGAAAATCCCCCAGAAAAGGAGAAAGATGTTCTTAGCAGGTTCATTCCCTGCTGGTTTTCATCTTGAAGTTACCTTTCTATGGCAGCATAGTGCCCCTGGGCTTACAGACTCTGCATCCTGTGCCCTCACGAGGTGCAGGGAAGGGCTGGGGAACTGTTGGCCTGATGGTGGCACCACATGGGCAGTCAGGAGCAAGCCAGGCTGGAAGTGTCCCACAGGCTGGTGGCAGCTCCAGCCCCACGAGACAGCACACAGCAGGACCAGCCACACAGCAGGAGTAATTGCAGGCAGCGAGATGTTACTTCCCAGAAAGCCTGGATGGCCCTTTCACAGGTCACCTCCAGGAGCCTGGGGGGCCACTGCAGCCACCCCTTGGCTGTGATTGTAACTCCTGCCTCCATCTGCAGGACCAGGGGTGCCCAGACAGCCCTGCAGAGATGGCAAGGACATGAGGTGCTGACTGTCTCCTTCCTCCTCCTCATCCTCCTCCACCCTGCTGGGTTTGCCCCAATGCTGACAGGAGCCCCGTGTTGGGGTGGCACCATCTGGCCAGGATTGCCAGCCCTTGGCGTGATGCCTGACCTGGGAAGCTGCTTTTGCTCATGAGCCTGTGATCAGCACTAATCCTCTGGCACGCCTCTTCCCAGCCAGGGACATCACCTGGGCTTCCCTGCCGGGATGCTGCCACTTACCTGCCTGGGCTTCCCTCCCCTTCCCTGACAGGACTGTGTGCCTTGCCACCCCTCTTGAAATTGTCACTGGGACACAGGAGAGTGGGAAGAACCTTTGCTTCTTGTTAGGGACTGAGAGCAGCTGTCCCAAGTTCTCTTGAGCATGCCAGCACCTGCTGCAGCCTTCCCAAAGGAAAGGGAGCACCGCTTGTCCTCGTGACTGCCCAGCGGCCGGCCGAGACACGGCTGTGGGATGTATTTTATTCCAGAGACGGTCAGCACAGTGCTTTTTTTCCCTTTGGAAAGAAAAACAGGCTTTTCATAGGTCATCCCCTGACCTAGCAGCCATTCAGACAGGTGCTGGTGACCATATTGTTCCTGCGGAGCTTGGCTTGCTCGGAGGAGGTTTCCCGTTCTGCGTGGATAATGCTGCCCTTGTGTGAGCGCATCTGGTGTTAAACTTTCCTCCTCTCTCCCTCCTCCAACCTCAGGTCTCCTTGAGCATGGGCGGAACTGGTCAGCCATTGCCAGGATGGTGGGCTCCAAGACCGTGTCGCAGTGCAAAAACTTCTACTTCAACTACAAGAAGAGGCAGAACCTGGACGAGATCCTACAGCAGCACAAACTGAAAATGGTGAGAGCCCTGTCCCAGCCTGCGCTGGGCACTGTGGATATTTCCTAGCAAGTGCTTGGGTGCTCCCCACAGCCCAGGGGGGCCTTTATCACGTTGGGTGAAAGCTGTGGGGACTGTGGAGTGGCTCAGGAAAGGGTTGTCCACCCGTCTGTCCCTTGGAGGTCTGAATGAGACAGAGCTGCTGCACGAGAGATGCCTGGGTGTCTGGAGCGTGGCTGGTACACAGGGAGATAAGGAGCAGGAGGAGGAGCAGGGCTGGGGTGCCTTGGCCAGGATGCAAGTTAGGATGGCTCTGCAGATACTTTGGTGAGATTGTCCTGTTCCACCCCGGCTGGGCCACACGGGTCTGTGTCTCGCAGCTTCTGCAGTTACCTGCAGTAAACTGCTTTGGTTTGCCCCAAAGAAAATCGGGGGTTTGGACAATGTGAGGAAAGCCTGGCTCTGAAACAGGTTTTCTTCAGCACTGTGAGCAGATGTGCACATCTCTCTGTGCCTCGGTTTCCCCTTCAGATGGGGCTAACACTTCTTCTTCCCTGGCCTGTGGTGCAGGGTGTGAATGTAGTGGGGCTTGTTTGGTGTTCTGGAGATAGCTTGGACTGCTTAGAGCCACTAAAGATTATAGTTATTTCATTTGTAGAGTATCCTGGGGTTCCCAGTTTCTGGCTAATAGAATTCACATGGCTAAACCCCCAAGGGGTGCTTTGAAAATGCAAAGGACAATGTTCAATGCAGGAATCTTTCCAAGCAAGCTATTACAGCAAGAGTAAAAAGAAAGACAGGAAAACATTCAATGACTCACCCAGGAATTTAATATCCTAGTCAGTCTATAGGAATGAGAGAAAGAGAAGACATCGGCGATTCTTTTTTATTAATTCTCTATGCACAGAGACACTCCTGTGTTCCCATGTTTCACCGAATTGTTTTTAGAAACAAAGCAAACAAACTATATAAAAGACCCCCAGACCCATATAAAGGCTGGAATGAAATATTCTGTGAAATGTGCATCAAGCCTTCTGAATATAAAAAGTTACATTAGAAAGATATCATTGTTCATTACTGGGGAGAATCTGAAATAAGATCATACAGCTTTGCTGGCAGTGGAGCCGGTGTGTATTAATTTACTCTGCTCCCTAATGTTGCAGAAATTATATCACGGAAGTGTTTTTCTGCAGAACCACATTTTTCCCTGCATCCGTCCCTCCAAGGCAGCCGCTAGACTTCTCCAGTCTAATTGCTCACTCTCACTTGCAGTTTATATCAGCATCATCATTTTATTTTTCGAGCATTGGAGGCTGTGGGATTCGGTCGTGGAGAAGAACAATGAACATTCAGCTGTTATTTATTGTACTCTATTGTTTTGTGGCAACAGCAGATGCCAGAAAGCTGAATAAAATGAAAGAACAACTGAGATTAAATTGCCATAGACCTTCCTTCCTGACTCCTAAATATATTCCCAAGCAAACAGAGCCTCCAAATCTCATCCTATACCCAGTATCAGCCGTGACCTCTGTGGAGGAAGCACGTGGTGAAGCAGCAGGGCATCACTTAGTTTTGCCATGACATGCACAGATCATTCCCTGACCTCACCACCACCAGCTATCGCTGATCCTGTGCAGGGAAAGGCAGTGGCTCTGCTTTTCCTCCTCATGCTGAATGGGAATAAACTGAATTAGCAGATCTCATTCATTTCCCAAATGGGGCTCGTTAATACTGTAGCCTCCTCTTCCAGGTAGGCGTGACACCGGGTTCCAGCAGAGTGCAGGTGGCTCTGAGGAGCCGTGGGGCCCTGCCGGCAGCAGTGGCTGATGCAGGATGGGAACCAGGCACCAAACCACCCACTGCACCCTGGGACAGGCAGCCTGGTACTGCTGGGGCAGGGTCAGGCCACCTTGAGGCTTCACTTATCTGCCCTGCTGTGTGTTTTGGCTCGGTTTCGCTGCTGCGCCGCTCGGATGCGTCCCAGGCATCAGCGTCACTGAGCCCTGACCTTCTGCACACTGCACTCGCTAATCTTGGCATTTGAGGAAAGCAGGGCATTGGGATACACGGTGTCCTCGGAGCTGCTCCTTCTGCCACTGGCTGCAGATTAGGTGCTGTCTTCACTGGGATCAGTCTGTGCTGTGGTTGTCACTTTGGTCTGCTGACTGCTGCGGCTTGTTTTGCCTTGTGCAGGGAAGAGGGGCCAGTTATTCCCGGGTCTGGGGCTGGTCCTGCTTGCAGACCAAGTCCTGTGGACCTGCTCTGAGCAGCATTTCTTTAATTCTTCGTGGTTTTGGATGATGCTGGCTTTGCACGGCAAAACCGCTTCAGGAGTGCAGTCTGGTGGCCTCTCCTGCAGAATGAGTGTGTCTGACTTGCCTTGGTGCTGCTGTTAGGACAGGCTGAGCCTGATGAGAGGTTCCCATCAGGGTGCCTCTGTGTTGGTGCTGGGGAGCTGTTGGTTGCTGCCACATCAGGTGGTGAGTTCAGGAAGAGGCTGAATTTGTCAGGATGGCCCAGAAAGACGTGGAGGAGGAGGCATGGAGTGATCCTCGTGCAGGGTTCCGTGTCCGTGCTGTGCACGGCGTAAATCCTCAGTGGTCTTGGCGAGTCAGAATGCTTGGGTGGCACCAAGTCCTGGATGCTCCTGAAGAAATACCTGGTGGCAGGGAGAGAGGAGCAAGACTACACAAGGAGTCTGGAGCTGTAGGCATGATAAGAGACAAAGTGGTGGCCTTGATCTGCTGCCCGTATTTCATATGATTTCCCCTAAATACCAGCAGTGGGGTCGGCTGGGAGAGGGACCCTGGGGTGCCCCTGGGGCCACTCGCTGCTTTGCTCTGCCAGCAGCTGCCAGCCCCAGGCTGTGGCCAAGCAGGGTGCTGAGGCAGAGGCTGGTTCCCAGCTAATTCCCCGTGAGGAGCCCGCTCCTGCCCGTGGCTGAGTCACAGACCCGTGAGTAAGAGGCAGAGAAGCCTTTGCCATAGTAACGTCGGCGCTTTGTCACTGCCTTAGCGTGATGGGGAACTGCTGCTTCGCCCGGGAACGTGCGGTGCTGAATCTCTGCCGTGGCAGAGGCGCCAACGCCGGCAGCACCGGGGCATCGCTGCCAGGGCCAGGATGGGGCAAGGGAGCCACAGAGCCCGGCGTTCCTCCTGCTGCCTCTCCGCGCCTGCACAGCGCCCGTTCTCAAGTGCCTTTTTTTCCTCTCTCTCCTGCCCAGTTTGATAAAAATAGATTTTGAGCGAGCAGCGTTTCCAAGCAAAAAGCAGTTGTATTTGTTTGTTTTATCTGGAAGTTTTCTAAAGGATTGAAAAGTTGGGGGTGGGGGAAGGGGGAGGACCAGCTCTTCCCAGCACAGAGATCCAGCAGCAAAGTTAACGTTTCCACCACGGCTTTATCTTTTCATCCATGTAAATAAACGTCCTACACACGTCACTCATGTGGGGTTTGCAGGGAGAGCCGGAGATGATGAGCCTGTTCCTACTGGTAATATTTACTCAAGCAACAAGAGCAGGAAACAATAGCAAAGCCGAGACTTTTCCTTCAGGTCTGCAGGAGGGAGCAGCTGTCCGCGCCCTCGTGGCTGTGGCACGTGCTCCAGCCAGGGAGGTCAGGGCTGTCTCAGGGCAAGCCAGGACACCGGGCAGCCACCTTTGGGATGCCGTGCTGCACTGAGCATGCCACTGTCCACCAGTGACAGCTGCCCTGGCATGGGAGTCAAAGTTCCTTGGCAGCACCTGCCAAAGGGGACATGAAAGCAGGTGCATGGAAATGTTGGCTGGGAAATATTTGGGGCATCATCTTCGTTATCTGCAGATGAGCGTCAAGTGGCGGCCAGGCGTGTTTGCGTAGCTGGAGGTAGAGCCTGGAAATGCGCAGAACCAACACGTCACACGTGTGTCATGAGCAGACGTGTGACCCCCGGGCTCTCGCCAGCCTTGCACTGGTGACCTCTGCATGATTGTCCCCTGTCCACGGATCTGTGACGTTCTTACCCTGAACTCTCTCTGCTGGTTGAGGCTGGAGCTCCACGTGGAGCCAGGCTGGCCATTGCACGGCAGTCAAAAGTTTTTGGCCAGGTGACACCACGCTGCCAGGCTTTCAACAGGCGAGTCTGGTCCCAAAGCCTGGTGCTCACAGGGTTGGCCGAGGGCAGGGCGTCCCCGGCGGCATGAGCATCCCTCTTGATGCTTTGGGCAGGACCAGTGCTCCCTGCTCCCCTCTGACTCCCCATGGGCTTTGCCTCTCATCATCCTCTCTCTCTCCCTCAGGAGAAAGAAAGGAACGCCAAGAGGAAGAAGAAAAAAGGCGCCGCTGTTCAGAGCGAAGAAGCCGCCTTCCCTCCCGCGGCTGAGGACGAGGAGATGGAGGTGTCGGGGGCGAGTGGCAACGAGGAGGAGATGGCAGAGGAGGCGGAAGGTGAGGCGGGCAGGGGCCGTGGCAGGGAGGGAGCTCAGCTCTGCTGGCTTTGCTGCCCGGTCGCGGCACAGGCACCGCGCGCGGCCTCTCCGGGGCTGCAAATGTCAGCGCTGACAAGGGATCTGTCACCCCAGAGTCACACCAAGGTGATGGTGTATCACAGCACAAGGCACTCGTGGCATTTTGGATGCCTCTGGATTTCACGCTTGCGAGGAGTGCCCTGGATCGCTGCCCTCCTCCTGTGTCTGGATGGATGGATGGCTATTTTTGGGAGCCCTTGGGTTTCTGATTTCTGTCAGTGCGCTTTCCAAGAGCGCACAGCTTCCCGGGGCCTCTTGGAAATCACGTTTCTTGGTGTTTTGCTCCAAAGGAGGGTCTCTGCATGCTCTTAGACAGCCACCACTGTGGGCTGTCATGGAGCTTATCATGGGCTCAAGGAGACATAACTCACCAAGGTCTGTGTGTGCCCATCCCCATCCCATCAGGACGTTGCTGTTTTCCTGGGCAGTGGAGTTCCCAGAGCCCAGCGCTGCAGCAAAGGCAGTGGAAGCCATGGTCTCCCACCAGCAAGGCTGATGCATCTTGGTGGGGCTTTTCCTCCTTTCCCTTTTAAGGCAGAGTTTCCCTCCCTCACAGCCATACCAAAGAAAGCAAACGACTCGAAAGTGACAATTTTCAGCCATTTATCGCTTTGAAAGCGCGGCAGTTTGGAGTTTAGAGAAAATATGCACAATTTTCCAGCAATGCCCATTTGACTTCTGTCGAAGTAATTTAATAACAACTGGCACTCTGGCACCACACTGGTTCCTGGCCTTAGCACCCAGGCTAATGGGACTTGAAGTGGGAAATCTTTTCAAATCGTCCTTGTGGGTGACTCATTACAAGGCAGATTCCAGGTAAATCTTTGTGTGAGGTGATACGTGACTCACAGGAGCAAAGTAGCAGGTAGTTATTGCTCTTTGTTAGAGTGCCTGAGAGGAAACAACATGATTATGAGATTAGAGAGAGATCTCTTGACATGCTTCCGAGCCTTACTCCCCAAGCATCGGCTCTTGTTCTGCTGCTGGGATGTCCTGCAGAGCTGTGGGAAAGCCTGAGCAGGGGGATGAAATGCAGGGTGGTGTTACTCAGGAGATGGCTGCTGGCTCCAGGGTGACATTGGGGATGCTCAGACAATACCTTGGAGTTGCAGGTGCTGGGTGGCCAGTCCAGGGACAGGGGCAAAGACTCAGTGTGGGAGTTACGGTGCAGAATATGGCTTAAGCACCTGGAGGGAATGCAAGGGAATCCAGAGCTTGGCTGAGCTCAGGATGAGATGCTGTTGGATGTCTCAGCATGGCATTCAAAGTAGCATCAAGTGGCAGTTGGGAAGAGTTTTGCCAAACACACTGTGAACCTTGTCCTGGGTGGGTGACAGGGCACCTCGTTTTTCGTTTGCAACTGAGATTGGAGAAGGCTGAGACTCGTGATGAGTGTGGTACGATTTGACTCTGAGGAAAGGTGGATGTGCTCCGATGTCCAGCTCTTCAGTCCCTCTGCAGCACTCCTCTCACCAGCGTGTGAGAGCTGGCTGTGCTGCTGTGGAGAGAGGCAAGTCAAGGAATGCATGTGAGGAAGCCCCTGGGGCATGAGCGTGAGAGCCCTGCCCGGTGGGGACATGCTGGGATGGGACTGTGGAAATCTCCTGGTGTTCCTGGCCCTGGCCATGTTTGTCCAGCAGAGGCTTGGAGGGAGCGATCCTCTCCCCAGCTGTAGAAACAATCTCTTGGCAACACCCAGCTCTGAGCGGTGCACAGACGGACGCCTGTGCTTCCATCCCACGTCAGGCCGCTGGTGGCAGATCTGGGAATGATCCTTCCCATGTAATAATTAACCTGTCCTGCAGCGCTGCCAGCGCTTTCCTTTCGCCGACCCTGACCTCCTTTCTTCTGCCACCGGTGGCTTAAATAGCAACAAACACGTGTAGTGTTTTGGGATGATCCCAGCTGCCCCAGGGGTGGCAGAGCCAGGGACACAGGCGACGTAAGTCAGCGAGCAGGGTGCCAGTGAGGTGCCTGGCCTGGGGCAGCTGATCGTGTGCCATGGGTGAGAGGGCGAGAACGCAGCAGGTCTTGTCCTGGAAGACAAGCCAGCAGCCAGGGTTTTCCCTTAAAATCCAGCTACCCCAGTCAGTCTCCAGGCTTTTGGGCGTGTGGTTTTGTGTTTGGGTGGGGGTTAACAGTCATGCTGGGCAAGCAGAGAGGCCCCCAGAAGAGCCCTTTGCTTAGTAGGCTCTGGATCCGGGGATCCCAGCGCAGTTCTCCCAGCCCTGGGATCATCTCCCCCTCAGAGGAACGAGGGCGTTCTCTTCCCAAGGGAGGGGGTGGAGGCAGCGATATGGGAAGAAAGAATCTCAGGCTGATCCTTATTTTTATTTCTTCCCTTTTCTCAGCTGCAGTAAATAACAGCTCCGACACCGAGAGCATTCCCTCGCCAAGGCCCGAAGCCAAAGAAGGAGGCGAAAACGGGGCCAAGGCACCACCCGGGCCGGGAGGTGACGCCGGCACAGAGCCGGCAGTCAAGTGGGAAGAGGCTCCAACACCCCCCGACGCTCCCCCTGCTCCCCCAGCCAACCCCGCTCCGGCTGCCAGCCCCCCGCCCGAGACAGCCCCCGAGGCGCCCAGCACCGAGGAGAAGGTGCCGGAGGACCTGGTGGTGGACGTGGTGAAAACGGAGGAGCCGGAGGAGAAGGTGAGCGAGGAGCCCTGCAAGAGCGAGGTGAAGAAGGAGGAGAGCGAAGAGAGCCAGGAGAAGGACAAGGGGAATGACAAGAAGGTGGAAAGCGGCGCCGGCAGCGCGGGGACGGCGGGGACGGAGGGGACGCCCAAGGCTGAGAAGAAGGAGAGCCACAAGAGCAGCAAAGGCCCCGGGGTGAACCCCGACAGCGACTCCAGCGCGACCTGCAGCGCCGACGAGATGGATGAGCAGGATGCCGTGGACAAGAGCAGGTAGGAGCGGGGACACAGGGGGACAAGGACACGGCCCAAGGGCCAGATGAGCTTTTCCATTTCGTGTCACGGTGCCCCACGGGTGCCTTTGTGAGCTGCTCCTTGGGAATATCACTGCTCAGGCGTTCCCCCAGGCAAAGGGACTTCCCAGCTGCGTCCCCACGTGCTCCCAGCCCTTTGGCCATCGCTTCCAGAGGGGGCTGTGACACAACAGGCAGTGCGATGTCCCAACATACGGGTGCTTCTGGGACATGGCCGTGGGCAGATGTTGGGTGCAGAGCCACCGCGTCTGCTGGTGGCAGCTGCCCATCTGGGTGATGCAATGGAGCGGGATGTGCCCTCGGGGACAGTGGAGTTGGGCTGGTTTGCCAGCATCCATCGTTGAGAATGGTTTCTGTCTGAGTTGGCACTGGCAGGAGAAAAGTCACATCAAGGGTGTGTTCCCACTGCAGAGAGGGGGCGAGTTGCTCCTTTGGCAGAGATAGTGCTTGGATGTGTTGGGGCAAATTATCCATCCTGGCCATTAAGGCAGGAGAATTTGGTCTGTGCAAGCTTTCCTGGGGCCATGCCAGTGGGTCTCCACCTGAGCCACTGTGGTCCCAAGTCCTCCACCCACCCCTAGGCCTGGCAGCTAAGAGCACCTCAGACCCTTCATGGATGGCTCTTGGGACAGGGAGGAGAAACACTGGTCTCCTCCTTGGAGAAACATCCTGCTCCCCTCCCAGCTCTTCCCACAGGGCCCTCCCCACCCAAGAGCTTTACAAATGGAGAGAGGGTTCTCTGGTTTTTAAAGAATACGTATAAATACGCATATCTTTGTAGCACTGAATTTTCTGATGGCTCCTGGGCCAGGTAGGACTCCTATGTACCCTACTATTGTACATAGGGGCAGCAGTCCCTCCTTGACTCAGAGCCTGGCAGGGATTGAAGGCTGGCATCCCACATTCTGCATCCAGTGTCATGCAAGCCCATCCCTGCTGTGGGCTCACAGGGAGCAGTTTGGCAGCAAGATGGGTGCTGCCAAGCTGGGAAGTCTGTATACGGCGCCATGGATGGGGTTATTGAAAAAACAACTGAACAAAGCGGTGGGATGAAATTGGAGGGAGCTCTTGTGCATCCCACTGCTCCAGATGGCCTCTGTGCTTCCCCTGTGATTGATGCAGGAGCCAGTGGATGAGCGCTGCTGGTGTGGGAGCATCCTCTGGGCTGCAGCCCCTCTCGCTGCCGAGCAGCTGGAAGCAGCGCTGGCAGTGCCAGGGGGTGGTGCGGGTGCTGCTGGCCCCGGCCCCCTGGCAGGGCTGAGGCCTCTTGGCTGCAGTGCTCCTCTCCAGCAATGGCCAGAGTCCAGCACCACCCCTCCCCACCCTCCCCTCTTTCCCAGACAGGAGAAAACCTCCCAGCAAGGGAGAGTGAGGCCAGCAGGGCTGTCCTCCTCCAGTTTAACATTAACCCAACCGAAAGCAGGACAGCAGTGGCTTGCACCGACTTCCCAGCAGCAGAAAGGAGCGAGTCGTCTTGGGAACGACTTTTCCATCGCGGCTTCTCGCTGAGTCAGCGCCTATCTCGCTTGTCAAATAGTTACCAGCTTCCAGGAATATTAAACATTAAACAGGCGTCCCGCAGCTCCCGGGCCACTCCTCTTATCCGGTGTGGTGATGAGGCGCGGGCGATGGGAAGGCTGCAGCTGACGCTGACATCAGGCGCTTCCCAACCCAGAAGCACCCACAGGGGTTGATCCTCAGCTGGCTCAGAGCTTTTGGCACCGCCGTGCTCCCGGTGGGGACTGGGTCGCCCTTCCCAGCTGTAGCTTTGCTCCCTCGCCTTCCCCGTGGGCCGAGGGCTGCTGGCCCGCAGGCGTTAGCGCAGCCCCGCTGCCGCAGCGTGACTCGCGCTGAGCAGGACCGGGCTGCCGCGTGAGCCGCCCCGTCACCGCATCACCCGATGCTCGCCCACCCACCCAGCGCCAGCGGGGCGTGGGTGCTCTTCCCTGCGCTTGTGAAAGCGTCAAGCTGTCCCCGGCATCTCCCAGAAGGGGACAGAGGGTGGCTGGGGTGTCCCTGCGGTGAGAAAGGAAGGGGGTTCAGAGTAGGGGCAGCCTTTTTTTGGCCCTCCTGCAGTTCACGCTAAGCAAAGGCACGTCCAGGATGGAGGAGGCGCAGCCTTAACTCGTCCAAGCCGAAGGAGGCAGCTGGTCGTGCTGCAGGAGGGCTGCTGCCAGCACAGCCAGGACGTGGTTCAGCAGGAGGTCACGCCAGATGGGGACATGTGAGGGAGGCCACGCACAGCTACCACTGCAGACCTGCAGCACGGAGAGGAGACACCTGCTCCGACCACCCCTGTGCTGCACGGCCCGTCGCTGGCTCAGCCGTAGTGCAGGGGCTCTGCCAGGCCAGTGCCATGCTGGAGCCGTGTCTCTGGCTTGGGGGAGCCCATTGTGGAGATCTGGTTGCCACTGCCTTTGCACAACTGCTACGGAGTAATGTTTGGCTGGGTCGTGGGTCAGTGTGTTGGATCAACTGGAAGTTAAACTGGTCCCCACCCATCTCTGTGGCAGAAGAAAGAGTATGGGAAATGCGGTGTCCTGGTCATTCCCAAAGCTTTGTGCCTGGGAGGGGGCATTTCCACACTGCTGAGGCTCAGCCATGAACCTGCTGACCCCTTCTCGCTCTGTTTTCCCACCCTTCCCAATGCCATCAGCCATCTTAAGGCACTGGTGGTTGGGTTTGGGAGGCACTGGGCTGGCAGCAGGTGGATAAGGGATGCCAAGAGTTGTTCATATGGTGATTTCCAGAGCAAAGCACCCAACAGACAGCCCATTGTCTGGCGCAAGATCTGCTGGGAGGGACGTAATAACTTAGGCAATTTGCATATTCATGAATTTAATACTGACTTCAGTTTCCGAAGCATCAGGATCCTGGAGGGCTTCAGGAAACCTGAAGATCTTGAGGGTGCTTAAAGGGACTTTAAGGGTGCTTAAATGTACCTCTTCAAGCACCAGCGAGCGCAGGAAGCAGCCGCTGGGGTGTCGGTTCCGCAGCTCAGCCTGGCGTGAAGGTCTTGGGAACAAGTGCTGGGTGTCCTTGTCCCCAGCCCTGCGTCTCAGCAGACTCTGGGGCATTGCACCCTTCCAGGAGTGTGGCTTCACAGCACCCATGTGGCTCCATGGGCAGAGCAGACATCCTTGGGATTATTTAGGGAGCAGTTGAAATTCGCTGTGCCTTGGCTGGTTTCCCCTGGGTGCCTAAGTGGTGCCAGTGTGGAGGTGGGTCCCCTTGCCCTCTGATGCCAGGCACTGTGCAGAGCAGGGGCTGGGGCAGTCCCAGCACCATGATGAGTTTATTCCCCGCACATGGCCCCGCCACGCTTGTTTATTCATCCAAGGGTGAGCATGGAATGACCTTGAAATTTATAGGCTGAAGAGAACACTGAAATAACAGCTAAAATAAACAAATCAAGCTGTAAAGCTTGAAAACTATGAACTGGCTTCAACAAACTGGAGTCAGGAGGGAGAGAGAGCAGCGATGGCCTGGACAGACATGGTCCCTGAGGTCTCAGCATAAGCTCAGGAGCTGGACACACTGAGGGTTTGACCGCTGGGCTTTGCACACCTCCATCCCACCCCATTTTGGTGGTACTCTGGGGATGCCCCCCATGTTTGCACAGGGGCCCTGCACGGCTGGCTGAGTGTCTCCCAGGCAGCCCAAACAGCCAGGGGGAAGAGCAAGTGGTGAGGGTGCAGGACTGCAGAGCTGCTGAGTACCAAATTCCATCCAAATCCAGCCTCTCATCTTTCAAGTGACCCAGGTGCCCCAGTTGCCTGCACGTGGTGGTCTCCCTGGATTTAACACCTTGATAAAAGACAGTCCTTGAAGAAGAGGGTGAGGCTGATCCCTAGTGCCAGGAGAGCCCTACATGTGAGCTCTGGAGGGTAGCATGATGTCCAAATGAAATCTGAACTGGTCGCTTGCTCCATAACACCCAGCTCTGGAGTCCATTCTCCCTCAGGTTTATTCTGGACAACAGCAGATTTACTAGAACTAGCGTGGGGATGAGGGAAAGTGGGCTCAAGAGCCTCTTGAGCCAGACATAAGGGTCTTGTTTGAGCACGTAGTCCCACTAAAGTTGTCTTTGAGCCCAGATTCCCAGCAGCGAGCAGCGGTCCAGCACACTCCTCTCTGATGCAGAGGATGTCCTCTAGGTTTGGCAGCACAAAAGAGGGGTGCAGGGTGTGGGGGAGCCCTGGGCCATGGAGCCTGTCCATGGCTGACATGTATGTTTTGGTTCCAGGTTGCTGTCCCCCCGGCCCAGCCTGCTCAACACCGCCAGCGACACCAGGCTCAACTCCTCGCCACAGAAGCCGCTGGACCTGAAACAGCTGAAGCAGAGAGCTGCTGCCATCCCTCCCATTGTGAGTACCCTGCTGGACAGGGCTGAGAGTGGGAGCACAGCCTGTGCCTCGTGCATGCTCTCCCTCTGGGCTCCGTGGTGTGCGTCAGGGTTGCAAGGATGTGCTCGTCCCCGGGGACGGCCTCTGGTCCACAGAGAGCTGTGCCTGGGCGGTGCAAGCCCCCGGCCAGGCAAGGTGCTCCCTGTGCAGAGCGTGTTCCCAGCTGCTGGAGCAGCTCTGCCAGCAGCATTTGGATGTCTCTTGAGCTCTTTTATCAGAAAATCGTGGGAGGTCTGGACAGAAAAAGCTTCTCATTGCCACATGACTGCTGCCTCCCATTGCTTTAAAAAGAGAGAGTGCACCTTCCCAGCCCTGTGCTTCATCTCGTGCTTGAAGGGTATCACCTTCCTCACCCAGAAGCTTTGCCTGGTCCCTGTAGCCATGTATTGAAAGTACTGGTACAGTGGCTTGGGCTGTGAGAAGAAGCATCCTGGTATCTCCAGGGTCAGCACTGGAGGAGCATCGACACAGGGTGGGCAGGGAGGAAATCCCTGCTTTGGGGTTTGCATGCTCAGGGAGGACCCATTCCTGATGCTCTTCCAGTTTCCCATATTGCAGCTTAAGATGTGGCTGCTGTAATGTAACTTCTGGCAAAAGCTACAAGCACGTAACTATAGATTAGAGGTTCTGAACAAGTCTGACTCTTTCCTGTAGTATCACCAGCACAGAGCTGATACTCTTTGTCGTGGGCTTTTTTAATCTCCAGGGGCTGGTGAGCTTTGAAGCCCTGTTTGGTCTCTGCTAAGACTTGCTGTGATCGTGTGGGGCAGGGGCTTCTCCTAAATCCTGATGTCTTCAAGATTGTTATGAGTGTGAGCAGCACATGATGAGTGTCACCAACTCTTAACTGCTTTGCAGATTTCCGAAGGTTTCTCAGAGGGGATTTTGCAGAGTGGAAGCGCGAAGCCTCAGGTGCCTCCCCACGCCTTGGCTCTCTACCAGCAGCAGATCACAAAAGCCCACGAGTCTGCCCGCGAGGACCTGCCCCCGAGCAAGCTCTCACAGTCCCAGCAGCAGCAGGCTGAGAAGGAGCAGCAGCAGCAGCAGCAGCCCAGCAGCAGTCCCAGGGGGAAGAGCCGGAGCCCCACTGCTGGTGACAAGGAAGGTAGGGCTGTGTGCGTGTTGATCCGCGCCGAGCGCCCGGGGTGTGCAGCTGTACGCAGCCAGCAGCTTTCCCCCTCTTCGGTGAAAGCTTGTTTCGACCCCTGAAAGCTCCTTAATAGCATCTTGAGGCAGGACGAGAGAGGCATGGCTAATTCCCCGTGTTCATTAGACAGTACATCATGTCTCATTGAGCCCACAGCAAACACCGGGCAGTGTGGAGCGCTGAGGAGGTGAAGATTGCCTTTATTAGCGTCTGCCATTCACCCGAGAGCAGAGAGGCCTGGAGGCATGCCAAGGCTCTGGGTACAATGGCTCTTTTCTACCTTGCTGGCTTTCTATAAAGAATGCTTTTAATGCACAGCAGGGACCATTATTTCATTTAAAATCAATGCTAATACTGTGACTCGGAGTCCAAAGGTTCCTGTAAAGATTCCCAGTGCTTTCTCCCCGGAATAGCTCTGATGTGGTTTGGCTGCCTAATGAGCAATTCAGAGGTTCCCACCGTAGAGCATCTGAAACATTATTAGCTTGAGCACCTGGGGATCAAGGTTAAGGAGAGACGGGAAGTCCTGATGAGACCATCCTCTAAATGTGTTTTTAATCTGAGTGTTAGAGTCTGTTCCAGTTCGGAGTCTGTGTCCCTGCCCCCCACAGCCAGCCCATGGCTCAGTTGTTAAGGAAGATGAGAGGCTGTCACCAATGGCACAGCCAGGAGCAGGGAAGTTGGGCTTGGGTGGGTACAATGTCCACCAGTGCTGGATCCTGCACAGGAATGGGCGCAGCTGCAAAAATCACCTGCTTGTGCATGGAAGGGGAAGGTGGATGAGACTGAGGAGGCACTGGGCTTGGTCTGTGATCTTTGCTGCAAAATCACTGCACTAGTTCACCCTCTGGCAGCCAGGACTGTAGCAGCCTGCTCTGCAGTGTCCAGGCCCAGGTAGTTATTCCTCAAGCTGTCGTGTCCCTCTGGACAGAAGGATGTGCTTGCAAGAAGAGTTGGTTGCTGGCACTTGGCCACAATTTTTTCAACAATAAATAGCACCATGTGTGCATCGCACCTTCAGAGCGTTTTGCATAAAAGCAAGGAAGGTGACTGCTCACCTTGCAAGAAAGGGAGTTTCCCCCAGGTCGTGTTGTTGCCACCCATGACGTCCCATTTCCAGCTGATCTTATCCCTCTGTGCTCCTGTTTGCTGCCCGGGTGGAACAGTTCCCCCTGAGGCTCTTCCCCCCCACCAGTGGCAGGTAATCAGGTTTGATCTCCTGTGCCGCAATCCTGATCTGCAGATCTGATGCTGCACTGCTCAGCTTCCTTGTGAGCTGGGTGCCACAGCCAGCACTCCAGCCCAGAGCTCTGCATTGCCCGTGTCCCAGAGCTGCAGCTCCTCCTGGCCACAGGAGATTGAGGAGGTGAGGCAGATTTGTGGGTGTGAGGTACAAGGCAGGGTTTAGGGGTTGAAGCCAACCGTGCCACTCTGCGACCTGCTGGCACCATTATCAAATGCAAAGATCTGTTACCCAGGTGGATCTTCTGTTGCTTTGTTCTCTGCAAAGCACTAATGATACGAAGCACTTTATTCTCTTCTCTGTAGAGCTCTGAATCTTTCATGTTAATGAAAGTAATTATGCCTCCCTATATCCCTGAAAACGTCTCAGCAGGTCTTGGGCTCCAGCTGTGTGTTCTCCAAGCCCTGTGTGGCTGTGCATCTGTGCTGGGCGCCACAGTGGGTCTGGAATGCTTGTGGACCCCAGGGAGACCGAGGCTGGTCTCCTCTGTTGATGATGGGAATGCATCTCTCTTTTGAAAACCAGCAGGTTTGTGATGAGTCGCCTCATCACAACTCCCCCAAATCCCTGATTTCAGTACAAGTACGGACTCAGGCACTGTCTCAGTGCTGTCTCTGCCTCTTGGAACACATCCTGGCTGCGGGTCAGGGGTTAGAAGGGAGATAGCCAGATAGTCCTGGCAAATCCATGTGCATCCCTTCCCTCCCCTGCTCTCCAAGGCGTCCCAGTGAAGTGGCAGGCATCCAGACTGCAGATACCGTGCTGCCACATGGCCTGGAGTTAAAAGGGAGAGTCCAGCACAGCCTGCAGAGCCCTCTGGAGAGCAGCCCTGTGCCACCTCTCAGCAAGGGGCTGACTGCACCAGAGCAGGTACTCCTGTTCCTCCCCTGCTAGATAAGAGAAGCTTGAACTCCGGAGATCAACATCTTCTGCACTGCTCTGGATCCGCTTCAAAGCCGAGTCTTGCACACATCCTGGCCGAGGCGTTGGCTGCCTCGAAGCCACTGGCTGGGGCTGTATCGGCTTTGGGGGGGGGCCGNCCAGCCATACCTTCCTGAGCACTGCCCTGCCTTCCAAGAGGAGCTGCTAATCACAGGGCTGGGCAGAGGCAGCCTGCAGCCCTGCCTGGATCTCACCGACGGGCAGACGGATCCTTTCCCGGTGCCGTCGGGCATATCCTGGGCTGTCGCCCGGTGGTTGGAGCTCCAGCGGCGTGTTTGGTGTTGATTTAGTTGTGTTTCATTTGGCCTTTGTAGGCAGTGGGGAGCCAAGAGCATTAATTTGGATGACAGATCATATAAACTCTGACTCCTTCGCTCCCATTCCAGGGACTTGATAAACGGTAATAGGAACTCTCTCTTCCCTGTGTAAGTGCTATTTTATCAAAAGCTGGCTGAGTTATAGCCACCCTCTAATGCGGGGGCAATTAGGAACTGGCCACATTTCACAGGCTGGAGAGGCTCGCAGGGGAGGGGACAGCTCCCACGGGGAGGGGAGGAGGACGAGGCTCTCCAAGAGCCATCCAGGGTGCACAGTGCCTCGGCTGACAGTGCCTTGGCGCCAGGGAGCATCTTCAGCTGGGACATCCCAGTGCTGTTTGTCCCCACACGAGCAGAGCTGAACGGGGCCGAGCTGAAGGGGGGAAGATTGGGGAGTGTGGATGTGCCAGGGACTCTCTGTCAGCGTGGAGGATGTGCCTGGATTCCCCTCTGATGTCAGGATGAAGGGATCCTCTCTGGGATCCCACGTGGGGAGGGAAGAGGCCACAGCCAAGATCTGGCCCCACCAGGCTGCAGAGGTGTGAGTGCCTGCACACCTCTGTGTGCCCAGAATGGATTTCTTCTCTCACTGAAGCGAACAAGAATAATCTCCCAGCTTCTGAGTACACTGAGCATTAATAACGATAATGTAGTAAAGCCTCATTAAATTGGGCCTCTGATAATCTACTTGCCCTATTATTAGGCTTAGCAGGATTCAGGCATCTATTTTTATCAAAAATTGATGGTTAAAGGCTGGGTTCACTTGTGATTGCTATTGTTTACTGCCCAGTTTCTAATTTCTAGCCACTGTGAACGTTACACAGGTGGATCTGGGGAGGAGGGGCAGTGCAAAATGAAGTGTTTATTGATTACAAGCAAATCCTACCAAACCTGCCTCTAATCCATCCAGAAAAGGCTGTCTCATCCATCTGCTTAGCCAAGCGTGAGGATGCACTTGGCATAGAGCTGGTGCAGATTAAGCCTCTCTTTTCCTCAGCATCTTTCAGCACATGGCAGGGTTCAGGTGGCCCCAGCACAGCTCCTCCATCATTAAGCGCTTCTTGGCCTCCCACCAGCCTTTTTATAGCCAGGATGAACCCGGGGCCCATCTCCATCTTCGTTTGCCTTTGACAGTCTCGTGCAGCGTGCTTGTCCCAGGTGTTCAGAGAACATCAGTGTGCTTTTCCTTTGCTGTCCAAGGAACTGATGCCATTATTTCTGGCCCTTTCCCACAGCTTACAAATGGTTCATAGCTGGGAGCTGGCCTTTAACAGCAGCTGAGCTTTCACGTCTCCATGTGATGTGGGGAAGAGCCTGTCCCTGGTGTGCTGGCACTGCAGTGGTCCTGGCAGTGGCCTGGGGCTCTGCAGGCACCCTGCACACCACAGACAGGGCAGTCACCAGCGAGCTGGTGCCCTCTGGATGTCCCCCCATGCACCAGAGGGATGCCAACATTGCTGCTTCTTGGCTTTAACCTCAGGGAAGGATTTGGCAGCATCATCATTAATCCTCCAGCCCTGCCATGCTGGGATGATGAGGAGCTGTGGGCACAGGCAGGAACTGCCCAGGAGCAATTCACTAATGGCCAAGCCCTGACAAGGAGCTGGACTCTGCACCCAGCTGCATGCCAAATGCCATCTCTCCTGGGGGAGGTGGGGTGGCAGCAGGTCCCTGGAGCTTCCTGCTGGCAGTGAGCACCAGCAGTCACCAACACAGACGTCCCACTGCACTTTAGACATCTGAGTAAAATAAATGCTGTCAAATCCCGACGGTGACACTGAGCTTTTTCCTTTTAGCTTGGTTGGGGAGTTCAGCCCTCACCTCGTGGCCATCTCCTGTGCTTGGAGCTGGCTCTGGCTTCCCTACCTGTGCTCACAGGCCCCCTTCCTCACCCATGCTGGCCACTGACCACGCGATCTGTTTCTTTCTGTGTCCCTTGCAGAGAAGTCCGTGCATTTCTCAGCCATTGCAGAGGCTCAGAAGCTGAGTGCAGAGTCGATGGCTGCCTCGTGCTGGCCCCCTGTTCTGTCCTACCCCCGGGATGTGATCAAAACATCTCCCCAGGCGGAGCCCCACTTGTTCCAGTATAACCCACCAGGCAAGTAAAACCCACTGGCTGCATGGCATGTGCCTGACCTGGGGCTGAGCACAGAGGCTGTGCTTGCAGCCACTGTCACAGGTTGGGCTATTTAAAGGTCCCAGGATGGTCAGGTGTCTCCCAGCTCTGACTGGGTCAGGTTTAGGGATGTGGTTTGTCACAGAGCAGTGTGGGTGCAAAGTCGGACAGGTTTTATCCCTCGCTGCGCTGTCCTCTCTGGCTGGAGGGCAGACAGCTCAGGCTCAGCTCATCCTCTGGCTGCAGAGGGGACAAGGCAGCAATTTAAACTATTCCAGTCCTTTCCAAAATGATGGTGTGATTTGGAGCCTCGTGCAGGCTCGCAGCCAGCCTGGTCACTGCATCCAGCCCCTGCTCCCTCCCGTGCCCCTTTGCTCTCCTGCCCTCGGCCTGACAAACGTTTTGTGTTTTCCTCACAGGACACCCCATCCCACTGAACCTGCATGAGAGCTCTCGCTCAGGGCTGCAGAGACTAGCCAGCATCTCCAACCCTCCTCCCCTCATCTCCTCCACCAAGCACCCCTCCGTGTTGGAGAGATCCGTCGGATCCATTTCCCAGGTAGGACACTGACGGGTGGAGGGGTGGAGGTGCTTTGCAGGGACCAGAAGTTGTTCCTGACCTCTCCTCTTGCCCCACAGGGAATGCCCATCCAGCTCCACACGCCCTACAGCCCCGAGCACACCAAGGTCCCCGTTGGTTCCATCACCATGGGCCTGCCACTAGCCATGGATCCCAAGAAACTGGGTAAGGAGCTGGGAGATGAGTTGTTTCTCCTGTGCTCTGAGAGTGGCAGGGAGCGGGCTTGCCAGCAGCATAGGGGAAAGGAGGAGCACAGGGCACAGCAAGGGAGCACAGAGAGACCTGCTAAGAGGATAAAAGGATTAGTCCATCAGGAGAGCAGGGACACAGGGAGCTAAATTTGTGCAGTATAGGAAAGCAACAACTCGGTCAGGGATGCTTCCCAGCCTATAAATACCCTCCAGCTAATACTGTGATCGAAGGAAGGAAATATATTGTTGCTCCCCAGGCTGGTAGGATAAAGAGTAAATGGCCTGAAGTGAACAAAGAAAGTGTTTAGTCTGCAGATTTGGAAGCTTTTCTTAACAGCAGGAGGGAATGGGTGAGGGATCAAGCCTGGGGAGGAGGGATATGAGCTCTGTTTCCCACCGTGTGTCGGTCCTGTTATAAACCAGCTCAGGGTTCTCAGTGTCAGCTCCAGTCCCGTCGTGGGCAGAGCCAGGGCAAAGGATCTGCCTTTGCTGGATGGCATTTGTGTATTCACCACCCTATGGAAGCCCATCCCACAGAGCTGGGGGTGGCAAAGGTGCCAAGAAGGTGCCACCTCAGAGCTGGAGCAGCCGAGGGCTGTGGCTCCATGTGCTGCACCTCTGCTGATACTTGGTTAATGTTTTCCAGTGCCTTTTCCTGGAGTAAAGCAGGAACAACTTTCTCCTAGAAGCCAGACCAGCCAGCCAGAAAGTCTGGTTCTGCAGCCATCCCAGGAGGGCTCCATCCTGCGGGGTGAGCACCCGGAGCAGGGGACACGTGCCCCAGGTGTGGGAGGGGAGGGATGCTGGCACTGCCAGGCCTGGTGAATGCCACACTGGCTGCAGCTGCCCAGTGATCTCAGGTTTGATTTCTGGAATTGTGCCCAGCCAAAGGAGTCTCTTTGCCTCTTTTCTCTACTTCCCCAAATCAGGGCCTCAGGTGTTGATTCTGGTGGAGGTTTTGTGTTCAAGGGGCACCTGAAAATCTGTCACTTAAGACAAAGCAAGATCTTTTTAAAGTACATTAATTGGTATTTTCATGCTTTTCACTGCTGCTGCTGCAGCTGGACAGGGACCCCATTTTGGTTAAATGCAGCCCTCACGGGTTTCTTTCCCCATTAGCCAGGCAGAAGAAAATAAATGCAAAGGTGTTGCTTTTTAGTGCAAATTCTGGTTTGTAAGCCCCCCCAGTAAGGCAGTCAGGAGCCTGAGTGTGGTGGGCTGGCTCCAACCCAGGACAGATCTGTGTGAATGAACTCAAGCCACCCTGAGCTGCATCTCACCACAGATCTGCTGTGATCACATCAGGAGAGGCTGAGCCAGGCTGTGCTTTCTCCCAGGCTCATAAATCTGCCTGGCACCTCCACAAAGACAGCAGGGAACTGATAACCTCAAAATACCTATTTTTTTACCTCCTCCCCACCCCACACTTACAGGGATGGGTTTCTCAAGAGACTCAGTGCAAAGGGTTCTGCAAGGTTTGGGACTGAACGCTGACAGCTCTTGGAGGGTGTCACCTTGCTAGAGACCTGGTCAAATCCTGCACTCAGTAGTCTCAGCCCCACGAGTTTTGTGCTGAACAGCAAATCCAACCCCCAGCTCACAAGCTTTGTGTCCTGCAGGTACTTCCCTCAGCTCTGCCTCGGGAGGAAGCATCACCAAAGGAACACCCACGTCCAGACCCCCTCCGGAGTCGCCCATCACCTACCGAGGGTCCATCACACACGTAGGTCCCTTGTCTCCCTCGGGTGCTGGCAGCTGCAGCTGCTGCTGGACACGGGCACTGGGGGTTCGTGGGGCACACGGGGTGTGCAGCACAGGGCTGTGCAGCAGCTCTGCAATGCTCCCACCCCATGGAGTCCCTCGGAGAGGTCTGCAGACAGCCCCTGTTCAGTCCCTGTAAGCGGGGACTGCAGAAGAGCAGAGCCCAACCAACAGCAGTGCAGCCTTAAAACACCTTTAAACCCAGCTTTGCCTTTTGTAGCTGTCAAGAACAGAGGCAAAAGCAGCTGTAAATGCCTCTGGGAAAATCATCTTGCCAGGGCAAGGAAGTGGAATGGAGCAAAGGAGATGGGTGGAGGGCCCAGGCCAGGTGGAGGAGGGAGGAGGCTGTAAGGGGCAGGTAAGGTAGCGAGAGCTCCTGCCAGGGCTGAGCAGGCTGTGCTGGGGGTCCTGCCCAAAGGCTCTTCAGCAGGAAGATACTTTGGCCTTAATCTCCACCATCCATCTTCAGAAGAGCAGCTGGCAAGCGGGCGATAGTTTCTTGCCGTGTGAGTTATTGCTCATCTGGTAACAGAGCAGAGAGCATTAAAAAAAATATCTGTTTCCCGTGGGGATTTTATCTGGCCATCATTCAGATATTTAAAGATACTCAGGCTCCAGTTTTTGCGTGCCTTCTTCAAGGAGGATGACCATGTTGGCTTTGGCCCTGGGGACCTGATCCCGAATCCTGGCCCAGAGCAAAGCTTAGCGTGCCTGGTGCCCTGTGTCCAACAGCTGCCAGGAGTGGGTGCTCAGGGGCTGTAAATAACCCATCAGAGCAAACACTTGCTCCATCCTCTCAGATGCTCCTGCAGCAGCTGTGGGCAGCAGTGGGTGGGTGTGAAGGACCTCGAGCACCATGTGCCAGTTCAGGAGATCAGCAGTGTTTGTTGAGACACTGTTTTGCATCCAGCTAATGAATCCAGCCAGCTAATGAATCCATCCAGATTGCTTTGTTTGGCTTGGAATCAAGGTACCAAGCCCAGACCCAGGGCATTGCCTGGCTCTCTTGTTGGCCCAGCAGCCTGCATCTTTCTGCTCCCACTGGGCTGAAGGAGCCCCCTGTTCTGGCAGCAGTTCCTGGTACCAGAGTTGATACTTGATCTCAGATTAGTTATCCAGTTCACAGGAAGCAGATCTTGAATATATGCTCTCTTCTCTGAAGCCATCTGTCATTGCTTGCTTTCTCATCCCCTCCACAGAAGGGAGGTGACTTACCTGGGGCTGGGAGAGCCATTACTGGGTGCCCAGGTGCACCACAGGGGTGAATGACCAGAGCACTGAACCCACGTGCTGGCACATCCTGGGTTTTGGGGACTGCTGCTACTCTGAGGACTTGGTAAAGAGCAGGGGCATCCCCAGGCAGGGGTGGGGAAGCAGCCTGAATGGCACAGCCTGGAAGCACCAGCAAAGCTGATGGGGGCATTGCATCCCCAAGGCTTCTGGCAGGCATCAGTCCCAGGGCTTGCTGGGGTTAAGTGAGCTCGGCAGGCAGGTGTCAGTCAGGAGTGTCTCTGACAGGTCACAGTGGCAGAAGGGTGTTAATCACCAGCAACTCTTCAGGGACATCCAGCTCGGTGTGTTTTGAAGGAGATTCGGGGGGGCAGGTGCTGTGAGCTGTGTCTGCCTGTGCCTGTGGCAAAGGAGAGGTTTCAGCTCACACAGTTGACGTGGGGAGCTCGATGCTGTTCCTGTTGGAGAGCTGAGGCAGGCTCTGCTCCCCGACCTGCTCCGGGACCGGTTTCTCGCCTGGGCGCGCTGCCAGCTGCCAGCTCCCGCACGCAGGCAGCTCGCTGAAGGTCACGCTGCTGCCAGCAGATGTGCCTGGGTGGGCAGGACATCTCTGTGGCTCCTGTGCCAAGCTGGAGAAATAGGCTGCAGGGAAGAAGCTAACGCTGGAGCAGTGCCTGCTGTCACTAAGGTGTCCCCAGGGGAGCACCAGCCCTGTCCCCCAAACCTGGGGAGAGAGAGCAGGACGGGTAGCTTACTGCAAAACACGCAGGGTGAGAGCTGCTGTTTTTGCAGATGTGTGCTGTCCTCGTCCCCTGCCTCTTCCCAGCAGCCTCACACAGATCACGTACCTTTTTACCGCTCCTCGTTATCATTCTCATCAATAATTAAGCTGCAGGTCCCTGGCTGTTGGCTGCGCCAGGAAGCGGAGGCCGGGTGTGCTCCCCGCGCTCGGCTTCCCGCGAGGAACAGCCTGTCCCCGCGCCTGTCCCCGCGCGGCGCTCGCTTAATTGGTTGTGACACTGTTAAATATGGATCTTGGTGGCTCTCCAAGGGCACCCCGGCAGAAGTGCTGTACAAAGGAACCATTACCAGGATAATCGGAGAAGACAGCCCCAGCAGAGCAGAGAAGGCGAGGGAGGATGCCGTGCCCAAAGGACATGTCATCTACGAAGGCAAGAAAGGCCACGTGCTGTCCTACGAGGGTAAGTCCTAATCCTCTCTGCCTTTTTAGGGCAGATCACAGGGGTTTGTGCCACTGTGGCTGGGACGTGGGAGCTATTTGAGGAAAGGCTGACAAAGTACAAGGGGCCAGCCTCATGTCTTTGCTTCCAGAATTTCTCAGCCTTCCCACCATGGTGCCCTGTGTCTGTCTGTCCCGTGTGGTTGTCTTGTATAGAGATGGCAGGCAGGGTTGCAATGATTTTGGCTGGCTTTGGGAAACAGGGAAGAGGAGAGAACCAGGTAGGAAGGTGTTACCTTCATCCCTAGCACCCTGGGCTGGGAGGGAGGCTGATTGAAAATATTACAAGAGCACTCCCAAACTCTTGGGCCAAGGTGGACTCAAAAATCTGAGAGACGTACGCGAGTCAGGTAGTTGGGCATAAAGGTTCATTTGGATGTCAGATTGTCACCTGCATTGACTTGGGCACTGTGAGGCTTTTCCAGCATGGGGCTGCTCTGCAGGAATCCTCCAGGACCCAGCCTCAGTGTCTGGTGAGCTTTGCTAGAGCTGTTGGAGGTGGTGAAGCTATTGCTGCATCCCACCAGGAGCCTGTCTGGGGATGTGTTGGCTGCTGCTGCCCCCCCACAGCCTTTCCTCGGTGAATGCCGAGGTGCCTCGCTGCCTTAGGGGTGCCAGCAGGTCACCAGCTGGCACAGGAGTCTGCTCTGCTCCTGCTCAGCCCATCACAGCTCCGGCCATCAAAGCTGCTCTGCGTGTCCCGGTGCCTCCCGTTGGAGATAAGCAGATGTTCCTCTCCACTGAGGCTGGAAACAGCTCCCTTCTTGCCTTTCACCGTGTGCTGGGTCAGGCATCTCTGTTGTGGAGCTGGACTCCTCCTGGCCTGCATTTAGGGTCAGGAAGAGCCAACTTAGAGATGCTGCAGCTCTGCATCCTCTGGGGTAAAGCACTGGCCTGTGCTTTGGTGTGCACAGGGACAGCCATCCTCATGTGTCGCCTCCCTTCTCAGTTGAGTTTGGGGATGACAAAGGAGCAGATCCCAACCTCAGCTACCTCAGTATGTATCTCTGGCAAGCTGCTGTGCTGCCTGAGCCCTCTGCCTCCCTCCCTGGGGCACAGCATCCCTGGCAACCTGGGCCCTGTACTCAGTGCTGCAGGCAGAGTGTGTCCCACAGATGTCAGATTCTCTTGTGTCTCTTGCCCACAAGTGCAGGCAGCTCGTTTCATCATGAGCTGGGTTGTTTTATCCAGGGCTGGAGGCAGAGGGTTCAGGTCAGGCCATGGGGACAACTCTCCAGCTCCAGCTGATGTCACCTTTGTGTGTGTCCTGGGACCGCAGGGACCTTTCAGGACAGGGCTCTGTGCTGTGTCTCTCGCCTGCCACATGGAAACTGGCTCACAGCATGTCCCCCTGGGTCCACTGTCAACTCTAGCCCAGATAAGAAATGTCACTGTGGAAGACTTGTGCCTGGATGCCCTTTGGGACAGTTGGCAAGGCTTGGACCAGGGAGGACGCAGGAAGTGTTTCAGGACTTGTTTGTGCAAGAAGCTATTTTAATCACCTCTGCCTGGGCTGGGGGTCGAACGAGGTGCATCTCAGAAATGGCACCATCAGGGAGAGATGGGGAGGGCTCCTGGCAGTGAGTGTTGCCCATGCCCAGTGCTGGGATCCCACTCTGGGCATTGAGGGAGAGCTGCAGACCAAACCCTTCCCTGTTGCTCATGTCAGCCCGAGTCTCCTTGGCTGCAGTCAGTCACCTCTCATGCTACCCCCCACGGACACAGATGAAGAATTAATTCCTTCCTTTCCCCAGCAGCCTTTTACATGCTTGATAGCGTTTATCACATCCCAAGTGATCCCACGAGCTGCTGCAGCCTTGCCAGCCCTGCCTCTTTTCTTCCCCTGTACAGCCCAGCGAGGCTGAGCAGCCCAGGAGCAGAAGAGTTAAAAAAAAAAAAAAAATTAAATAAGAAAACTGAAACTGTTGGTGATTATGAATTTTGGCAAGCAGAAAAAAAATTGCAAATTCTTTAGTGTCATGAGGGTGCTTAAAATAAAAGAGCTGTAATGAGACGAGATCCTGTAGCATGTGTGAGCTGAATTGTGCTAGATTGGTTATTCTCATCCTGCATATGATTGCTGATGGCTTCTGCGAGGCGAGGGACGTGGGTTTGGAATGGTTTCCTTTCTGTTTAGTCTCTCTTCTCCCTCGCGCCCTCCCCCTGCTTCCCGGTGGTACAAAGGGTGCCTGGGAGCACGTCCCCTCCTGCAGAAGGGCTGGTGGCAGCAGATGTGCCTTGATGAGAGGGAGCATCGCCCACACGGTGCTGGGCTGGTTCTGAATGTCACCCCCGGGTTTCTCCTGTCAAACGGAGCTGAAGCAAAGGCTCAGGCACGGACCCCCTCTTGTTTCCCCACACACAGCCCCAAACACTCTGTGGATTGAGTGGGTGCTGATTGCGGAAACCAGCAGTGGGTGTGAAGTTGTAATAATCCCATTTTATTAATTACTGGTTTTGCCGAGGAGGAGTTTTGTTCCTGATTGTCCACAACAGAATGGATGTTTTTAACTTCCCTGCCTTCTCTAATTGTACAACCACCTTCTCTGCCCACAAAGAGGAGGATCAGGGCACTGGCGATCCTTGGCAAGGGCAGCCTGCCCAGGGATGATGGGCAGAGGTGTTTGTCTGTCTCTGCTAGCTGACATCCTGTTTGGAGCTCGTGCCATAAACCCGAGGCATTCAGCTGCATCAGAAACTGCTGAATTCACAGCTCACTGCACATGATGGGTGCCCATTGCCCAGGGTGGGCGCGATGCTGCCTGGCATGGGCAGGGCTGTGCTGGTGCTGGGGCTGGAGCTCAGGACAGATGTCTGCTGCTTGTTTGCAGGGAACCTGCTCCAGGTTTAGATCAGGGGCAGTCGGTGGTCTCTCCTCACTCTAGCTCCATCAGTCCTGCATGGGACTTTGCACCTTCTCTCCCAGTTCCTATGTGTGCTCAGTGCTGTTTCAAAGGAATCATTCTCAGCTTTGCTTCTCCTCCGTTTTCCCTGATTTTCTCACCCAGGGAGTGTCTCAGCAAATGTTAAGGCTGGCCAAGATCCCAAACAGTAGGTGTCTAGCAAAAATCAAAACAAACGGGGAAAAAAAACCAAAACTCCCCAGACCCAAAGAGCCAAGTTCAGTGGAACCAGAGCTGCTCCCACTGGCTCCAGGCTGTTCTGCTGCCTACGGGATGGCCCCACCAGGGAGGGAGGGAATGGGATACGACAGGGTGGATGCTCCTACCCAAGAGGGAGGCACAGATCTGGAGTCTGAGGCAGGCAGGGAGGGGAGAAAACACCAGCTGAATTTCCTGGAAGCCAATCCCGTGCGATGTTTCTGGCACTGCGTAGCGGTGGCTGGTGCTGGGATGGGATCTGGCCCCTCAGCAACGCACACAAACAGCAGTAAACACCCTCTCTTGGCCCGTGCTCACTTTCCATGTTCATGGTGGTGCCTCTTGGTGTTCCCTCCCCCAGGTGGAGTTGCTGCTTCTCAGTGTCCCAAAGAAGACAGCAGGAGCTCGGGAGCTTCTCATGAGACCACAGGAACTAAGCGGACCTATGATATGATGGAGGGGAGGATCAGCCGGGGCTTATCAGCCCGTGATACCTTATCTACCAGCATTGAAGGTGGGTCTGGATGAAACCTTTCACCTGTGTTATGTTAGTGACCTGTGGAGACCTCATCTTGTCTCCTGTCTATGTGATGCATCTTCTTGTGCCGGCGTTCTGGCAGTGGTTTGCTGGTATCCCAGCAGGACAGCATCTGACCAGCATGGGAAAACAAGGGATGTAGAGTGGCTTGTTTGCCTTGAGTGTCTGTTCTGACAGAGCAGCTTCAGGAATACAAAAGAAGATGCACCAAAAAAAAAAAAAAAGAAAAATAAATAATTTAGAAATTGTTGGTGTTTTTGTCCCAGGCACCCTTGGTAACACTGTCATGTATTCATTGAAAATGAACTCCTGTGTCACAGCCCCACTTTCCCTCTCGGATCTGTTCCAGGTCTCATGGGTCGAGCGATCCCTCCAGACCGACACAGTCCCCATAACCTGAAGGAGCAGCACCACATGCGGGGCTCGATTACACAAGGTACAGCCTGCGAGCACGAGAGGGGCACGGGCAGGGGAGGCATCTCACATGCATGGCCCCTTGTTCTCCTTGTCAGGGTGGGACAGGAGGAAGCAAGGATGGACACATCAAGGTCCAGCTGCAGATCTTTGCAGCCCCTGCTTTGTGCTCAGAGAGATTTTCAGTTTTGCTCAGCTTCTACCAACCTAAATTCTGCCAGAGTTGGGGACAAAATTGTCAGTGATTCTCAGGAAGCAGGTTGAAATTAGTGTGAAGTGGGTCCAGAAAGTGCTGGTAGATGTGGGGTGGACCCGCTGCATTAGCAGTGTAGCTGCTCTGTGGGCTCAGCTGGGTACCAGTCCCTGAGTTACACGTGTTAACTAGAGACCCCCTTGAAGTGAGCATCTGCACAGGGACTGGGAGTGCAGTGTCTGCCCGGGGAATCACCCTCTGCATCCATCATCTGCTTGGGGGTTGCAGGAATACCTCGGTCCTATGTGGAGGCCCATGAGGACTACCTCAGAAGAGAAGCCAAACAGCTCAAGAGGGAAAACACTCCACCAAGGGACTTATCTGATGCCTACAAGGTCAGATCTCACGAGGGCCTTACTCCTCTGAAAATGAAATCAGCCCATGAAGACCTGGTGGCCACGGTGAAAGAAGCAGGAAGATCAATCCATGAGATTCCCCGGGAGGAGCTGAGGCGGACACCGGACATCTCTCTGACGAGGCCTCTGAAGGAAGGTTCCATCACACAGGTGAGTGTGGAGTGAACAGCAGATGAGGTCAGCCCTGCTCGGACTGCTGTCCTTGCACAGATCCTGGGAGACATTCCCAAGGTAAAAGGAGAGCCCATTCCCAAGGTAAAAGGAGAGCAGAGACAGTTTTGAGGTGCATCACTGGTAAGAATTGACTCTCTGCTTGGGTACAGGTTGTCCTGCCCCCTCCTTTGAAGGGACCCCTTCCAATCCAAACCGTCCTATTATCTTTCCCAGAATATAATACAAAACCCAGGGAACCCCTGGCATGTTAAGAAAGCAGTGATCCATCCAATGGATTCATTTGCCTCTTTTTCAAGGACAGAGTCAACTTGGTGCCCTCAGCATTGTGACTCTGGCATGGGCACATAAACTTGGTCTCCTCCCTTCATGGGCAAGTGGCAACCCAGCAGGGCCAGTAGTCAGGATGAAACATGGCATGCTGTCTCCTGTTGGTCTCCAAATATTTGCAGGGTTCCCATGGCACCTCGTAGTCCTATTTCACAGTGTGTGTAGGAGAGAGGCGTGATGGGCACAGCCAGCCTTCAGCAGTGACTCACCATCATCTTGTTGGAGCACAGCAAGACTTGCAGGATGGGCCCTCCGCCCTGCCCTGTGCCGGGTGGTTATCTCTGCGCTGCCGATGGCTGTTGGACCGAGGAAACTTTGTGTGTTGACCCGCTGAATGAGGCATCCTGAGTCGTGTTGAAACTCGGTGGGATGCAGTCACTGGGCCCCTTTGATGTCCCCTCTGCCTCCTGTCCCCAGGGTACCCCGCTGAAGTACGACAGCGGCTCTTCCTCCTCGAGCACCAAAAAGCACGATGTGCGGTCCATCATCGGCAGCCCCGGCAGGACTTTTCACTCTGTGCATTCACTGGATGTCATCCAAGACCCGAGGAATCTGGAAAGAGCTTACGAAGAGAGCCTGAAAAACAGGCCAAGCCCTGTGACAAACTCGGGTGGCTCCATTGCCAGAGGGGCTCCTGTGATTGTACCCGAGCCGGGCAAGCCCCACCAAAGTGCCCTCGGCTATGAGGACCACCAGGCAGGGCACAGCACGGCCTTCAGCAGCCACTTGCACAGAGGGTCTCCGGTCTCCACGAGGGAGTCCACACCACGGCAGCACGAAGGTACCTGGCAAACCTTTTATTTGGTGGTAATGATTTTATTTGATCTGTTTATAAGATTTCTAACAGCCGAGCAGGTGAGGTGCGCGGGAGGCGGCTGCTGACCCCACCTGCCCCAGCGGTTCCCAGCAGGTGCCTGTGGAACCCGTTCTCCCCAGCACCCCACGCCCACGGCTGACTCACAGCACTGGGGCGGCTGCCAGGGACAGCTGGGGCTCAGCACCCTTCCTGGGGGTGCTCACACTGTTGAAGTGAGGGCACCTCACCTGCACCGGGGTAACCAAAGGGAGCCTTGGGCCGTGGCTGGTGAAGCCATTGATGTTCCAAAAGTGCCTTCCCTGTCCCAGCAGTGGCCCCCAGCGTTCTTTTTTCCAGGAAAGCAGTGCTTAGGACACTGTGTGGGCCATGTTCACACTTCTCACTAACACAGGCGGTGAGCTCCTCGTGCTGAACAGTGTGGCAGCAAGGCTGCTTGTGCAGGCCAGGGTGACTGCACAGGTTGCCCAGCATGGATGTGCTGGGGTGGAGGGATGATTTGGGAAAGGCCTCTCTCCCAAGGGGCAACTGGGACTTGGCCCATCTCAACCTTGGTGGTGTAACAGGGCATGGCAGTGCAGGGAGGAGGGAAAGGTCCCTCGAGTTCAGGGTAGCTAGGATTGTCCCTGAGGGACACACTTGGCTGCAGTGCTCAGTCTCTGACTCATTTCCTTCTGCTCTCTGCAGGGAGCATCACTGCTGGGAAGCCGGTGTCCCAGGACAGGAAGATCACCCCCACATCGAGAGAGCTCACCAACTCCAAGTCTCCGCACGCCCCCGTGCCCGACCACCACCACCCCATCTCCCCGTACGAGCACCTGCTCCGCGGCGTCAGCGGGGTGGATCTGTACCGAGGACACATCCCACTGCCTTTCGACCCCGCCGCCATCCCGAGGGGAATCCAACTGGAAGCAGGTACCGTGGCTGGGGGCACGGTCTGTTACTTCCCTTGTTACACTCCAAAAGCTTGAGGCCTCTGGGGCTTCACATCTTGCATCCTTTTCTCTCCCAGCTGCTGCTTACTACCTGCCAAGGCACCTGGCTCCGAGCCCCACGTACCCTCACCTGTACCCCCCGTACCTCATCCGGGGCTACCCGGACACGGCGGCCATGGAGAACCGCCAGACCATCATCAACGACTACATCACGTCGCAGCAGATGCACCACAACGCCGCAGCCACGGCCATGGCGCAGCGGGCGGACATGCTGCGCGGGCTGTCGCCCCGGGAGCCCTCCCTCGCCCTCAACTATGCAGCAGGTCCTCCCAGCACGGCGCCGTCCAGGGGTTTGGGAGCAGGGGTTTGGGAGAAGGAGGCTGGGTCAGGCAGGCTGGGTCAGCTGCGGCAGCTCGGCGTCGTCCTGACGGTCCTGTCGCTTCTCTCTCCAGGCATCATCGACCTGTCCCAAGTGCCACATCTGCCCGTCCTCGTGCCCCCTACCCCTGGCACCTCTGCCACCACCATGGACCGTATCACCTACATCCCTGGACCCCCCCAGACCTTCGGCAGCCGGCACAGCAACTCCCCTCTGTCCCCAGGTAATGCTGCAGGTTGCTTTTCCAAGGGGAAAATGGTTGAGCGGGACACTCATAACCAATCGCAGGTCATGGGCTCATCGTTCCAGGGCAGATGGGGAGACCCCAAATTAATTCTCACTCAGGGACCAGTCCACTGACTCCCTCTCTTTCTGCTTGCTGAGGGCTTCCTAGCTTTTCCCCCTTCTTCCCCAAAGCAAACAGCTCTGTGGAAGGTCATGCCCTGGAGACGGCGCCAGGACAGCTGTTCCGTGATTTGTCTGGGTTTTGTTGTGCTGGTTGCCCTCGTCTGTCCTGCTCCAGGTGACCTTGGATGGAGCCATTCCTTATCTGTTATGCAGACACAGCGTTGTGAAGAGCAGGCAGCATTCCTGGGGGGAACTGCTGTGTCTGCAGCCCTCTCACTGCCTTTCTCACCGGGTTTCAGGAGGGCCCACGCACATGACCAAACAGTCAGGATCATCGGTGTCCGAGCGGGAGCGGGAGCGGGAACGAGAGAGGGAGCGTGAAAAATCCATCCTGGCCTCCACCACGGTGGAGCACGCGCCCATCTGGAGACCAGGTAGGCTGGGGAGGAGTGCAGCACCACACTCTGGGGCCAGTGCTGGGTGGAGGTCGGGTCAGGGCTGTCGGACAGAGCTAAAGAAGCCCTTCCTTGTTCTCTCCCCAGGTACAGAGCAGTCCAGCAGCCGTTCGTCCTCGCACTCCCACAGCCACCAGCACTCTCCCGTCTCACCCCGCACCCACGAGACCATCCAGCAGCGCCCCAGCGTGCTCCACAACACGAGCATGAAGATCATCTCCTCAGAGACCCCCACCCCTTCCGTCCTACGGTGCGTTCCCCCCACCATGGTTCCCAGTGCTTGCCCGGATGCCTGCACCCTAAGTTAATTAATGAGCACCTCTGAGAGAAGGGAGTGAGAGTTGTTTTCTCTTCCTTCTCAGCAGGAACAGGATTGGGATTTCAAGGGAAGTTGTGATGGGGAGAGGCACATTTTGGTGCCCCAATTACTTTGCTTTTCCTGGTGGCTTTTCCTGCTACCGGGAAATAAAGTAGAACCGTGCCTGTGCCCAGGGTACAGGTATTGCTGAAGATTGCCTGGTGGTGTAATTACCAAGGTCTCTGGGACCTGTCCGTGGGTTTTATGTTCTCCAGTCAGTGCATTCAGGCCCAATACCCTGTGGCCAGTTACTGTGGTGGAGGCTCCATCCAAGCCCTCCTCCCTGGCCCTGCGTGAGCCAACCCTGCACTCAGGAGGCCTGGAAGGAGCTCAGCCAAGGCAAGCCTGAACACCGAGGCTCTGGTAACAGCATTCCCTTTCTCCACGTGCTTCTCTCACCTTGGCCTTGTCTTCATTTCCTTCAGATCCTCCTCCACCACGACCACGTCACCGATCCGCTCCGCCGCCTTCCCCTCGGCCTCCACGCTGCGCTCGTCCCTCGGCGCGGCCGACGGCTACGCGGCCCCGCTGGACCCGGCCATCCTGCAGAAAGAGGCCTCGAGGGCACGGGAAGCCAAGACAGAACGAGCCCAGACTGACAACAACGTCTACACCTCAAAGCTGCCCAGCGGGGCCAGCCTCGAGCAGTCGCCTTCGCCCATCAAAGCCATGGAGTCGAGACCTCTGCCCGCCTCCGGAGCCGCTTCTTCCCATCACTATGGCAGAGGACAGGGGAAGAGCCAGCAGCACCACCACCCTCTGGACCAGCAGCACGCAGCCTCAGGCTCCGAGCAGCACAGCAGAGAAAAGAGTCAAAGTAAACGCTTTTCCATGCAGGAACAGGAGCTCCGAGCTCTCGGTAAGCTCACCACGACAGCAGCCAGCTTCACGGACGTGATTTTCACGCACCAGATGTGTTGTGATGAGGGGCAGCGAGAAAGAGACTCGCTGGGTAGTGGCTCCATTAGTAAGGGTCAGAAATTGGAGGGCAGAGGTGAGAGAGCTGTGGCCTGACACCCATTTTATTTCATTATTTCTTATTTTTAGTTGCACATTTTGGATATTGGCTCCATCAGCTCCCCAAGCTTGCTTGTCCCTCTGCTTCCTGGTTGTTGTGTTATTCCAGATTTTTTTATTTTTGTGTGTTTTAAGGATCTTCCCTCCTCCCACCCTCTTTTAGTTTTTCCCGTTGCCAAGTCCTGTTTTGCAAATGTTGTCCAGTTCCTGGTATTGCTTTTTACAGACAATAGCCATTTGCTAATTTCGATTTCCCCATCCTTAGAAGTTCCCAGGCAGTCTGTAAGGAGCAGTTGTGGGTAATAAATCAAAGGAGCAAAGCGGAGAACTGGGACTGTGAGCGTGACAAGGCTGCTGGCCATCAGATGAACACCTCCCTGCTCATGAGCTGCAGGATCTCAGAGAGCTTTGTGGGTCTCAGCTTGGATGGGGTCCCTGTGCTTGGGGTGACCTCACTCAGGGTCCCAGTGCTGGATGCTGCCCAAGGCGGGCACCATGGACATGGCTGTCCTGGGATCACTCAGCCCAGCCGTGCTCAGCAGCTGTTTCCAGAGCAGACCACAGGAACCACCTAACAGGAATCTTGTGTAAGGCACAAAAGCACTGGGATTAGTTATTCCAGGGAGGGGGATGGATTTCAAGAAGGTCTGGGTCATTCTTGATGGGACCAACCTTCACCCAGAGCATTCATCCAGGCTCCCACCAGCATGCAGAAGCAACAAGCAGCCTGTGGGGATTTGGTGGGACCCCATCTTCAAGTTGCAGCATCTGCCTTGGCCATCAGCACTGCGAGTTTCTGCCCCACTCCCCTTCCCATAACCCAGGGATGGAGAGGACTTGGTGGGCTTGTCAGTGGCAGGTTCGTGGTTGGACTCGGTGAGCTTAGAGGTCTTTCCAGCCTAAATGCTTCTGTGAGTCTATGAAAGGCATTAAAATGCAGAGAAGGGTCAAATTTTGCCCCTGTGGTTTGTGAGTCCAGTGTCTCTGGAGTGGCATCTGGGCTCTCCAGGGCCTCACATCCAGTTTTCAAGTCCCTGTCCCTGTCCCTACCCTGTGCTGGGCTTTGGGCTTTGCTTTGTAATGCACTTGGAGACCTCTTGTGCAACCACCTCCTCTCTGTCTGGATATCACTGTCCCTCCGGGCACAGTGGGTGGAGAAAATGGGGGAACAAGTTGTGAACCTGCAGATGTTGCACTTGGTCCCTGGCTCTCGTGCTGTCACTGAGAGCTGCTGAGTGCCCAGCTCTGCAGGAATGAGACATCAGCTCTTCACAGCAGCCATCACCACAGCTGGACGCCGGAGGTGGCCCCGCAGTGTGACCTGCCAGGTCTTCCTTCATCCCTTTTTTCCCCCACTTTGCTGAACATGTGACTCTCCCCACAAGCGATGGTGCAGCAGTGCTAGAGAAAAGCTCAGTGAGCTCCTGGTTTTAATTCCCTTCCATTTCCTCAGGCTACCACGGAGGCTACAGCCCTGAGAGGATGGAAGCAGTGAGTCCCGTGAGCTCGCCCAGCCTGTCCCACGAGAAAGGGGCCAAGCTGCTGCAGGACACAGAGAAGGGGCATGGGGAGCACGACCTGAGGCAGAAGCAGCAAGGTGAGAACAGGAGCTGGCGCAGCAGAGCCCGAGCTGACCGTGCTCCAGTGTTGGGATGGCATTCAAGGAAGGGGACACAGATGTCATCTCATTCCTGCTCTCTCCTTGGTGCCCCCCAGGCTCGCTGAAGGCCTCAGCTCCTGAAGCCGCCCACCTGCAGCACCTGCGGCAGCCCGACGGCCCCCAGTGCCAGCCCCTGCAGTCCAGCCAGAGCATCAAGGGCATGAACCAGCGGGTGGTCACGCTGGCCCAGCACATCAGTGTAACTAACTAACCTCATTCTCACCCCTCACCCTCCTGCTGGGGCTCCAGGGAGGAGGGAGGAGCTCAGTGAGACATCTCTGGTGGGGATGGGCTGGGAGTGATGCAGGAGACCTCAATTCCTCTAGTTGGGGGCTGGAGAGAGGGGGGCATCAGGGGTGTTCAGCCTGGGTTTTGTGTCCCTAAGAAGCCCATCACAGGAGCTGTTGCAGACAGGAGGCAGAAGTTCCATCTGCAGGTTCAAACCAGCCTGTTTCCCTCCTGCTCACCCTCTTAGCTGGGCCCAGCAGGGCAGAGGTCGCAACCAGCTCTGTTTCTGACTCGGCTTTGTCCCCCAGGAGGTCATCACGCAGGACTACACTCGCCATCACCCGCAGCAGCTCAACTCCCACATCCAGGCCCCCGTGTACTCGTTCCCCGGGGCGGCGTGCCCGGTGCTGGACCTGCGCCGCACCCCCAGCGAGGCTTTCCTGCAGCAGCAGCAGCAGCAGGAGCACACGGCAGCCTCACGCATCTCCCCGCAGAACGAAGGGGGAAAAAGGTGAGCTCACAGGCCACCCCAAGCTGGCACAGGTGGGCTTGTGCCACTCTGAGCTCACGTGGACCCAGGTGGCTCAGGGGAAGCTGGGTGCGTGCCCTTGGCTACCTGAAACCGTGCACGGGGCAGGCTGGAGTTTGGCATTGCTGTCCCCAGCTTGGTGCTGGGTGTATTCCCTGCTTGCACAGCCCAACTCCTTTCTGATCTGAGCATCCTTCCCTTGGGGTGGTGCCTCTTGGCGTCCCTGTGGTCCTAGAGATGCTCTTCAGACCTCCTTAGAGTCCATGCATAATTCCCTTCCCTGTCTGGCCAGTGTCACAGGATAGCTCAGGTGGGAAGGGGTCTCTCAACATCATCCCAGCACTGTCCTGGGTCATGGCCAGTTGTGTTCAGAATATCTGTGCCGATGGAGGCAACACCTTTCTGGCCAATCTGTCCAGCATTTCAGCACTCTCACAGGAAAAATGGGTCTTCTTGTGCTGGGATGGAATTTCGTGTGTTTGGTTTGTGCATGTTGCCTCTTGTCCTGTCACTGTTCTCAGTTCCTGACCACAGATGATTCCAAAAAACCTGAAGCAACATGTTTTCCATTGCTTCAAAGTTAATTTTATCTGCATCTTTCTCAGTGAATAAGAAGTTTACTAGACACACGTGCCCTGACAACTAGAATTGTTCATTTCAGGCACCACCTGTATTTGTTTTAAAGTCACTTTCAAATCCCCATGCTGCTACAAGGCAGGTCTGATTACTGTTGTGTGGAATTAAAAAATGGGTCTATCTTCCCACCCAAACACCCACCCAGACGTATCCAGGAATGTGTGGTGCCTTGTCAGTAAATGGGATTATTCTTCCCAGCTCTGCCTGGTCCTGGAGCTGGCTTTATAACATGAAGGAAAAGAGCCCAGCCCTGACCACCCAGTGATGAAAAAAAACTGGGGAAAAAAAGGGAAACCACAGAAAGAACAAAAACGTAAATTCCCAGAACTCGCCGTGAGGAATTCCTCGCGGACTCGAGCCTGGCTGCCTTCCAGGCTCTGGCCACGGGCAGGCATCGGGGGCCAGTATTGATCCTCTCCGAGCTGCCCCAGCTCCAGGCCCCCTCCTGCAGCCTCCCAGCTCCTGTGTGGCCCCGAGGAGGAGGATGGGAGGTGGCAGGTTCTGCCCCTGCCACCAGCAGGTCCCTCCTGTGCTGCTGCGTTTGGGGTGGCTCAGGAGTCCTTGTCCCCTCCCAACCCCGAGCTGCTGCCCACGCCCGGGGGCTGTCCCAGTGAATCCACGGCATGTCCCCGTTGCTGCCCAGGTCCCCGGAGCAGGGCAAGGCGGCGGCCGGGGGGCCGGACAGCTGCATCGAGCCGGTGTCTCCACCAGACGGCGTGGGAGAAGCGGAACACGCCAAGAGCGCCCCGTACCCCGTCCTGTTCCGAGAGGGAGAGCCCATGGACCAGAGGTACGGCCCGGGAGGGGGCCTGGGGGCAGCTGGGGATGGGGATGGCCCGTCCACGCCCGGCCCGGGCTGCTGTCCTCGCTGCCCAAAGCAGCGTCCCATCCCAGGGTGCTGTATTTGCAGCAGCTTTTCAACACCCATTTATCACTGGGGTAGGGAGACAGGCTGGAGATGCTGAGTATGCCAGGAGCTGATGCTGAGCAGTTACACTGAGGGAAGAGGCTCTTTAGGTGGGGCTTTGTACGGTGGAGTTTCAGAGGTTTCCAGTGCTGTTCTGCTCTGCAGGATGGGGTCCAAGTCCCCTGGAAACAACACCCAGCGTCCAGCTTTCTTCAGCAAGCTGACTGAGAGCAACTCTGCCATGGTGAAGTCCAAGAAACAGGAGATCATCAAGAAGCTCAGCACGACCAACAAAAACGAGACTGAGTACAGTAAGAACCCGTGGGGCAGCGAATGCAGGGGGCCAGGGGAGGAGAAGCCTCGAGGACACGTGAAGCAGAGGAGATTTGGGAATGGGTGCTGCTGTGTGAAAGGGCTGGGAGCTCCCAGCTGCTCTGTCTGCGCTGAAATCAGACTCAATGGTCCTTGTGGGTCCCTTCCAACTCAGAATAGTCTGTGATTCTATGAAGCACAAGGTCCAAATGTTTCCTAGAATGCTCTGTGCTGGTGCCAGCAATGACTGTGTACATTGGGGGAGGCAATGGGAGATTTCCCACCCCGGTCTCTGTGCTCTGAGGCTGTCAATCCCACCCACACCAGATAACCTAAGTAGGAAGGAAATAATGAGCTGAGCACGGAGGAGACTTAAGAGCAATTGATATTTTAACGACTGGCCAGCCAAGCTGAATCCTTCCTCCTTGAGATGCATCTCCCCCCAGCCTTACTTTAAGCCTTACATCAATATTGGTGCAGCTCTGTAAAACTAACCAGGCTGGCTCAGATTAGAAATTCAGCCCGTTCATTCATTAACCGCTAATAGAGTAGATAGGATCATAATTTAATTTAGCCCAGCATTATACAGTCAATACTAATTCAATTTGAATCCATCTTACAACAGCTGCATTGGATAAGAGGGACCGAGCTGTCTCGTCTCCTGGATGATGTTTCCATGAGCCAACAGTATTGTTATGCCCCTTTGGGGACATGTGGCTGAACCCCCTGACCTTCCACACTTTCCCTTATCAAGAAAAAATATATAGAAATTGGATACACCTCTTATTTGATGAGAATTTCTGTTATTCTAAGGAAAGCAATATCCAAGTCAAACAGCTCGGCTAAGAGGGAAAATATTGATTTAACATTTCTTCTCCTCACCCTCTCCACTGCCCAGACCTGCTCCATGCACAGGGGGCATTGAGCCTTTGAATATCCCAGAGGCAGGAGAGATGGTTTGGCTTTGGGAGCTTGTAATCCCAAGGGCAGGAGGGAGGAAGGGAGGGAGGTCAGCACTGAGCACAAAGACATTGCCCTGGCTTTCTGGGCTCTGCTTTTTTGCCCTTTCCCACCTGGCAAAGGTGCCCACTGTGGATCTCCCAAAGGCACTGGGAGTTACTCCTGGTCCCAGCCAGCACCCACAGACCCACGCCTGTGCCTGGGGGAGCTGGGCTACTCTTGGGAGTGCCATGACACAGAGATGGGAATCTTGTCATGGCTGCTATGGCAGGTCCTCCCTGCCACTAACCTGCACGTGCTCTCTCCATACTCAAGAGCTTCTTTGTTTTTCTCCAGATGTGGGGCAGCCTGGGACAGAGATTTTCAACATGCCAGCGATTACCGGAGCAGGTAACTCCCCACATACCTGTACCTTGCTCCCCACAGGGCTCACGGCTATGGCGAGCAGGAGGCTCCATAGATTGAAGCATCTCCTATTTTTGTTTTCCCTTAAGACCCAAGTGTAACAGTTGCTGGGAGGCAGAGGCCTCAGGACACACCGTAACTCCCTGCTGCTGCTCCCTGGAGACAGGGCAGTGTAATTCCTTGAAAAGCTTGGCAGAGTTTGAGGAGAGGTTAAAGGTCAAGCAAGGGTTGGCCATCTGATGCCATCAGGGGGTTAAAGCATCTTAGCAAGGTGGATCTCACACCTGGAGAGAGCACCCTGCTCCTGGTGGGGCCTTGTGGTCATCTGTGGGTGGGTGGGAGGGCAGTGGCAAAGGGGAACAAAGGTGAGGGTGGGCAGCGGGGTCTGTGTCACTGCAGGCTGGGCAGGATGCAGGAAACAGTTGCAAAAGCAAACTGGGGCAAGAGCAGCACCTGTGTTGGGCAGAGTGGTGATGCTGAGGACCAGAAGGGAGATGAGGGGCAGGAGGAGGTGTTTCTTGGGAGCTGGAGGAGGCCCACGACCAGCCCAAGGGGGAATGACAGTGGGAAGCTGTCACAGTTACCACCCGTGACACGGCCGGGTGGGCTCACAAATGAATGGAGCAAATCCCCACTGAGGAATACTAATTGGTACTTAATTAATTAAGGATTAATGATCTCCTACAGCAGGAATGCCTTCAGGTTGTTAGTTTTAAGTAGGAGAAGAGCAGTTTTCCCACAGCCAAGGGCAGGAGGTGCTGTGGGCAGGGGCTTGGTGTGCTGGGAGGGCCAGTGGTGTAGGACTGCTCACCAGTGGAAATGAGTTTGGGAGGAGTGAGCTGGCATCAGCTGCTGGGGTGAGCAGGTGCAGCCAGGTGGGACCTGAGATTTGAGGGGCAGTTTTGGTTAAGAGAGGACCAGGAAAGACCCTGCCCTTTTACAGCAAGACAAACGTTCAACCCAGGTGTGCAGGAACCTGGGATCTGTCCCTTTCCAAGCAGAGGGGCAGCGATCCCAGAGCAAACCCCCCCAGGATGGGGTCAGCAGGGGGGGAGCCTGGCAGTTGTGTGTCTGTATTTTGCCCTTGCTTGTTCCCTGTACCTGCCACCCCGGGAATGACGGTGGCGTGGCTGAGCCTCTGGTCCCTGTGCGGTGCTGCTCCATAACTGCATGGCTTGAGACTCACACCCACGCCGACACTTCGCCTCTGCATCCTGTCCCACTCAGCCCGGGGGGCCCTGCTCCCCGCGGGAACCCGGCCTGGGGGGAAAGGGGGGGGCTGGGGCAGTGGGCAGGGGGCTTGCAGAGAGCTCGAGGAGGGACAACAGGACACTCCCCTCTCCCCGGGTAGCCCGACCCACGCAGGCAGCTCTGGGGGCTGCTTGCATCCTCTCACCCCAGAGCCAAATCCAGGCACTTCTTTCTCAACCAGGTGTTTTCGTGGGGTACTCCTTCTTCCTTCCCTGACTTCCTTTTATATGGGAAACCGCCCCAGCTCCCAAATTGCTGGCACACTGACTGTTGCCACGTGTGCATATGGACCCCAATGAGCCCACTCTCCTCCTGCCCCCACGCTAACGCTGGCTGGGTTGGGAGCGCAGCCCCTGTTTCTCTTCAGAGATGCTCCCTGGAGCTCAGCAACAAACCCTCATCCCCAGCCCCTGGCCCTGGGGACCCCTCCCAAAGCCCAGCCCCCAAAGTGAGCCCCATCCGTCCCCCCGCCAGCCCCTGCCGAGCCCTGGGGCGGGTGGGGGCGGGGGGAGGAGGAGGAGGAGGAGGAGGAGGAGGGGTGCATCGCAGCGCTTTAAAGAACAAGATGACAAAGTTTGTTGCTTTGCGAGAATGTGCTGACTGTTTGTTTCTTCCCTTCTCCCTTGTCTCCTTTCTCCCCCTCTCCCCATCCCCCCCATCTTTCTTCTCATTTGGCTCCC
>VXAC01002565.1:238891-266262 GCA_013399225.1 Rhipidura dahli
AAAAAAAAATAAAATGTATTAAATGCTTTGCATTCTGTACGCTAGAGGAGCCCCAGCCCGGCCCAGCCCTGCAGCCTCCGGCAGCCCCACGGGCTCAGTGGCGAGGCCAGCGCTGTCACCTTCCCCATGGATCTTTCTTGTCCCCCTGCAACGTTCCCAGGTTGATTCTGATTTCAAAGCAAGAGAATGATGGTGTTTGTTGTTTGTTTGGGGTTTGGTTGTTTTGTTTTGTTTTGGTTTTTTTTCTGTTGGGTTTTACTTTTGGTTTTGTTTTTTTACAATGTACAGGTTTTTAAATGTTCATCAATGTTTGTGTCTTTTCTGTTGTGCTTTTTTTTTTTTTTTTTAAAGAAAAAAAAAATCCGAGAAAATGCACAAGCGATGTGGAAAGTCTTTCCGTTCCCAGGTTATTGCTGCTGGTGTCTCTGTGGCTCTGAGCTGTACAAACTCACGGAGCTGATGTCTGGGCAAAACACTATTAAAATGTTGCAGATTTTGCTGGGGAAAAAAAAAAAAGAATTATCCAAATCTGACCCATCTTCAAAGCCGCCTCCTTAGCTGATTCGGAAAAAAATAGCGAAAAAAACCCCAATCACAACAAAGAATAAAGTTCCCACTTGGCACAGTAGCAATACTGTGTGCTGCTTGGTGTCTCCAGATGTCCAGGAAGGCGCTGGGTGCTGGTGGAAGGTGTCTGCAGAGCTGGCAGGGTGGCATCACAGCCCCTGCCCGTGATCCAGCGAGGGCTGAGACGTGGCCAGAGGGGCGAGAGAAGGGGATGGAGCTGCTGCTGCCTTTGGGGCTCTGCCACAGCTGCTCTCACCAGTGCAGCACACCAGGGATGGAGCTGCTGGGGTGGCATTCGGGTCCCTCAGCACGTGGGCATCCTGTGCCAGCCCCGCAGCCGGGTGTTGGGGTATCCGGAAGGGCCACGGGCTCCAGGCAGGAGCTGCAGAGCCACCTTCCCTCTGCCCAGCTGGCGCGGGCTTGGGTTGCACTCCCCATTAGCCGTGGGCAGTGTTCAGCAGCAGCATGGCCGGCACCCAGAGCTGTGGGATGGGGAGAGAAGAGCCTGAACCACCCTGCAGTGGCAGCCCCGGAGCCGTGGTTCTGTTCTCTCACTTCCACTGTTTGCTGTGTGTGCAAGGTGAGGGGCTGGGGCCGGCCGGGAGCCCAAAGCACAGCAGCACCCGAGGCTGCTGAGGAGTTTGGAGGTGTCGGTGAGGTTGGTTGAGCCCTTGCAGGGTTTGTGGCTCCGTGCTGCTCGATGGATGCTGGGGCAGACATTACCCAGCAGCTGCTGGGCAGGGCAGGAGGGGACGGTGCCGGGGCACTGGTGACAAAGAGATGCTGCAGGGCTCCACCAGCCTCACCCCCTGCTCAGTGGGATCTTTTGGGATTGTTCCTGAACGGGGAACGTGACAACATTGCTGATGTTCCCAGGTCTGTCCAGGAGCTGGGCCGAGGCTAGGGGAGCAGCCCAGGGATGCAGGAGACTGCCTGAGGCCGGGACAGGTGGGTTTTGCTCCAGTGGGATCCTACTCTTGGGAAGCCCCTTGCTGAGAGCTCAGCCCCACACTTGGGCACAGCACTGCTTGGTTTTGGCACTCTCTGTCCTGCTGTGTCTCCATTGTTGGGTCTCCCCACACACCCCCCAGACCCTCCTGGCAGCAGCAGGGACAGGGATGGAGGGACTCCGAAGGGAGCACACAGAGCAGCAGCAGCTCCCACCGGGGAGCTCTGAGCCCCCTTTGGTGTGGTGCAGGAGCAGAGCATCCTCCTGCTGTGGGTTAATTGGTTTGTGTCAAATCGCCTGGACCTGGGAGGCTGCAGAGGAATGGCCCTGCTTTACCTGCTCAGATGTGGACTCAGGGGAGTGTGGTTTTGGGAAAGGAGGAGCTGCCGCTCCTGTAGGTTGTGGTGTTTCCCCCTCTGGCCCTCGTTGTCCCCACTGAGGCATCCCCAAGCACCCCAAAATCTCACAGCAGGGTCCGACAGCACCTCCTCGTGCTGTTGGCTGTGGTTGTGCAATCCAGGAGAAACTCACGTTAAACTCTTCCAAACCCTCACATTTAAACTTAATGTTCACCAATGCTGTAACTTGTACAAGTGCAAACCAGTCACTGGACAATTTCTCGCTTGAACTGTCTGGGGGAATCTCTCTGTGTGTGCCCAGCCTGGGCACAGCTGCTGTGGAGGGAACTGTGCGATGGCCGGGGCTGTACGGAGCCCACCAGGTGTAAATAATGCCACAGCTTGCTCCAGAGGGGAGGGGGTGGTTCTGCTAAAGGTGATGGGTTTGTTCACTGTTACTGTGCTGGGCGTGCCCACCAGCGAGCGGTGGGGGACACTGGGCGACCACTGCCGTGCTGGTTAAATAATAAAAAAGCAAACAAACCAACCCAACCCAAAACTTCTTTGGCAGCAGAAAGCAGCTCCGGTCCGTGGGGGTGTGTGAGCCCAGGCAGGACAAGCTGCTCATGGGACAGCTGAGGCAGCTGCAGGTGAGGGGATGGGGGGATTAAGGGACCCCTGTGCTGGCACTGATGGGGTGTCCGAGGTAAAATGGGCTGAGGGGACCAAGGGGTGGTGGCAGCAGATGTTTTTCCATGTGCAAGGGCACAGTGAGCACCCCCAGACCCTTATTGACCCAGGGCTGCAGGAAATTTTGGGGGAGGCTAATGAGCCTCTACTTAATTAAGAAGTGAAACCTATTTAAGAAGCCCTGGTATCTATTTGTGGGTCTAAATTGCTTTACCTCCAAAACCTGTCCCGTGGGGTGTGGTTGACTTCAACTGGGAGTCCCCACGTCCCCCTCCCACAGTGATGCCACAGGCTGGGGAGCTCTTCCCGCTGCTGGGAGGTGTGTGTGAGGTGGGGAGTGATGAGTGGGGGGTCACTGACCTGAGGGGGATGGCTGTGCATGAGAACTAAGTGATGACTGTATGGAATTTAGTCCACTGACTAGCTATTAGGTGTTTTGGGGGTCTTCTGCTGCCTTTCCTGGGACTCAGAAATGGATTTTACACAGATGATGTTTTCCTGAGCACAGCAATGACTGTTTCAGCCAGGGTGTACCCCTGCCTTCTGCCAGCACTGACTGCCTGACTGGTTTGTCTGCCCAGGGGATATCCAAGAGGTCTCTTTCTCCATGCTGCTGAGATTCACCCTGGATCATCTGGTTTGCTGAGACACCCTCTGAAGTCCCTCCAGGTATGGACCCACACTGACCAAATCCACCTCCTCCAGTCTCCCTGTGCTCCTCCAGCAACCAGCTGCCATGGTGATGCACTGGGCAGATACTGCTGGCTCTTAAAAATCACCCTAAAGATCCCTTGAGACCAGTGATTTTGTTAAAAAACCTTCATGGGAAGGCTTTGCCACTCTGAAGGCAACTGGAGTAAGTTAATAACCAGTACAAACAGGAGCTGGGCTGTTCAACCTCTCACATCAGGGTTTAAATGCTGACAAGGGCTGACAGCCATCTCCCTGGTCAATAACTCACACTGATGCTGAAGAAGCAGAAGGTGGGAGAACTCTCAATTCAAGGCCAACACTTAGAATTTAACGATGGAAAACTTTAGGATTTACTTGCAAAGCTCTTACATAAAGAAATGAAAATGAAATGGGACAAAAGCAGATGGCTTTAAAACCAGCAATGAAAATATGTCAGCAATCCACACTCACTCGTATTTTGGGTGGCAGACAGGAGTTTTTGAGGGGAAAGGGAAGATAAAAGGTGTCCCTTATGCCTTTGCCCTGGCCAGACTGTGAGAAGGTGCAGGAGCATTGTGACCTGCTGTTTAAATCAGTGTTTAGTCAGGATTAGAGGGGGTTTTTTCCCCCTTTGGAAAGAATTAAAACAAGAAGATGTTTTGTTGGGGTTTTTTTAGCAAGGCCAGGTTGAGTGACAAGAGCAGGGAGGAAAGGGCATGGGGTGGAGGCTGTCCTTGTTGTGCACCCCAGGACCCTGCCCTGGGTGCCAGCACCCTCCCAAGGCTGCAGGAGCCCTGTGGACGATGAAGGGGAGTGGGATGCAGCTGGGCTACCCAGTGATGAGCAGGGCAAGGGGTTTTTTTAAAAAAAAAGGGTACAAATCACACCAGAATACCACACCCCTGTGCTGGTAGCACCCAGCCCTGTGTCCTCCCATGATGGTGGCCCAGAGCCCTCACACGCCAGCCCCAGCAGAGCAGGGGCTCCCCAGATGAGCCTTTGGCCAGGAGAGCTGGTAACTGTTCCTGGGCTCTGTATGGCAGGAAGTGTTTCACACTCTCCTGACAATTGTAATCCAAACAGCCATTCATCAGCTCTTGTGATTTGCCATGAAATTATATATGCTCTGTGATAATGGTGCAGAGGGCTAAAGAGCTGATCTTGGCAGGAGATGAGACGGGGCAGGCTGGAGAGTAACTTGGAAGGAAAATAGAGCAGCTTTTGGTGGGATGCCTGGCTCTTATCAGCACTGGGATCCTGAAGGGTGCTGGGCACAGGCAGAGGTGTCCAGGCTGGCTGAGCTCTGCCTGGCTCCTGAGCCATCTGGAGAGAATTGGGTTCATAAGAGACTTGGGAATGAGTGTCACTACGTGCATGTGTGAGTAACAGCTGAATTAATCGTCAGGTTTATTTATCCTCTCATTTTTTGGCGTTCTGCAATTACCAAAAAGTATTTGTCAGGCCTCCAGGCAGCAGAGTGGTAATAAATCACTGGCCACCAACAGGAGGTTGGAGCAGTTGTATCAGGAGTGATCCGAGATCGGTGTTGATGTCACTGAAGGGCAAGAGCTCCGAGGGGCTGGGGGCCTGCAGAACAAGCAAACCAACAAACAAAGCAGCCAGCTTTGCAGAAATGCTCCTGAAAAGAAATCCGTGGACACTCAGTTCTCCAGCTGTGGAGAAATCCTCTCACAGGGATGCAGGGGGCCTTGGGGAGGTGAAGCCTTGGCAGCCACCAGCGTGTGGGACATTGCCAGACCCTGCAGGGCTGCAGGTCCCTCCCTGCGGTGGCACCAGGGTGACCAAAGCCACCTTGTGGAATGCACAGCATCTGCCTGCATGCCCTGGACTGGAAATGTGCAGAAACAGGGCTGAAAGGTGAAATCCTTCTGCTGCAAGCACAGCACTCTCTGGATCCTGCTTTCAGCCCAGGAGGGTGTCCGGATCCCACCAAGGAGGGACTGCATTGATCTCAGCTGCAGACACAGCTGACAGGTGAGGCTTTCCTCTTGCTGGCCCTTGTCAGAGGAGGCCAGGCAGAAAGGACTGCCCGTGGTGCTCGGGAGGCCGGCCCAGAGATCGGTTTCGCCACCAGCATCGTGGGGAGTGCCTGGGTCACACATCGCTCCAACCCCTGGGTTTGAAGTGTTTCCCTTCCTTGGAAATGATCCGACTGTCCCTCTGAAAGTGCATGGAACCTGACAAAGCACAGGGTGTTGCAGGGGTGGTAAGCTCCATCTGGAGAGCTGTCTGCTTTGAAGTCGGATGCTGTTTTAAACTCTGCAGGGTACTTTTGCTTAGGAAAAGCAGCAGTTGTCAGTAAAGACTGATCTTTGTCCAGAAATTTTTGCTGTTCCCCGACTTCTTTTCATATTTATTAGTCATCTGCAATCTCTTTGATGACTAGATGCATGTTCAGCTTGGAGAAAACTGCTGCAGTATTTGCTGAGGTAAGTCAGGGCATAGGAGATGCTGACCACACTGGCCATGCTAATGATGGTGTATCCAGATCAGTCATTATTAATTGCCATGGCAGCCCCAGTGCTCCCAACGAGATGCTGAGGAAACCCATGGAGCCAGCAGGAGTCCTGGGGAGGTTGTTCTGAGGTCTCACCCATGGGCAGTTGTTCCATAAGGCTGCAGATCAGTATTTGTGGAAAAGGCTGTGCCTCTCCTGCCTGCAGTGGCACAGGAGGAAGGGAAGGCTTCATGAAGAGCAAAAAGCTGAGCAGCACCATTCAGGAGGTTGCTGTCAAAGACACCTCATCCTAATTCAGCATGTTCCTCAAACTGCTCAGTGCAGCTGTCAGCAGGTGTGGCCTGATGGGCCCCAAATCAGCTTCAGTGACACAGGGATTCTGAAGAGATTTGGACTCCCCTGACTTGGGTGTTTGTTTGAAAAGTCCAGACTTCAGCTGTGAAATCCTGATCCAGCTCTGCCCAAGACCCAGGAGTATTTTCTGCTGCTGTTTCGTCCTGAGCCCATTTCAGAAAGCAAAGCAGCTGCCAGAGGTCAGACACGAGGAACCCGGTCAGTGTGTGCCTGAAGATGGGTGCCAGGTCTGGATCTGCATTCCAGGTGGACCAAAGCAGAGCTTTCCCCGTGGGGATGTTAATCCTGGGCCTTGGCTTCGAGCCATCTCCAGCTTTCATGTTTTTGGAACTGAAAAAGAGCCCCATTCTGTTCAAGGGAAGAACAAGTCCTTCTACCCCAACTCTACACACAGAGAAGTCACAACTGGCACCTTAGCACTGAAACCCATCTAACTCCACCCCACTGGACTCATTTTTAAGCTACCAGTCTCCTTGGGCTGCCAGAACATCCTGCTTCCCTTCAGGCCAGCCAGAACCCCTGAGCTGGAGCTGCCTCCGCTGTCCACTGGTGAAGGAGAAACCAAATAGCAGAGGTTGGAAACCAAATAGCAGAGGTTGCTCTTGGGTCTCTTTGAGGGGGAGGACAGCCTTTTTATTAGGTTCAGATGTTGCTTTCTGCCCAGGGCCATGCTGGGAAGTAAAGCAGAGTGTGTTAATGTTGGCTGGAAGAACCTCTGTGGAAACAGGCCTGAATGAAGCAGGTTTGTCCTATGCCCATTTCCTGGGGGAATGGGGGAGATGGGCCAGCATGGGAGGCACAGGCACAGGCAAGAAGTCACCCCTTGCTGAGCTGAGGGCGCTGAGCAGCCTCTTCCCTTACTCTCTAAAATCTCCCAGCAGTGAGTGTGGCTTTAGCCAGCCACCCACTGCTCCAGGGCTCTGGGGAACCTGCTGTCCCCTGCTCAGTGGCTGCTGTCCCCAATCCAGTGGCACCCTCAGGGAGAGCTGGTCCCAGTGCTGAGTTGATGGGTTCCTTCTGGAACTGCTCCCTGTTGGGAGATGTGGAGGTGGAGGACTCTGTGAAGGGCAAGGCTGTTCTCCAGATGTTATTTTTCACCATTAGGCAGTGTTTAAACACACTGTGATTTCCCTCCCCACTCCTTTTGGAGTGCACATGGAGGAGAGAGACCCTTGGAGGAGCAAAGTGAGTGGCAGGGGGAGGGCAAAGGAAGCTTTCCCAGAAAGTGCTGAGCTGGGCAGCCCCTTAACAGAGCCGGGCTCCAAAGGGTCCCTGCTGGCTGGTGCCAAGCCCGGAGGCCTCGGGAACACGTGGCTTATTAGGAGTGTGCCTCAGCCAGGGCTGGGCTCGCACTCGGGGCTGGCACTGCCAGAACAAGTCCCGGAGGACTCGGAAAGGGCCGCGTGTGCAGAGTTCAGGGCAGACCTGGAGGCAGAGCAGAGCTGTTGCTTAGCAAAGCACCCCGAGCCTCGGCGGCTGCTCCACCATTCCCTGCTCCACTTCACCTTCACTCCAGCTGGAAAGCAGGCTCAGACTAGAGCTGGAAGGATGCTCAACTGGTGAGGGACTCGTGTGGCTCTGGGTGTTCTCTCCTCTATGTCTGGTATGTCTCAACCAGCCAAGGATGCTCCAAGAGATGCTGCCATCCCAAAATGCCTCATTAGAAGCTGGACTTGAAGTTCAAACCCCAGCTCTGCCCCTCCAAGGCCAGCCTACTTGGCCACAACAGGCCCACAATGTGATGTGCATCGTGGCCTCTGCGAGCTGTGCTTGTCAGCAGATAAAATGAATATCCTGGAAGTGCAGGCGCTAAAAAAAAAATCGCTGTCGGAAGCACAGCAAAACCCATCTGTGAGTGGAAGAGGTCAAAGAAGAATACAAAGGCTTTTATTTCCTGGAGGCATTTGTCAGCAAGACAAATGTGGGTTTTTTTTAAATTTGCTGCCATTTCCTAGCTGGCCGCCCACGCAAGCGCCAAATGGACTTTCCCTCGCATAAAGCTGAGTGTTGGCTCGTGTCCTCTGCAATCCAACGCTCAGGAATCAGGCAAGGAGTCGTCTGGATCCCTGTTTGTTATCAGTAAGTGGGGCATATTTAAAGGATATGGGCAGATTTCAACACTACTTCTACAACTGGTTTATTGCTGGTGCGTTCCTCTCTCGCCCTTATTATTTATGTTGAAAATGATAAATGAGGGATTGATGATTCTGGCTGGTTCATGAATAATCAGGTTATTTCACTGCAAAGCCCCAGGGGAAGGTAATGTTTCTACAACCCTCCATCAAAGAGAATGCAGTTTGCACGCGCGTGTGCGTCTGCTGTTCATTCCTCTGCTGCTTTGTGTGGGTTTTGGCGTGGTTTTGCACCCTCCCTCTGCAAGTGTGCCCATGCCCAGGCACTCCCAGGCTGCATCCCGGTCCAAAATGTTTCCCAGTCCCTTGACACCATCAACAGCAGCCACACACGGGGTGTTTGGAGCAGTTTGGTCTCCAGAGAAGGAAGTGATGGGCACTTTGGTGTCCTGTGAAGGGAGAGTGCAGCCAGGAGCCCTGGGGAGGTGCATGGAGAGCCCCAACCACAGCAGTCAACCTGGAAGGAGCCCTGATCCCATTTGTATTGCAAGGAGCTGCAAATAGCTGCTGGTCTCAGGATTTGCTTGTGAGACAGGAAGAACCTTAGGGAGATGATCTGAATGTTTATGTATATAGAAATGTCTAATCACCAGGCTCAGAACAGGCTCAGGAAGGGAATCTGGAGGTGGTTAGCTGGAGAGGAGAATATTTTTATGCTAGAAATGTGCTGTCCGCCTGTTTGTAGGGTAGGAAGGATACGATGAGAATCAAAGGCTTGGCAGGAGGAGCATTTTCATCCTCGTAGATGTGAACTCCCCATCTGTCTTGGACTCCAAGGCGTGGAACTGTTTAGATCCAATATCATTATTAGAAGCAGAAAATAGAGCTCATAAAACTCCCTCCTTACACCCCAAAAAAAGAAATTCCAGGACCCTTCATCCTGCTCAAGAACAAGCCATTCCTGCACTAGTTTCCCTGCTGTGGCTGGGCTTGTTGCCAGGAGAAGGAGACTCAGTGCTTTGGCAGAAGATGCACAGCCCCAGGGCAGGTCCCTGCTCCTTTCCAGTGTCACCAGACTGGGGGATTTAGAGCTGGGGATGGGCAGTGTGGTGGCAAACCCACGTGGCCAAGCCACATTCCCGCCAGGCTGTGGAGTATTTGCAGGGGCTGCATCTGTGGTGGGAATTGCTCCCCCAAGCAATGGGATGGAAACCAGCACTGGATCCACATGCCATGGCTGGGCAGACACTGCTGAGGGCAGCTGGCAGTGCCAGCCTGGGAAGTCACCATCCTGCCACCATGTCAAGCATCCAGAGGCCCCATGCAGCCACCCTGGGGGCTCAACTGCTGAAGCCAAGGTGCCCCCTGAGGCACTGAACCTGCGGCACAGGACACGAGGAGGTCGCAGAGCTGCATCTAAAGCCTCCCAGGTGGGTTCAGTCACCCTGGAATGGCTCCTGGGGGAGGCAACTGTGAAGCCACAGGGTCAGCTCAGGGGACAGAGATGCATCTCCTGTGACAGTCTCCATTCCAGTCTTCCCACAGAGATGGATTAAGTGACAGTTCAGTGTCCTGTGCCAGAGGAGACACAGCTCCTGTAGGTGGCCATCACTCCAGGTGTGTTTCTGGTGATTCCTTCACTTTGCAACAGATTCATGACATTTTTGAGGACCATATAACCTCCAGCTGCTTGGCATTGCCAAGAACTTCTGAAGACACTTGTGCAGGTCCAGGCTGTGCCATTGCCATCTGCTGATGGAGAGCAAACACCCAGCCCAAGGTCTTGCACGTGACAGCCTGAACCGATGGTTTGGCAGCAGGGGGATGTTTTTACTGCTCCAGGATCAGGTAAGGCTCTTTCTCTGGCAAATCCTTCCATTGTTTGTTGACTGTAAATAGCTGTGGAATGAAATTTGATGAAGGCATCTATTGTTTCCTTACAGCTCTGCTTTGTTGAGTGGAATAGGAATCCCAGCATGTGGAGTTTTATTATTATTTAATTTGTAGCTGCCCATAATCAGCAAATTCTTTTAGGTGAGGCTTTTGGCATTTTATACTCAGCATTCTTGCTGTCTGTAAAACCAGCCTAAACCATTCCTTCTGTTCCTAAAGGCATCTAGTTTAAATTCAAAGTCCATCCATTATAACTTCAGCACCTTGTAATCCCTCAGAGATATGTGCAATTACTCTCTGAAATATCCCAGGAGCAAAACTAATACCAAGCATCATCTGCTTAAATTTACAACATCCAACTAGCACAGTAAAAGCCACTAGCTTAGGGGTTAGCTCATCTGAGCACACTTGCCAAAACACATATCCTGCATCTAATACTGCTATTGCTGCTGAGGATTTAGCTGCCACCTCAGGAATCTTCATTGGACAGCATTCACATTTTATGGTTTTATTTAAATAGCAGGAATGGATGCACATGTCCTTCATCTGGCATTTGGGTGTCAGCCAGTGAACTCACCCAGCCTGCACAACCCCTGCCTTCTCCACGTTGTGTTTCCTCGGGTTCTTAGCCATGAGCTTGTCTCCCATCCTTCATCCTAGGAGCAGTTCAGCCATGATTTGTGTCAAAAAGCTTGGGATGAGGACACGGGCACTTACCCTGCAGCTGAAGCAAGCTTCTTGCATAACATGGCTTTGCCTCTCCTTTCCATTCCTTAGAGTTTTACAGCCGTTTTCATCCAAGCCTATTGACTTCATCCCTATAAATCCAATGATTTTTCCATAAGGATTAGTGTCAGATTCTCCCTGCAGACATCTTGGGCCTTGGAAGACAAAGGAGTACTCTACTAATGGCTGGCTGGTGAGCCTGAGGCATTTACAGCAATGGCTTTAGAATGCACTTCATGGCCAGGAGGGTTTTAGCCCTGGTGCAGCTCATCCACCATCAGGATTTGGGAAGCCAGGACATAGGAGGGATTCCAGTACTGCACTAGGATGGGGATAACCTGCATACAAAATAAGCACTGTGTTGGTTCTTCCTGCCTTTGAGGGCCATGGAAAAGCTGGGAGAGAGAATTGTCTAGATCGAACACCAAGGCTTCATAGCTGAGTAGATGAAGCAGAAGAGGGAAACTGAGAGTGAAGAAATGGTCAAAGTGCCAGCCAGAGAAATCCTGAAAGGCAAAGCTGCCTCTGAGATTCCTCCTCAGCTTTTCAGCTTTCCCTGGGCACACGAGGCAGAGCAGGGTTTGCACATCACAGCACTGACTGACTGTGCACAGCCACCCATCCACAGGGAGCTGGGCTGAAATCCACAGGAAGGGATGGACACACCAGAAACGTTCCCCCTGGATGGGAAAGGGGCATTAGGCACCAAGGAAAGGGATAAGGAAGAGGAAGGAAACTCTGCATGCATCAGCATGAGGGTTTGAGCATTTTATTATGATATATAAATTTTGTCTTCTTAAATTACTCTCTATGAGTTGAACAGAAAGGGATTATGGTGGAGGAAGGAATATACAAAAATAAAAGGATATTGTGAGCTACTGCATCACCACATATACAACAGTAAAGTACTTTACAAGCACTTAGAGAATCAGACTTACAAAAATAAAAATATGACACATCCTAATGCATTTCCACCACTTGTAAGTTCTTCCTTCTCTAACCTTCAGACACCTTTCAACCCCATCCTCAGGTCACAATTCACATGGTAGGATACTTTGCTCATTTTGATGGCCATTACAGTATCTGAAAAAGAATAAGTGCCTCCCAAGACTTATAAAATCCAATGGTAATGGAGCTTTATGGGAGACGTTCAGAACAGATCAATTTGTGACTGATCGGGTGATCCTCAGGGAGCAGACTTTATCTGGCAATAGAAATCTGAATATCCCAAAGAAGATCCATCATCCCCTATAAAGCATTCCCCCCTCTCCACAGAGGCACAGCTCTGTGCATGCTTGATTGATACACACAGAAAGTGCCTCCTGAGCCTGGGGAATGCTGATGCTCACAAACTTCAGTGGGACTGAATGACTGTGTCAGAGGATGGATCTGATTTTGTTTCAGCTCTAGAAAAGGCAAAGATGCCTTTTCCTACAGGAGAAGAGGCAGGTTAAAACTACAATGGCTGAATATCCTAGCTCATGGTGTTCACACACAGAACCATTCACCTCTGGATCAGATTCACGCAGTCTTTTAGTCTTCAGTTTGCTCTACAAAGTCTTTTTGCTCATTAGCCTTCTGGTGACCTTTCCCATTTTTTTTTTAAGACACACTCAACATAAATAGTAAATAGCATTCACTTCTCTGACCAGCAGCTCACTCAAACACTGCTATCAACACCCAAACACCATCAGTTCCAGAAGGTGTGCACCCAGGGTGCAAATCTGTCTGTATTTCACATTGAGAAAAGTACAGCTGGCTTAGGAAGAAAAAAAAAAAAAACAAAAAAAGAAAAAGGCAAAAAATAAAGACAAAAGACAAGCAGTAAACTTTTGGTCAAAGTTTCTCTGTGGTTTGTGCAACGTATTCCACAGCTTTTGAAAGTTCAGTATTTGGTTAGGGTTTCCTCTTTTTGGCCCCAAATGCAATGACAGCAATGCAGGCAGATCAGACATGAGCATGCTCTGTTGCATTCTGGGGCAAAAGAATCATAGGGATGAAGGGGAAAGAGATGCCCTACCTTTGAGATAGGGACTTTCCATATTGAAAAAACCAATCAAAAAAGATAAAGGCAGTGTCTAACTTCACCCATCAGGCTTGCAGGGCTGTGGGCAACATGGACATCAGGATCCCAGGAAGAAATAGTGCAGCCACAGTCCCAGCTATTCAAGGAAACTCACCTTTCCAAGGTCTGAATTTATCATTTGTATCTTTGAGACAATATACAGAACAAAGATCTGTTGGTTGAGATCACCAACACTCCATTTAAAAGAAAAGCACCTCCCTAGTGGGACCAATTGGTCCTTTTAGATGTACAAACACACTGCAGGTATGGCACAAGGCACTTCTTGGCTGCCCAGAGTGATTCTTCATTGGCAACACAAAAACACAATTAAGTTTCTGGCATTTAAGCAAAATAAAAAAAGTCACCACTTCTCCCAGTCATGAGTAAGATGAACTTTGGCTTTTCTACCACTGCCTAACCCAGCCACAGGGATGGGAGCAGCAGAGGCAGAGAGTGGGCAGGCAGGTTGGGATCTGTGCCCAGGCAAGGGTGAAGACTTGGCCCTCTGTGGTTTCTTTGACCTCAGGAAAAACAAAGTCCACTTCCAACGCCAGCTTTTGCTGAGAAGAAAAGCAGCTCGTGATGGGCCCATGGGAGACACCATGTAAGAAGGGATTTTTCGAAACTTTCTCCAGATCTCAGGCACTTGGCAATGTCCCAGTTTGGATGTGGTCCAGGGTGACAGTCCCACCATAGCCACCGTGGCTACGCAGCTCAAAATGTGCTCAGCGGCCCAGAAACCCAAGCTGCTTTCTCTCTTTTCTTTTTTCCCTAACATGGCAAAACCAGAAAAGCTGCTTAAACTCAAAGGAGCAGGAGCATGTTAGGTCACTTCTAGTGTGTTTGCAGAGAAAACAAAGCATGAAGCTTCAAAGAGGCCTGGGCTGGGTGTGTGGGACTTTCCAGTGCCAAGGATGCAACCCTCCACTCCACTCTCCCAGGGGTCACATCCACCTGTGAGACTTTGCCTCAGCAGCCCCTGTCCCTGTGTGGTGAAAGTCAAGGCTGAGGTTCAGTCTCTCTGCTGGATTTTTATTTGCACACTAGGTTTTTTTGGCTTGCCTTGAATTCTTTTTTTACTGTTGCAGCTGCTATTTAGGAAACAGAACTAACAGTGGACAGAGTGGGCAGAAGCCTGCAGCCAGTCACGATGAAAGGGATTTTTCTGGGGAAAACCTGTCCTGCTCAAAGACCAGAATGATCAAGAACTGCAGCTTTGTGCTCAAAGCAGGGGGATAATCCAGCTGTTAAAAGGAGCAAAGCCTGATGAACAGAACAGGGAGAGTCTGGCATCCCCTCGGCTCTGAGGTCAGCCTGTCTCCGTGCTTGCTCAGTGGAGGTGCCTGCAGTCCAATCTGTCATCGTGCAGGGATCTCCTGGGTGTGAGCACTGGTCTTGTTTTTGGACCTGGATTATGCTGCTGTCAGCTTGGAAAACTGTCCCTTTGCACGGACTCTCAGGGACGTGTGGAATGAGCCCTCCAGAGCCTTCACGTGTCCCCAGGAAGGCAGAGGGGTATTTCCCCTGCTCCCAAGGCTCGCTCAGCAGCACGTGGCCAACAGGACAGACCTCAAGAGGAGATAGCAGTAAGTGCATCACCAAACTCCAAGCACCAACTCCCTGCTGCCTAAGCCAGCTCCACAGCACTTCTGTTTGCTGGAGCCCGGGGGAGAAGGGTTGCTTCAGGCATAATAATCCCTTTGGAGGCTAGATGCTGCTTTTCTAGGCTTTGATGCTGACAGACAGTGACAGCAGAATCTGACCAATAACAAATATAATCTTTGTTTGTGTTGCTGTAAAGAATTCAACAGTAGGTGGAAGCCTTGGAAATCCTTTGAGAGGTTTCTCCCTACCAAGTCCTAACTCCAAGTAGAGAGGCAGAGTTCAGCACTGCCATAACACACATCTTTCAGCACTAATGATGCTTCAGCTGTCAGGATTTAAGTTTGTATTTAAAGACTTTATATTTACCTCTGGTGGAAAAACTGTGCTACATTCTAAACAAGAGAACTCTGTTTCATAAAGGTCACAGTTCTGGTCACATTTACCAGCTGCTTTTTGAAACTGATGGAAAAAGTATCTCTACATGTCACTAATTTTATTATTTTTTCAAGTTTTTCAGAATTTTTTTTTTAATCTCTGTGGGTTTGTGCGTCAACTGTTCTGGGCAATCAGCTACGTCTTGTTGACATTGTTAATAGGCTTTCTGACTTGGCTGCTCAGCTATGTTCTGAAATAACTCCATCAGACTCACAGCAAGTCAGGAGCAAAATGGAAAGTTTAGAAGAGAGAAAGCTGGAAATTAATTTCCGGAGCTGTGTGGTTATTTCTAAATCTGAGCAGCATGCAAGAATTCTTGGTAAGATTTTTGGAGACAATTCCGTGCTATTTTCAAAAGTTATATGTTTGTGGGAATCCAGGCTCTTCCAGACTTTCAGCAAGATACCAAAGTGAAGATGTACCAGGAGATGGGATTCACAAGGGGGGAATGGTTTACCTTAGGGTTCCTGCACTGACTCCTGCTCACTGTTTCCTGGTCCTTTTGCAGAGACAGCTCAGCTGTTTGCAAAGTACCTGTTTTTAGTGCTACAGCCTGGCTGATTAAAGAAAACCTGGATGGATTTGGGCTCTTCAATCCTTCAGAGGCTCTACACTGAGGAAGTTTGGCTGCTCCCCTACAGGCAGCAAAGCTGCCCATGCCACAAATATGGAAACTATTGAGAGGGTGAGTTAACCCTGCCCTGGCTTCTTTGAAGCCAGGGAGCATCTCCCTGCCCTACACTCCTCTCTGCAATACAGCCACACCCTGAAACTCTGAAGGGCTGCAGGTGCACGCAGATCCCTTAAACTGGGTGCTAGAGGCAGTGAACAGCACACTTGGTCTGACAGTACTTTTGGTAAAAGGGCACTGGGCTCTTAAATCACTCTGTCACTTTTAGAAACCAGCTGTCCATTTTCCTCAATCTCCTCCGCTTACTCCTGGCTGGCCTCACTGAAGATGTGTCTGTGCATGGGGGCAGGCCCTTCTCCCATCTCCTGGTTGTGCTGTGCCTTGCTATGGTATACAAACATCCAGCTGCTAGCAAGAGCTGGGGGGCCTGTTTAAATCCTCTTTTTCTTGGGATGACAGTCTCCACTCCTCTCAGGACGTGGGGTGGCTGTAATACGGCAGCTCTCACTCAGATGAGCTGTTGGAGCAAGCTGTGATGTACTGATAGAAATAACCACCTCCTCTGCATTTCAGTTCTAAAAGAGATCTGGCCTGGTGTGTGCTGGGCCGACCAGATGCTGACTCTGCAGTTGGTCTTCCCTTTGCAGAAACCAGAATAGCTCTGAAGCTTACAGTGACTCTCACCTATGTGCTAGACGAGACCTACAGAGCTCATAAGGCATCACTCTGCTATGGGTAACAGGGTCCTTTGTCATCTTGATTTCATCTAAACACAAGCCAAAAATGGATACGCTCGGGGGGGAAGGGGGAAACCCCCCAACAATAAAATCCAGATCATGAATGTCAGGAACGTCGCAAAATACAAGCCAGCCTCTCGCTGATCAAAACCATCCTGCGCCCTGCAAGCCTCCTCCCAGGCAGTTCAGCCTCGCCCGAGATGAGGGCGTTGCGTTCTCCAGCCATGAATATTCAGTCGCCACCGAGCAAGGCCCAGCCAGAGCCCCGGCGAAGGCTGCAGCCTCCCGGGGGTCGCGCGGTTGCCAGCGGCGGGGCGGATCAGAGGGTCTCGCCGTACATGACGCACGGGTTGGTTTCCTCGCAGAGTTCCAGCTGCACGCTGGAAGCGAACCAGCGCTTGGCACAACCCAAGCTGTAGTTGAGGGTGGTCCGGTAAATGTTCTTGGCGCGCTTAGGAAAAATGATGGTCGTGCTCTGAAACCTCACCGGCTTCTGGCGGGGCTCGAAGATCAGCTGGGACTTGTAGTTCCGCCAGGTGCAGTTGGGAGCGGCGATGATGGTCTCGCTGTAGGTGGTGACGGTGGGGATGGGGCCGTAGAAGATGTCATCCCGATAGTGCTTCTCCGAGTCGTACTTCACCTCGGAATTGCACCTACGGAGGACAGCAAGGAGTCAGGAGCACGGCCCAGGCAGCACAGGAGGTAAGACAGGCAGGGACTCCTCTCTAACCCTTCAAAGCTGGCAGCGTTTACCACCGATTACTGCACAGACACTGGGGCAGATGCCCAAGGCCAAGAGGACTCTGGCCTGCTGGGGAAACTTGTCGGAACCCCACTTTGCTGTGAATCCATCTCAGCAATGTGGTCATACCAGGGCAGAAAACACCTTGTTGCACAGGCTCCAAGCAACGCTCTTCTTCCTCTGGTTTTCTCCATGGGTCCCACTGGGGCCTCAGCTCAGCCTGAGAGCTACACTGGAGACAAACAAACACCCTGTAATGGACTTGCTGAGCTGTCAAGGCTGTTTGTCTTATTTCTTTATACCACCTTGCCATCACTGCACAAAAATGCCCAAGCCAGCTAAAATCTGAGTGCTGGGAGATGAGGGGTGAGGTTGGAGGCTTGTTGGAGCCTACAGAAAATCCAAGCAATGCTGAAAGAGCAGGAAAAGCAAAGGGCTTTGTGGGTTGTGGCTGCCCAAGACCAAAGCCACTGCTCTGAGGAATTGGCCCACCTGAACTGCCAAGAGATGAAGAACCACGAAAGGTAGGATGTCACTGCCCTGCCTTTTTTCTGCACTCATCCAGAAAGGATGTGTGGACACCAGACCACAAAAAGGGCTTTTCCTAGAATCCCTAGCCACGGGGAACAGCAGAACTTCCACTGGTTTTCCCCGCTCCCAAAACGCTCCTCCAGCCATCAGCAGCCAAAGAATGTGCAGCTCCACGTAAAAAAGATTAAAAGCTGGGTGTGTGCTTGTCATTACCTCCACCCAGAAGGGGGCTGACCGATTGTGCACGGCGTGTAATCTGAGCTGCTGTAATGTATTTTGCACAGCTAGAGTGTAAGCAAGTCATTCAGCACACATAAAACAAGGCTCCGATGTAATCACCATAAAAACATGCCCGCTGGCACTTCCTCAGCCAGCAGAGCTTTACTGGGCCACATTTCCAGAGAGAGACGTTTGCATAGGTTGACAGGGGTAGGAACTGGGTTTACAGTCCTCCCACTGTTCCTGCTCCAAGCTGTGTGTAACTGCTCCGTGCTGTTTGCGGGGTACATCCCACACCAGCAAAAGAGTAAAGAAGAGCAAAGACCAACATTTATCCATTGGCCACAGCACCAGCCCCACAGGAGGGCAGAACATCTCCATCACTGGCTTGAGGGACCATCTCCTGACAAGGAGGAGCTCATTCAGTCTCTGTGGGCTGAGACTAATGTTGGTTTCTCTGCGGCAAGAGCGAACAAAACCAGGTGCCAGTAAGAAGGGTGTTGCTTCTTCTGAAGATACAAGTCATCTGGGAACAGTATGAAGACCATCACATTACTTAGCTGAGGCCATCAAGCCCACAGATGGTAATGGTTTTCTCTCATAGCCTTGGATTTGAGCTGGCCTTGGAAGGAAAGCTGCCTTCTGTTGAAACCCCCTCCATTTCTTGCCTCCTCCCCTCTGCCTCTGCTGCTGTCAGTGTCTTAAATTCAAGAATTACCCTCCCACCTGTCCTTCCCTTTCCATCAAAATAACCACGACTCCCATTTGTAAACACATTTTAACTTTTGGCAGAAGCACCAGAAAAAAAGACAGAAATCCCCATCTACCCACCCAATCCCATCTGTACCTGATTTCCTGCACGGGCTCAGGGTTGACCTCAATGCTTTCTCCAAAAAACACAGGGTACATTCGAGGCCTTATCTCTGGCATGGACGGGTTCAGGAGCAGGTAAGGCATCTGCAGGAAGGAGAGCACAGCAAGTGTTGGGATACAACAGATGGGGCTGGCACAGTTCATAACATGCTGTGGCTGGCAGCTGAGCAGCCTAACACAACACCTGGACTGTCCTCACCTACCAACAGCTCCCTCTGCCCCAGCTCACCTCCCAGGTACGTGACTGTGCCCACATCTCTGCCATTCCATACTGCAGTCTCTGTTTGCTGAAATTTAGCCTTGCCTTCCCCTCTTCCTTTCTTGTTTCTCATAGGAATTGCTGTTGTTTTTGAGTTTTCTTTAGCCCTGATACTGCCTTTACTGGCTAGGAACTAGCAAGTCTTAGAAACACTCAAAATGTGTCAGCATGGAGAAGTGCTCCATGTCTGACCTAACACAGACAGGGCCTAAGGCTGCTGACTTAAAGGATGTAGGTGTACTTAAGTGAGACATGTATTTATATTATTATAGATACACACACAAATATGTACATAAAATCATGTATCCATTGCAACAATGCAGCAGAGGAAGTGATAGACTTGCTGTTCCTGAAGTCTCTGTGCCAAAAATGGCTCTTGTGCTCCAAAGGACATTCTTGTTAACCATAAAACTGAGGGTGGAGTGAGACACTGGGGCACCTTGTGGCCTCTGCAATGTAGGAAGCCAGTTGCAAGCCAGGACTTTAGAATGAATGGAGTGGCTCCAATTCATGACACTGAAAACCGGATTTTTAAAATTAATTGCACCATGAACGTACTTACTCTGACAAATTGTCACAGACCAGCCTAAGCTCCTCTGCCCACCACAGAAATGAGTAATCCCACTTCTCTATACTAGAGTGCTCCTAAATACCAATTCCCACATATGGGGATCCTGTGTCTGGAGCCTGGACCAAACCCAGCAGCTAATTAACCCTAATCCTGCCCTCCTGGAAAAAATGTCACTGCAGGTTTCAGTCTCTGCCACTACTTTTCTGTCAGCAGATATTTATGACACACAGGGACACAGGATCTCTTTAAAGGAGATGGCTGGCAGCCTCTGTGCAGGGTCTGTAGATGGCTAGCTGAGGTCTGCTTTCCCCTACTGGTTTGGGCTTTCTGCCTCAGGCTAAGGCAAAAAATGTCACTGCCCCATGTGAATTTGCCAAGCCCTTCAATTCCATGTCCCAAAGCCACAAAGCTGTTTCTTCTTTTCATACTGAAATACCCCTGCACTTTACTACTGTGTAAAGTCGTACTGTAAAGTAAAATGGCCAACCCCTCTTTTTGATTGAATATTTCTGTTCCACTGTCAAAACAGAACAGTATTTGCATAGGTGGGGGGGGAAAAAAGAAAAAAAAAATACATGTTCACCCTCCCTACCAAACACTGGCCAAAAGGCAAAGTTCATTCCTGGATTGCTTTCAACACTCTTGACAGGGGAGGGCAAGGGCAGCCTTTCTGGTCGTAAATAAAGCTCTTTGCTTCTGAAATGTGAATTGTTTACATCAGGCAAGCCTCAGTTCACAAGGGTGCAGATATCCAGCTTGTAACAGTCTGCACATGGCCAGAGCTCTTTCTGAAGATATTTTGCACAAAAGAAGAGGTTCAGTTGGATGCAGGAGTCAAACACTATTTGCACACGCTCATGAGCTTTGTGAACAGCAGGCAGGCTGCCCTTTGGGGGTTCACCTGCAGAGGGGATGGATTGCTTGAACTGGTGAAGGAAGTAAGGCTGGGGATACATGTCCCTGCTTTAAAGAAGCAGTTTCAAAAAAGTGCTTCCAGGCAAACAAGCCTCCACACTCCTCACTAACAAATGCTGACACAAAGCGTGCTCTGAACATCCCCGGGATGCGGGAGACGATGCCTTCCCTGTGGTTTAGCAGGAGCACTGCTGGGGCAGTGCTGTGTATGGAACAGCCTTCCCTGCCCGCTGAGCGCCGCGGGTGCTGCTCGGTCAGAGCGTGGGCACAGGTCCCACAGCAGGGAACGGGAAACAAGAACACGCTGCAGGAACAATGCCAGCGTGCACAGAGAAATGGGGGTGCTGGCATGCATGACTGGCACCAATCAGAGTCAAAAAGTTGCTGCTGAACTTGGTGAGAGCAGGACCGAGTGTTCTCCAGGTTAGTTCTGGATGGGGTAGTGATGAGACTATTTCCTTTGGGGTTACAGTTAACCTTGCTCTGGGCAGGGAAGGGTGGCAAAAGGCATTTCATACACTATAGATGAGCACCAACTTCAGACCTGCAGGCCTAAAAATAGAGATCTGTAAGACCCTGCAGGCTGCTCACCAAACAGCAACTGATTTGCTTGCACGGCGTGAAGGGGTCACTAAACAGCAACCACAGGTTTCATGCGGCAGCCACTGTAAAGCACTTCAGGTGACATTTTGTTTTCCCCCCAGTGATGCTCTAAAATGTCGGCTCCTGCAAGTCACCTGGAGCTGGGAAGCAAGGAACAGGGGATATGAGCTTTCCAAAAGATTTGTCTTTGGGGCTGAAATGTTATATGCTTGGCACACGTCAAAAGCTGGCTTTTTGGCGGGAGTTTGACACCAACTCCTTCCAATCTGCTTTAAGGGAAAAAAAACAAAACAAAAATGTTCTGCCTGTCAAAAAAATACTGGCTCAATTCTTCTTCCTTCTGCACAGGAATGGTTGAAAGAAGAGGAGCACTGGACTGCTGTGCTCCCTTGAGAAAATCATGATCCCTGGCTCATTTCCAGGAATCACCTGGTGATCTCCAGACACTCCACAAAAAAGGTAGGTTTCTGTATTATCCTGCCCTATGGATAGGCTGGCAGGGAGCAGAGCTTGCTGCACACTCCTGGGGGTCACTGATGGTGAGGAGGAGAAGCCCACATCACTTCAGAGCAGGCTGAACACAAGTGATCCATAGTCAAGGTCTGTCTATCCAAGGGCTGCTGTGCTGCAACGCTGCAGCAGGGACCTGATTCATCTGTCCCCAGTAACTGGAGCTGTGCTGGTACTTACAGCTCCACAAAAGCCACCACAATCCTGTCATCTTTATGCAAGGACAGAAGGAGTCTGGTAGGCAAGGAAGGTTGACAAGACAAAAGGAAAAATACTGGAGAGGTCGAAAAAGTGACTCCCATGTTTACAAAATAGATCCAAGGTGAATATTAAGCAGTAAACGTGCTATTATTTTTATTTCTTTTCCAGTACGCAATTTGTTTCAACCAGCAAAGAGTTACAGTATTATTAAAAAGTTGAAGAGCTTTCTTGTTTGGCTGCATTTTTCCCTCTGCCTTAACTCTGATGCCTTTCAGGCATGTAACAGCCTGGGCAGCTAAACTCTGCTTTTTGCAAGTAGCAGATAGATAAACACAGATAAAATTGGTTGCTGAACTGAATTCAATCTACAGCTCAACGACAGCATTGACTGTTCTTTAGCTGCCAAATTCCAGGCAGCAAAGCAAGAAAAAGGAAAGGAAATTAACGTGACTTGAAATAAATAAAACCCCAAAACCTTTCCCCAGAGAGCACAAAGAACCAGAACTGACCAACTCCTTCTGCTACGGTCGTTATATGGAAGGCACTAAGATGTGGCATTAGACCTCTAGGGACTGTAAGGGGAAACAGCTTTCCAAGTGTCAGGGCTACAAACAGGATATAGCTTCCCAAATTCCCAGCTCCTAACTTAGCTAGGGCATAAGCAAATCTCTCACCACATTTTCCCACTATGGTAACATGTCAGGTCCATGAAAATGTCACTTTACTCAGCTGTTATTTACAGCTATAATGAAAGATCTGGCTGAGTTATTTGACACACATCTACATTCTCCGCTCTAGAAGATAAGCAATATTTGTTTAACAGACCATTTATTTTCCCAATATCTGCACGTATTGCACATTACGAGTAATTTATACTAGAGCCGGATGAGATTATATTAGGAGGTGATAACAGTAAATGCAAACCTCAGGTAGAAAGCAGGGCTTTATTATTTCAAAGAATTACATCCTTCCTGCTTATCTCCCTCTTTTATTTTAAGTGGGAAATGTGTGCTGCTTTGCTCATTGTCCACAGGGTTACACAGGGACACAACGGAAATTCGTCAGCTAGAAGACATCACCCCGTCTTTCATCTGAGCCACACTCTTCAGAGCAGATGATGAGATCCTGATGCCTGTTTCCCTGATCTGCCCAGAAGGGACATCTGTCAGATCAGGTGAGGCAGATCAAGCGATGCCCAGAGCCATTCCCTGTTCTTTACCAAGGAGGAAGTGGAAAGGGTGCATATCCAGGACTGCATGGGGCCAAGGGACAGGGAACAGCCAAGTGGGATTAGCCTTTGCCAGGAGAGGACACAGGGTGGAACTGAAGCCACCACCAGCTCCTGCCAGGGGAATTCCTGCAGGATCCAGTCCATGGGAGCAGCTCAGATGTGGGTCAGGATGCCAGGCTGCCAACAAGCCCTGAGGCAAACCCTGCTGTGGTGCCAGATGGGTGCCTCCCTCCCCGCACCAGCTGCTGGGACCCACAGGGCCTTGGAGAGTCACACCCCCTGCCTCGTGTGCGGGCTGCAAGCTGGCTCAGGTCGGGGTGCTTTCACTGTAGGTGTTGGCAGGTATGGAAGTCACATATGGAAAGCCTTTGATGTTCCCCACCCAGTCCCTACAAGACGTTTTCCCATTCCTGGAGCACTTTCAGTGCAGGATGAGATGCTGGCTGTGTGACGGAAGGAGTCTTCAAAGTGCTGCATGTCAGGAAGAGATGTTCCAGGGTTTTTTTGATTTTTATTATAAGCTACTAATCCAAAAGGGTTGGCACACACTTGTTGTCTTTGAAGGCTGTGCCAAGAGGCAAGGTCTCCTTCTCCATATTTGAGATGAAGCTGGAATCTCCTCCCACCACACAAGAGTGATTCTGAACCATTCTTGCTCCTGAATGTAAGTAGAAATTCCCTACATCCCTACAGCTGATTCACTGGGATACAGTCCCACAGAAGTCAGTGCTCACTGAGGCACGCTGAGTACACAAATATTTAAGTCTTACAAAGAAAAAGGAACTCGCTGCAGTGGCAAAAGTTCCTTTCACTGTTGGGAAGGAACATAAAATCTGATGCTTCAAGGTAGGATTGATAGTTCTGCAGATGAATGTGATCCTGCTGTCCCCTGATATCCATTAGGAGTTATGTGATGAATGCAAAGCACTTATTTCAGCACAGTCCAAACACAGTTCTTCTAGCCTAAATCTATATCCCAGGGCAAGAACAACAGGGAAAACTCTAAGCAGATATGGGTACTTTGATGTCATTTCATTCCCTATGCTTTCAGCAACTGCTTCTTTGTGCATATTATTAGGGATTTATTTTGTTGTACTTCTGTTCCTTTTGGCCCAGCTTTACAGGCACAGTCTAGAGAATTCAGTAACCCAAGTCATAAGAATCAATTTAATAATGTTTCAGATTTAAAAGGCAGAACTAGGTAAAAGTCACCTTCTATTTTCCTTAGGATATTTGCACTTAAGCACAAAACACTTGACAAATTCCCTACATGGACTTTATTTGAAGAAATAAAAGCAAATTTCTCCTGCACTACAAGTAAAATGCGGGGGGAAAAAAGTCCCTAAATGGTGTTGAACTTGTGGTATTTATGACTCTGGCCCTAAATTGCCTTTCATATTTTCTTGGATCCCAAAGCTGTTCCCAAATTGGCTGGTTAAATGTGAATAAATGGTGCATTGTCTTTGAAACAAAGTTGTGCTTATTAAAGAGCAGAGAGTTTACTTTTTCAGAGTCACAGTTAATAACACAGAGCAGAGAGAGCACAGATTTTACACACAAGAAAGCCTTCGATATGGGCATGCAATCCCCTTTTAGCCTGCATGAGAAGGGCTGTCCTGAAGCAGAAAAATTCTGTAACATATTTGTGAGGTTGGAGCAAAATAGCTGACTGCAGAGGAACGCAACTGGGTTCAGCCTGGTGGCTCGAGAGTTCTGCAGCAAAGAATAGCATGAAGTACTTCACTCAGATCTGGAATGTTGTCTCCTTCACCTGACAGCAATTTATTGTAGCTGTACATACTAGAACTTTGGCTGTTGGTGACTGAGCTTTTATATGGTTTTATAGTATTCCAACACAAAGAGTGCAGGCTGTGTTCCTGGCTCTGTCACGTTTGTAAGCAAAACAAACACTAATATAACAGGCGATTAAAAAAAGCATTTCTTGGTGTGCAAATAGCCGCAATTATCGATTTGCCAATTCTGCATGCTCTGATGAACAGCAGAGGAGTAGACTTAAACAGAAGCACATTCACGGGTTGCATAACTGCTCATAGATCTGCAAGGCCTTGTTAAACGGCAAAATTAAAGCTAATTAGACACTGCAATTTAGAAGTATGAAGCAAGCAGTGCTCTCCATATTTTTCCTGCTTTAATAACAGCTGCAAGTACAGCATTAGCACAGTGGAAATGAGAGGAAGTGAAACTCTCTGTAGTTAAATAGAGTGAAAATTCCTATTTACTTCATTATTTTGCCATGGACCAAACAGAGTTAAAGAGCAGAGCCCAGCATCACTCCAAATAACACAATCCAACTGGTTTCAGCATTTGGACCCCTGAAACCTTGTGTACCTGCTAAGAGTATGGAAATACCCCCCAATGTATGGAACCCATACTCTAAGCAGGAGTCCAGGGCTGCCCTTGCAATGTGATACAAAATTTGGAAACATCTACAGCGTGCTTTTCTGAAGCATCTAAAATGTTCATTATTGATCAAAATAATTGGAAAACTTAATTATACCTTATATAGATCACAGGAATAACTTTTTCCCCTGTAGGAGTCAAGCACTAAAGCTCTCAATCCTAGCAGCCCATGAGCTGAAATACATTTTCTCATGTCCTCTCTTCTTCAATGTCTAAGAGCTTTATTGGGTGGAGTGGTGGCCAACTGTCATATTGCTGGAATGGAGACTGTCATATCCCCATTGCAGAGTCTTGCAGACACCTCCACCACACCTGATTTTTTTTGGGTCCAGCAGCTTTCACTCACCTTCCTCCCCCATTTTATTTTACAGACTCACAGCAACAGCCTGATCCTGCCAAACCAGAGGTGCGTGGGTAACTTTGTACATAAACACTCCCATCGAGATGGCACACACGCCCAGGCATCTGCAGGTAAGGCTCCACATTAGGAACCGCGGCGTTAGCAGGTTTGAGATTTGACTTTCATAATAACGCCTCACACCCTCTCCACTGTGAGGAGTCATTGTTCACGGGGAAGGTTTTGGCATGTTCAGGAGTAAAAGGTAGTTTTCAATAATGTGCCCAGACAGCCTTAGAGTTTGAGAAAGTGCACGAGGGTGTGAGGAGTCATTGCAAAATGTCTCTGTGGGGAAGAAGTCTTTGAATTGTCACTAAACCATAGGTAGATAAATTTTTCTCATGGAAACATTTGTGCTGCAGTTTTCATTCCATATAGATGCCAATTAACTGCACTGAATAAACCTACAAACATCTTTTATACATGTTTTAAAAAATTTTCAAGAGCCCTGGGGAAGAACTTTCATCATCCTTTAAAAACCTCCACTGCCACCACCTCTTGCGCTCTGAACGTTGTGTTTTAAAAACAGGTTTTATAGCTCAGGGATAGATATAAACAAATAAAGCAGAATAATAGTAATAATAAATCTACCCAAATCCTAATCCACATTCAACCACTTCACTGGCACTGCATCAGGCTGACTGAAAGCTGCAGTGCTCTGCCAGCTGTCTGAGCTTATAAACCACTACCCCTGGCTTCGCTCAGCTGCCAGCAAACAAATCTTTCACGAAGGCTCATGCCCCAAAGCCCCGCTCCAGCAAAGGGCAGCGGCACACAGCCTTTCCCAGACCCTGTGCCGCACCAGCTCCCCGGACACACATCCCTACCCTGCCCCAGCTAACGGGCACTTCTGTCTTTCTTTTAGCCAGGGCTCCAGCAAACGTGGCTCCACGCTCCTCACAAATCAGATGTGGGATGCCAGGGCGTAATGATGGCTGGGAGCCAGAAGACCCTGCCTCGGTCCGGATGGATGCAGCTCCAACCTGTACCTACCAGGCAGAGCAGTGTCACTGAGAAGCAATTACACGTTTCTGTTCCGAAGGTGGGCAGGGGAGCCTGGTTCGACTTGGGTTTCACTCCCACACCGTTATTAGAGTTCACCCAGCCAAACTGCCAGCGCTCTATGCGTGTATCCAAAATCCTTGCCCGGCACTGGACCAAGCCCTGCCTGGCACAGCAGCGGCGCTGCCAACACCGGACTGCAGCCGCCACGGGCAGCCCGGAGTGCCCTCGGCCGGCGGAGGGGCACTGCGGGGGGATCTCAGCCCAGGGGTGCCCAGGCAGTGTCACAGGCGCCCTCCTGCCTGCCCCCCGCTCCGGGGCTCGGCCAGCCTTTCCCCCGCGGGACCCGGAGGGGACAGAGCCCGGTGCCCGGGTTTGGCTCTTACCACTTTGCCGTCCTTGGCCTCTCGCCGGTGGCCCGGGGCCGGGGGGTCCGCACCGCCGCTGCCCCCTGCTCGGCCCTCACCGGGCGACAGGGAGTAGAAGGGGGGGCTGGGGCTGGGGGGCAGCCCCGAGTCCGGGCTGTCCAGCAAGCCTTCCCGGCTCTTCTCCTTCAGGCTCTCGTCCATCCCTTGCAGCTGGAGGTGACCTACCATGTCTGGGGGACAGCGAGGGGGCCGCGGCGGGAGAAAATCCTCCAGCGCCGCCCGCCGCGGAGGGAGGGAAGGGGAAGGGAGCCCGGG